>CM055854.1:21105954-21450954 GCA_029490765.1 Euthynnus affinis
AGAGGTGGATTTATTGTTTAATAGCCATTTCCAAATGTGCAACAACTGGTGGTATGAATACATTGGGTGACGATGGAAAGAAGAGATCCTGCCTCAGTTAAAAATGCACGATTCAGTTAATTTTAAAAGCAACAATGTCCACTAATGACTAGACAAAAACCAGTAAAAATGGACCATACTGCTGCTAACTTATCAATGATCAATGCCCAAACATCTCCATCATAAATAACTTACAATTACTGTTATTTTTAAAGGAAGTAACTTCATACAGACCGAATCAAACTGATGGTAGACGGAGTGAAAAGTTGGCAGATGGAGAGAAGAAAGTGTGGGAGAGAGAAATCATGAAATACAAAGACACAGACAGATGAAGGAGAAGTGAATTTGCTGTGGGTGAATTGTTCCATGCACACGCCAGCCACGAGGGGGATGGGGGGGGGGGGCATGATGATGAAGAATACAACAGATCAGCTGTTGGCAGCCATGTTCCCATGAGAGAGAGAGAGAGAGAGAGAGAGAGAGAGAGAGAGACGAGTGGAGATCTCATCTGCTGTCATTCTCCATGCCTACACTACACTGGCTCTGGAGAGACAAAGAGAGAGAGAGAAAGTGTGTGAGATGGTTGGTTATAGTTTATTTGTTGCAGATTCTCCAAGGAAAGTCTTCATTTTAGCTTTAGCTTATTAAAGCTGGTTCAAGGTAACTGGTGGTGATTTGATCTGTGAAGAGAAAACTAGACAGATATATGAAAAAACAGATATATATATCTATAGCAACAGTCCTCATTGCTAAAACTGTATACTAACAAGTCTATATTTATACTGGAATATCTTTGTATGCTTCACAAAACTCCTTATTTATCTTATTCTCGCCCTTCACCTCAGTTCAGCCTCCGTCTGAAATGTAGTTCACTTAGGTTCGGGAGCCGAACCGCACCTCTAATCAGCTGACAATCCTTCTTATACTGGGTCAACCCTTCCTATCCTTCATCCCTTCATCCCCTCATCCCTTCAACTCTATTCAAAACATTGCACACCTCTCCATCATCTGATTCTAGGCGCCGTCTGGGGCGGACAATAATCAGCCGAGTGGATACCTCGCCTGAGACTGAACCCCCCACTACTGACTCTCCTTCCTCCCAGACCAGATCCACCTGACGACACAGCTCAAAACCTCATAGCATCTCCAACTACGTCCTCCGTATCATCCATTTATTCTTCTCACAACGTTCAATAACATGAATTCATTAAACCATCAAATCAACATCATCCTGCTTTGGCGTTGGTTCTTGCCAGTGAAACTCTCCTCTCAGTTAGCCCCCTCTGTTCTGATTGGGCAGTTTCAGAAACCGTCCTCCAGCTCTGGAAGCTACATAAACAAACCATAGTAGCAGGATGTCACTTCTTCAGAAGACCTTTTGGCGAGATTTGCTGAGGAAACTTGTGCAAAAATGTGCGCAGTGGCTGCAATCTGCAATTTATTCAGCACCTGATTTACTTTATAAGACAAATAGCTCATTATACAGTCAGCTCCTGACTGCACCAGAGACAGCTTTCCAAGACACACGCTGCAAAGTGAAAGAGAGCTCATAGACGCCGTCAGCAGTGGGATTTCTATTGGATCACCAACCTCAGAAAAAAAAGAAAAAAAGGGGATCTTTGATTGCAAAAAACATTTGACTCCACCTAGGAGGCATTTAATGGAAATTGATGATGATATAACAAGAGATATCAAAGATTCACAGAATATACACACAAGGCAGAGAGAGAGAGAGAGAGAGAGAGAGAGAGAGAGAGAGAGAGAGAGAGAGCTGAAGCAATGTTTTTATTTGTTTTTCTTATTTCATCCTACATTGATTTTGTAGTTCATTGATGCTCAAGTTCAAATTCAAATAACCACAAACCAAAACCTCCCCTATTATCTATTCATTGGTTAATAACGACCGACTTCATCCGTCCTCGTTTCAAATAATTGGTTATATACTAGCCATTATTTAATGCACGGTTCTTTTCCCAAACACAATTGCATATCTCCTCCTATTATTTGCGCAATCCTCCCTTAAATGCATATGTAGCGAAGAGAGCGACGCAAACATAAATAACACATGGTTGTGTCTGCTTGTTGTACAGCACATGTGTTTGGGGCCAAAGATTTAATATCTGATAAGCTGAGTTTCATAGCTGATATCTCAAGTTTCACTAACTTAGACCACACTTAAGTAGTTTATTTAGAACAACAAGATTGATTCGGAGTGAAGTTCATGTCGGAGGGAAGTGTTTGTCGATCGTGGAGGAATCGAGTTGGATGATAGTGACCAGGTGGAGGTTGAGAGTTGAGGCCCGGAGCGTCTAGGAACCCGGGGATGGAGACTCAGGGTGGGGACACCTATGATTGAGGAAGAGAGTAGGATTACTGAGAAGAAAGGATAGGCCCTACTGTGCATGTCTTTACGTTGGGAGGAAACCGGAGTGCCCGGTGGAAACCCACGTGAACACGGGGAGGGAGAACATGCAAACTCACCACAGAAAGGCCCCGGAGAAAGGAGAACGGGGTTTGGGGTGGTGGGGTTTGAGAGTACTGAGACGAACAGGAGAGATGGAGGTTAGGTGTGCTTATATATACACACAGCTAGAGATGATTAACAAGGCACAGGTGTTGTGAATTAGTGAGGAGGAGCGAGGCGTGGTCTTGTTCCTGAACTTAGTTATTACATCACTTCATTTCAAGAAATCCAATCAAGTCATTCTTTACTTACCTCACTGGCAGATGTTTTTTTGTGCGATACTAGCACATTTCTTTTTAAATTACAAAATATGTTCTTGTTTATAGGATGAGTTTTTTGTTTGCAGCGCACCAGGAATTGCCAAACAAACAACCTTATTTTCGGCGTGTCTGATTAAATTGGATCAGCGGTAACAGCGACTCTCCTCTCACATGAGTGAATAATAAAGACAGGAAGTGGACATGACACTAAAACAGTTCAACAAGTGCAGAGGCTTCAGATTTATTCCTCGGATACGGCTGCATTATTCATAAACACCTTCCCGCATTCATGTCGGCGTTTTCAGCCGTGCGAGTGGCAGCAGCAGCGGCAGCAGCCACATACGGTACAGTAACACACTGCAGCAGGATCCCTTTTCAAATTCAATTACCCTCCTTGGGGAGCAGAATTAGCTATTTTATTTTGGAGGGAGGGGTGGGGTGGGGTAGGGGCTGATGATTGCGATGAAGTTCTCTCTGGCGTCACCTTCATCATCAGCAGTTTCATTGCTGTTTCTGATTAGCTGCTTAATGGGTTCACACGTCATTATGTTCAATCATCGTGGGAGTCCCCCCATCGCTCCGGCTGAATTATGCAGCCAACCCTTCGGCTGAGGAGGGCAAAACGCTGCCTGCCTGCCTGTGCTGTGAAAGAAACAGACAAAGAGCTCTTGCCGAGGCCGTGAGACCACACACACACACACACACACACATGCTGCGTGACGTGTGTGTGCTCCTGAGGATGCATAAGCCGAGCCCAGACTCCTGACGCCGTACCTGCAAAACTCATCAGGATTCTCTCCGACTGTCGTGATGTATTCTTATAAGACTATCTGGATGTTCAATACAAAGATAAAGACAAAAAAAGAGACAAAGACTCACCTAACGTATCTAACATCTACTATATTTTGCTCCTGGATTGATATTCATTGAAATACA
Source organism: Euthynnus affinis (assembly GCA_029490765.1). Classification (NCBI taxonomy): domain Eukaryota; kingdom Metazoa; phylum Chordata; class Actinopteri; order Scombriformes; family Scombridae; genus Euthynnus; species Euthynnus affinis. The sequence goes on from CM055854.1 coordinate 21,109,654, forward strand.
GCACTTTTAAAAACACTGACAGCGAGATTAATTCTCAGCGGGGAGATATTATTATCCTCGGTATAATGATAAAAAAACAAACAAACAAATAAAAAGAAACCTTTCACTTCCATTAATGCTTGAAACATAGCATTTTTTTTTTTTTTTTGGCTGAGCTTCAAGGGAGCATTATATCACACTTCATCTCACATTACAAATAAAAACAAGTCGGCATCTAATAGTAGCAGAATAGAAGATATGAGCCGAGTTCATATGCATCTAATTTACATTATCAGGCATGTTTTTAAATAACCATAATGCCACCTGGATTACATTTTTTCATGGCGTGGCAAGTCAGGAGCCCAAATGAACATTGAAACCTGTTTTTTTCTTGCTGTAATCATCCCTCCTGTTCACACTGACCATGAGAAGATCCCCTCGTAAGTGATGGAGGACTAAATCCACAGTTTATCTGATGCTAATAGGAAGCGTCAGCTGTTCAAATGAGTCAAATCAAGAAGATATCTGTCAACGTTACAGTCTTTTTTTTACTTTTTTAAGTTCATCTTTTTGTTACTAAACCTCCACCTGCAGCTCAACAGGGAAACACAAAGAGGAGAATTTGATGCTAAAAAGACTGTAAATGTGTCAGATATCCACTTGATATGACTAAACTCAGACTGTTGAAGACTGTGTGGACACGCTGTGGATTTCGGCCTCCATCATTTACACTGGAAGCACATTTGAAGGAGATCTTTTAACAGCCGGTATGAACAGGAGGAAACTGCGAAACTATCCTTTAACCAAGTATTTAGTAACCTAAACCCAACAACATACAGGATGCAGGATGTGAAGCATGGTCTCCACTAAAAGCTACCCAGGAAGCAAATAATATTTTCCTGATAAACATGCTTGACAGCGCCAATTAGGAGAATATATATATATATATATATATATATATATATATATATTTTGTTGAAGACCACCTTGGGTTGGCCTACATTCAGCTACTAATTGCGTAGATGGTAACCATCCAAGAGCCTGGCCTGTTTTTTTCCTTAGAAATCAGATTTAATCCTCCATATAAACCAGTCCAGACTCTCACATTTAGACAATATTACACTACCCTGAACTGTTACAGTCAGTCAAAGTTTTATTGATTGTTTTTCTCAATGTAAGCTAAGCGACTTCCAACTAATCTGGAAAGCAAATTGTCACCAACGTAAAGCAAAACCAGATGACAGCAAGAAGGCATGATGCTCTTGTTAAACATAGTTTATTAATCATAATTTGAAATGTAGAAGTCTCAGCATCTCACAGATTTTCTCACGTTCCTGGTTTGAAAAGTGCATCCCATTAAAAATTAAATAAAATGTACCTTATTTACTGTTAATGAATGTGACAGTCTCAGCAGATGAAGTCACACCTAGGTGCACATAAATCAATAAGTCAATGATATTTTCCTACTCAGCCATTTCCCGTACGTCACTGCACCGTCACTGCAGGAATAAAAAACAACTCAGTGCAAGTGTTGCGTTCACTAAATCAGTCTCAGATTAAGAGTTTTTCTGATCAAGACATGCCAAAGATATCAGTGAAAAGGATGAGAGGATGCGATTCGACGTATTTTTTCACCCGGGGCGATGCAAACCGAGGCGCAGACACCTCTGCACACGTTTAAAAATGTTTCAACTTGAAATGAGAGAAAAAGGGAAGAAAAAAAACAAAAAAAAAAACTGGAGCCCCTGGTGAGTTGTGAAATCAGTCAGAGGCTGAGCCAACACAAACACACCAGACAGAGTACACACATCCAGTCTGTGTGTGCATGTTTCTTGCTTAGTTGTAAGACATTAAAAAACAGTCAGTGCTTTGGATATTTGGGGCCAATTAACACGGACTGCAGCGTTCCAGTGGTTGAGTTTGCTCCAATGACATAAAGGGGGGAAAAATTTGTTGCACTTCCTGTCTGAAAACATCTTAAATTTATAACCCCACTTTCCAGCTGGTGCCACCATGAGGTCAAAATTTAAACTCTTTTCTCATTCCTATCAACCTCAGCTCCACTCTGTGCTTACTGCTAATTAAGTTAGCACTCTTACATAAGAGGTTGAACACATTTTTTTCCGAATGTTAGCATTGTTATTGTGAGCATATTTGGATGCTGATACATGACGTACAGCCTCTCAGAGCCGCTAGCATAGCTGTGGACCCAACTGTCAACTTCCTGAGGCAAATGTTGCTTTACTACAATTCCCATGAGCCTTAGCCACTGTTGCTTCAGAGAAGCAATGAAAAAGAAGCGTAAATCAGTGCGTTAGCAAATCCAGAACATTTCATCGTTGCAGTTGGGAACAAAACAGTCTGTCAGAGCTGCTGAATTCATCCAGAATGGTGAATGGACTGTACTTGTATAGCGCTTTTCTAGTCTTCTGACCAATCAAAGCGCTTCTTACATTACAAATCACATTCACACGCTGAATGGTTACCAGTGGCTACCATGCAACCTGCCCATCAGAGGAAGCTAAGCATTCATACACATTCACACTCTGATGTCACAGCCATCAGGAGCAATTTGGGGTTAAGTGTCTTGCCCAAGGACACATTGGCATGCGGACAGGAAGAGCCGGGAATCGAACCGCCAATCATCCGCCAATCATTAAAGAACATGCAGTCTTTCACTTCAGCATCATATATTTAAACTGTTGGATATATCTTACTGAAACACACCTTGTGAGTCCTACATAATGTCTCTCTGTAGGCTTGTACCTTTGACTCTTTTTTTTATCAAATAGACGGATATTTTCCAACACAGTCTCTCATTTCTCTTGCTCTTTTGTCCTGATGATTCATGACTCATGAGGATTTCCTGTCTATCCTTGAAGTGTCCGAAGTGTATGGAGAAAAATGAACAGGACCTTTTATTTCTGGATTCCCGGACATCTGATACGACTCCTTCCACTTTGCAATTCCATTATACCGTGTTCACAGCTGAATCATGCTGTGATTGGTTGGCATGTGTCCATTATTTTCTTGTTACGGACAGTTAAACTTGCATCAAAGGTGTCCAGTTATACTAAGTTATATGTTTAATAGGTTCAGTTTAATAACACAAACAGCAGGCATTAAGATACATGAATTATATATTTAAAATTAAGAGCCAATTTGGCAGTTTTTAAATGGTTCAAACCATTTAAAACCTTACAGAAACATCTGAATATTGGCTTTATTCCAGAGTTCATTGGAGGTTTGTTGGCTCCTTACACATAAACTTGAGTTTTTAGGTCTTTGTTCTCACTACAGTGTCTTCCAAACAGTTTCCATTTCTATGTACAGGCAGAAGCTTCTGCAGTCAGCAGTGGTGCAGAAAGTGGTGTACAGTTGGACCCCCAGTGCATGTGAGGACTGCGCTTTAAGATGGAGGTGCTGAGCAGGATGGAAATGCATGAAATTATCCTGAGCCATGTGGAGAACTGACTCAACTGTGGATAATCAAAAGGAATCAAAATGTAAATTCAAATCGTGTGCACATTTAGATTTTTTTTTCTCTCTCTCTCTCTCTTCTGTTTCCAGACTTTCCTGACAGGAAGCGTTTTACTAAAACTGCAGAACAGTACGTCAATTTATACCCTGCAATAAAGCATGCGCTTAAAAGCCTCCTCAAATACTACCACGCTATAGGTCTCGTCAGTATTACTGCTTCAATAAAACGGGAACACGTGAAGATGTGCAAAGAAAGTGTAGGACAAACTCACTCCGAGACCGACCGAGATCTCTCTGACAGAGAGATGTAGATAGTCTGTCCTCCCCGCCTCTCCGTGCCAAAGGAGTGTCTTCATTTGACTGAGAGCGGTAGCCTTGTATCAAGGTTCTCCGCAGCACCATCCTTCAGATCTCAATTTTCAAGATTTGTGAGCCAGAAAGTGAGAGAGGGAGAGAAGATAATCAGAACGAGAGATGCAGTGAGACAGAGAGGGAGACACAGAGGATGATGGGAGATAGAAAAAAAAAAACAGGGACATGCAAGAGAGTATTGTAATTATATCAGGTAGGGTCTGTAATACAGTATACTTGCTGATAATTTGATGGGTAGCGCAGAGAGAGGGAAAAAAAATAGAAGAAATTGTCCACACAGTGAGAAAACTAGTAGTCAAAAATTAATTTGCTGGAGCTTGAATTCAGTGTATTTTCAAGGTTTCCCTCGATTTTCAATCTTTATTCTGGCGTTGGTTTCGTAGGACTTTGTTTCTTTCAGTAACACACACACACACACAAACAAAGTTGGAGGAATTGACAGAGGGAAACATAAGTTTCATAAGATTTCCATCACACTCAAAAAAAAAAAAGTTTAGATGCCAAAAAATACAAAAAAAATACGCTCCATTAACATCTGAAAAAAAGTCATATTGATCCAGTTGTTATTTCAAGGGCCATGTTACTCTAATGTTATATCAAAAAAAAAGATGTATTTTCACTTTTAATGGATTTTTCAAACCTCCTATACAGGAAATATTAGGTAATTTCACCTTTCAGCCTTTTAATACAATATGTCAGACACAGACAGAGGCAGTGAAGGACTCATGAGAGGAAACAGAGGCGGGAACAGTATAGTAACTATGACGTTGATGTATGATTTAATGGCCGGTGGGAACCAAGAGAACGACAGCCTGAGTGGCTGATTTACTAGCAGGGTGCCTGACTCCTGGGTGACTCATGCTACATTTGTTTATAGTTGTGAGGTGTGAAGTTGAAAGTGGGGGACACATCAGATCTCTGAGCCTTCAAGCGGCCAAGTTGGTAGAAAACCAGTGGTGTAATGGTGCCTGGGTAAGTGGGTATACTCTTCATTTATGCTCCAAACTTGTTTTTAAAGTGGCCCGTACAGTAAAGGAGGTATTTGCACATTTTCACTTAACTTCTACTGCTTGATTAAAGGGAATAAGGTTCATTATGAAATTAATATTAACCACAGAGGAGCTGCAGAGTCCTCGCCCACAGACTATAAGGTGAGACAAATACATCATGATGCATTTTGAGCGAACTAGCCCTTATTACCTTAGTCTATCCACACATTGAAACTGTTCTCTCACCTTGCAAGCAGTCTGTGGGCCAGTACTTTCTTTTGTAAACTGCCTCTTGGAACAGCTGATCTGAGTGGGCCATCATTATGCAATTAACATAATTTATCAAGGGGCGGTTTGCAAATATTACTGGTCCTAAAAAAAGGCCTAATGCATGAATATAACATACACTGTGTGGCTGCATATCTGTGGCTAGAGTCAGACACCCCACCCCTAAACCCCCCTGCTGTCAAATTGCGTCCCCCCTCAGCGTGTGACAGACTGTTTCTCCAATGACCTAAAGTAATGTGCAAATGGTAATGTTGTGAGCCCTGACATATGTTATAGTGACATAATTTACAAGGTCCTGCTATTAAAAAAAGTGTTCACCATGGTTGACGTCTTAATTCGACGTTATAGTTGAAGAGGCAGTTTTCTTTGTCACTATCGGCATCAGCTCCTACTTGGGTGGGGAGATGGAGCAAGCACAGGCACTGGGGTATTGTTAACTGAGCTGCTAGCTAACAGCACTGAAGTAGCATTGCTAGCATTAGCTGACTGACAAATCTGCTGGACTGTCTCTTATGATTTGGTTATTGCAGGAAGGCAGAGGGAGAGAAGGATAGGTGCACCACACACACATATATGTCCAATTAATTTTACAAAAATGTATTATTTTTTAAGTATTCCAGGTTGAAGACTGGGACCCCGTATGCTGATGTGGCTTGAAATGAACCGTTAGTTTTAGTCTTTTTGCATCTGGGCGCAGGGAGCAAGTTCAGTCTGACTTTGCGAGGATCCTAAAATTAAATATAAAACTCAGCTACAATGTCTTTTATCCATTTCCCCTTAATGGTGCTGAAATATTAAACGGCAGCCTCTCTGTTTGTCTCTGTCCATGGTGCTGAAACATTAAACTGCAGTCTTTCTTCATGATGCAGCAACCGTCCTGTGCGTCACTCTCCGTGGTGCTGAAACATTCATATCCAAGGCCTTTCTCAATCTGTGCTCCTCTCCGTATTTGTTCTCTAATGGACCTGATCAGTGTCGGCCCAAGGACTGTCGCAATTCAGAGTCAGCATTTAGCCAAGTATGGTGCAAATACTTGGAAGTTTACTTGCTCTGCCCACACTTGAGGTAAACAAGCATCCCAGCATACGTTTTGCACCAACCAGTGGTGCAGTGGTAGTTATAATTTTCATCCTGCAGCTTATTGTGTCACTGAATATATGAAATATATTTAAACATATGACAATTAACAATAACTTTTGTACAATAAACATAGGTCTCAGAGTCAAAATGTATTTGTTAATGCCAAATTAATTTGTCTGAAGGCAAAGATAAGGTTCATATTTTGAATATTAGGACAGTTAGCGCTGTCCTGTCTATTTATGGCTCTGTACAGATAATACTACACTTTATATACCCTAAATGAAAACCTGTTATTTATATCATTATATATACATAACCGTGAGGATAGCAAGTGTATCTGCTGATCACATCTTCTTAAAGTGTAATCACGAGAGCCTGGCTGAGCAGGTGAACGCTGTCGCCACAATTGCAAATTGATGGTACCCCTTCTCACAAGTCTGGAGAAAAGCCTCCAGTCTTACTTTATATCTCTCTCCATGGTGCTGAAAAACTCAACCCTCCCCCTACCCCACCCCCGCCCCCCCCCCCTTTTACAAAGTATATACTGTTGCATGCAGTATGCATACCATTGGGACATACTCCCTCATCTGTCATTGCGGCTTCTGTTCTTGCACTGGTTTCCGTCATTGCGCTGTCAACGCGCTGTCGATGTGCTTGTCACCGGTCTTTGCTCTCTCGGCAGCTCAGTCGATGTGGCATACAATCCGCTGCGCAGAGCATTGTGGCTAAGAATAGCCAGGAAAAATATGCTGGCTTGTATATTGCAGGATGTAACTAGGATGTAGTAGGACATCCTGGTACTTTTGGCATATTGCGTGGGACATACTATGTATTGGGGAATCTTTTTTCTGGTAGTTTCTCCTCCAGTTTCTCTATGCGTCTCTCTCCATGGTGCTGAAACCAACTTACTCTGACTATATCTGCCTCTCTCTAATTATTCAATTATTTCAACTGCACGTAATTCATATGTAGTCACAGGCAGACTGACTGGGTGACTGTACTGACTGAATGGACTGGTCACTCTTACTGGCAGGCTGTTTGTTTACTAAAGTAGTGACTGACTGTCATGCTGGAGGTCTGACTGGTTAACTGACTGGCAATCGCCCAAAACAAGGGCGAGAGAATTATTTGAGTCAGTGACTGAAATCTTTAGCACTGCAGAAAAAGAATATAGCATGTTTCTACAGTATATATATTATTTTTTATTTGATTGATTCTCTAAACCATTAAGCTTTGATCTGATTTAATGGGTTTCACGGTTTGTTTCGAGTCTCAGTGATGTATAACCCCGTGCATTTATGGTCTATTCTACCCGGCTCTACTCTCACTTTTGTTCCGAATCTGCCCGCTAAATAAAGAATGATTTCTTTCAACTTCTGTGCTATTAGAGCATGTTGAAGTGAGTCATAAAGAGAGACTGGGAGGTAGGAGAAACAACACAATAACACCGCAGTGTCTCTCATTTTTTACATCAAATGAAATAAACACGTTACACAAAAACCGCATACACGCGCAGCAGCCATGGGCCCCAAGGCTCCGCTGCTTCTATACATGCACACATATCGTACTATTATCACTGCGAACAATGTCGCCATAATCATATCTGAACATGACTTTAGGAAGAGAATTGACACGTCACACATGTAGGCATACGCTCACCCACTCATCATCTTTCAGATGTTTTCCAGTTCCTTTGGAATTCAAATCATGTTTGTGATGTCTCCTTGTAGCATCTTTTATTTCTGTTTCCATCTCTGACCGCTCTCTCTTGTCTTTAGGGACAACTTTGAAAGACGCTGTTTCTTTTCTCTATGACCTGCGAGCGTGGCTTGAATAACTTGCGTGTGTATGTAAGTGTCCTGTTTTATCTGTGCATTTGTGATGTCTTTGCATGCAGATGTGAGCAGAGTGTGTGTGCATACCTGTGAATGTGTGTGTGTGTGTGTGTTTGTTTATGTGCGCCACAACCAGAGGCAGTAGTGGGAGGTTAGAGGTTAGGTGAAACTGGCTTTTTAAACCCCAGGGATCAACTTCAACAACAACAACCCCACTGTCTAACGCAATCCAAGCCTCCAGCCCAGACATGGCCAAGCTCAGGGATCACTGGGCTTGGCGCAGACACACACATGGACACAAGTACACACCTCCTTGAGCTACAGCTGTACACTACATCCCAGAGTAACACCTCACTACTACCCAAGCAGCACTAGCACACTCCAATGACCCCTCTACCTGAGAGCGGAGGATTTCCTGGTGGTAACACACCTTCTAGCCAGCCATGTTGGAGGCCCCTGAGCTCCTGACAAACAGTAATTATGGAGGAGATTATACTGATTTCAAATGTGATGCATTGTTTGCATAGTTTGGATTGGTTCACAATGGCTCAAGCCTCCTGTTGATACGGGCCAATATACAAGTAAATGTTGCATCTGGTCTTAATATATTAAGCACTTTCAACATAAATGATGGGGGGCAATCAATATCTGTCTATCTTCTTCCATGCAAAATGTATTTAACATCTTATGTGAAGCTAACATGCAGTCAAGTGGATATTTTTTTTCAATGTTACAGTCTTTTTTCAGTGCCAAGGACTTTTACTGTGTGATCAGCTGGTAATCTTTCTAAACCTTGTATGTTTTTTTCTTTACACTTCAGACCCTCGAGATAGCCATCTGCATATAGTGTGATGATTTATGTATTCATATATTATACATGTATGTACTGTTTAATACTGAATGACAATTGTGCAGCTTACTGAACAGGTTTTTAAGCAACGGCTACTTGACTTGACTTGACTTGACTACAGTGTACATTCAATACATAGGTCTTTCTTAAGCTTCTATTCTGTTTTTAGGTTTCTTATTAACAATTGCAAATCATCAGTTTGATAATTTTATTTATTTTTCATACATATCAATACATACATTAACATATATTTGATTGAAGTCATGTTGGCCAGCTTGGTTAGCAGGAACATGTTTAGTTAATAAGAGCAAGAACAAAGGAGACATTTATGTCTTGGATTTTGTTTTATTTTTGCAGATTTGCTTTTGGGTGTTTAAGCCCTGTTTACATATTCACAATCGTCCACCAGTCCTTCATGACGGTGCCGCACATGAGCAGTAAATCTATGACATAGCTGCAGCTCATTTCAAAAAACAGAATAGGACCAAACAGATATAAAAACTCTTGTTATTTCACATAATTCATGCATTGTTGTGCTTTTTTTCTACCAGCAGCACTCTGGTAAGCTTACATGTATGTTAAGCTTTTAGAATTCAACTGAAAATGAATAATATACAAGCAACTAAATATTATATTTGTCAGAATAAAAACACTGTGGTTCACCCCAAGGACACTCAAAAGCAGTCTGCACACACACATACCTGCAAAAATAAGACACTGATCATGGCTATGACATGCTCTATCACGATGTGGCATGGCTGAGTGAGCAGAGCCATCAGAGGCTTTCCTCTGAGGCTTTCCTCTGTTGTTTTACAACTGTAGTCAAATGACAGCTGTTCAGAAGTTTTTTGTAATATATTTTCTGCTCCAGTTGGTTCACTGTGAGGGGGGTACGGGACAGGTTTTTTTTTAGGAAGAGTTAGAAGCAGCTCCCTGCCGGTGTGTGATGACATCGGACATGATGACTTCAGTCAGTTTGACCTCCGTTTAGCACAGCGCAGTACCTTTTGTATAAGAATATCAGGGGTCGGGTCGCTATGACAGTTTACTTTAAGAGTGTGACTGGTTCAGGTGATTGGGTATTAGCCACAGTGGAAAACACAACATGGTGTGAAACAAGCTTCTAATTTATTCTAGGAATGATTTTTTCTATTTTCTCCATAGTTTTTCCTTTAGTTTTCCAGACTGTCCTCACCAGATTATCAAGCCTTATGCATATTTATGAGTGCTTACAACTATAATTATACATTGCTATAAGCAGATTAGAATACATTATTGACATGGACGTTATAGAAAGTGTCAACACGAATTGTTATAACCAATACAGAAGCATTTGTTCACCACTATGCGAGGCCACCAGGATGGACAAACCACCGTGATCATGATGTTATACTACAATTAAATATAAACCTTAACAATGGAGGTGGCAGTTGAAGTCATATGAATGTTTCTTTTGTAGCAGTCATATTTTGGTGGGGTTGGAGGACTTGTTGCTTTGTAAAGATGCACTGATAACATCCTGATAATGGAAATCTAACCTAATGTAAAATAGAAAATGTGAAGATTGTACAATTTACATTTGCAGATGACACCGAGTGTGTGTGTGTGTGTTTGTGTGCATGTGTGTGTGCATGTGTGTGTGCACAGTGCACAGGCTGATGAAAATGAAAAATCATGTAAATGTAAAAATCTATCCTGCACACATATTGCACAGACATAATTGAGAGACGGAGTGAGCGAAATCGAGTGAGAAAGACACGGAAATGTGGACGGAAAAGAATGAACAAGTGAATGATGATCCCTCCTCCCCTCCCTCCCTCTCTCTCTTTCTTTCTCTCTCTCTATATATATATATTCTTCTTCTTCTCTCCCATCGCTGTGTGGGGAGCTGACACGTTGGTCCACCCCTGTGGGAGCCGCTGGAGGGCATTTCTAACAGCATAACCAGCAGAGAATTGAAAGCAGAGGACTGTTACATGCTGGCACCAGCAGCAGAGTTTTTTGACCTTCGGCTCTGGCGCTGCACAAACTCAGCGAGGCCTCTCGCAGGAGCCAAAAAAAAAAAAAGAAAAGAAATCACAGAGGAAATGGTGAGTGAAGATAATGTGGCAGAGGAGAGAGTTAAAATAGCATCAGTTATACAGATATATTCAATGCAGATACACTCACCACTCACTTAAGTTACTGCATGTTAGTTTTTTTTATTCTAGCACTCAGAGGATGCAAAGAATAACACAGTGAGTATTAAAAAGGTGCGCTACATGTTAATGTTTACTCATGATTATACACATGACATAATTACACATGATTAGGTTTATGCTGAAAACTAATCAGATCGTAACTACAGCGTTGTCACAACATAAAACGTAATTTTCTTACTGGCGACATATGTGCCGGCACATTTGTGTTGGATTAAATGCGTGCACACATTAACATCCATTAAACATCCATGTGAATAAAAAAGAAATGCAAACAGTAATAAATGCTGGTATGAAAATGTAGAGTTATGACTCCATAGTGGTTTATATACTGTGCATAACCCTAATCAATACAATTATGAAATTTGGCATTTAGCAAATGTAAACACTGTTGCTGGCGGTTGAGTTGTTTAAACATCTACATTTTTACATTTGAGAGCAGCAAAAACAGCCTGAACACCTTCCTGTTTTATTTTTATAACTTCTCCCAAAGTAACCCAGAACATACAAAAAATGAAATATTTCAACTGTTGTGCCTCTGATAGACATGATTACAGTGTTTGGCCCAGTTCACCATTCATCACCATTGTCAATACAATTTTATTCAAATCATTGTGGCTGTTATGTTCTCCTGTTTTTATCTAACATAGGATCACGATACAGTGCGATCGTGACCTAAAGATTACACTCTCTCTGCTCTCTGAAAGCTTAATTAAGCATCAATCACCCATTTATTAATAACTGATGAGGTATTTATGAACGGAAAAATAGATCTGTGGTGAAGAGACTAATTATGGATCAGAATATGAACAGTATCTAAGGGTTAACAAACACACCATGTAACCATGTCGCTAACAGAATTAAGTATCTTGCACTTTAATGCCTTATTGCCCAGAATATTTTAAATAATTTTTACATTTTTTAATATATTTTTTTAAATTTTATTTTATTTTTTATATTATTATTATTATTATTATTATTATTATTATTATTATTATTATATATTATCATTATTTATATATATATTTTAAACAAGCTATTTTTTAACTGTGTTTTTGTCCTGTCATGCTCTACTTTGTTTGTTTGGTGTGTTATTTATGTTGTTGTGCTTTTGTATGTCCATGCTCTGCGTTTATGGTTTTGAACTTGTGCGCCTTTTGTTTGTTACGTTTTCGCAGTGAATGTTTGTGAAGGTGTTTTTTTTGTTTGTTTGTTTGTATAGGTTATTTCAAGACAGAATAAAAACCCAATCCCAAAGTAAGTGTTCACACATTCACGCATCTGTAGTGTGACGCTTGTCCTTGTACTTCCTGTTTGTTTATACTGTTGTACTGTCAAATAAAAGGCAAATATTGAGGCAAAATAGAATAAAATCCATTATCAGGTACACATATGTATCTCTGCACACCACACACACGATTCACATTAAATCCCCTACATGTACTGTGAGGTTTTAAAATGTGTCTGACACCTAGTTGTAATATAAAAACACACTCACATCACACATCTCAAACTTATAATTAATGCTGGATTTAAAGGTGTAATATGTAATTATTCCACATTAAAATGTTTAAAAACAACTAGACCTATGTTCTATATGTTGTTGAGTTGTGTTCTTACATTATCCCAAATGTTTCCAACAGTTTTCAAACCCAGAGAAATTTATAATTTAATCAAAGTAACGGACTGTTTCAGATAAACAAATGTTAGCAACAGCTCGGCTAACAGCTAACAGCCCCTCCAGGAAACAAACAGCTGCAGAAATATTGATTTTTTAGGTGAAACAGCTTTTAGTAGTATTTTGAACTATTTTAACGGAGAAGAGGAGACTTCTGCGGATAATTCGGCTGCCGGGAGAAACCGGACGAACGTCTGAATGAAAAGTTATAAGAGACATAAACTGCTAAAGTGTTAGCAGCAGCTCAGCTAACAGCCTGTATCTGACGTCCGTGGGTCGCCGTACATCGTCTGAGAAACACTGATCTCTTAGATGAAACTGTAATCAGCGGGTCTGTTTGTTCTGGAGAGGAGGAGACCTCTGCTGGTAAAAACATCCTGAACCATGAATTTCGGAGTAATTGTATCCTGATTAACAATGAAGACAACAACTCCCATGATCCCTTGCTACTTCACATGCTGTCTTTTGTTATTGTTTTGATTGACAGACCCCCTAGCGGCTGAAATTACATATTGTGCGTGTAAATATCATCTTTCCATAACTCATCAAAATATTTTTTACAAACCTTTCACTCGAAGCTTTTTCAGCCTGATCTGATCTGGATCAGAGGTGGAAATTAAAACACAGACCCCAGACCAGGCTTATGTCACCAGGGCTGTTCAAGTTTCCCCTGAGGTTGAATCTGCTTTAAGACCTTTACTCAGCAATATGACAACACAGCTGTAATAATCCCAAATTCAAACATAGCATTATGTAACACCGCTGTAATCTATCTGTCTGTCGGGGGTGGGGGGAGCTGCAGAGGACAAACTGTGGTGTGAAGGGTTTTGGAGGTTTGGAGGAGTTCAGAGCGCAGGGTGGAGGTGGAGGTGGAGGTGGAGATGATGAGTTTTCCGCTTGCATTGGAAAATGAGATTCTGACCGAGAAGAGAAGATTATTCCACCGCTGCAGCCGTGCAGAGCGGAGGGAGGGAGGAGAGGGTCAGACGATCATCTGTAGCCAGACTTCCTGCTTATTCAAACACCGTCTTAAATATCTAAATGTATTTAAACATCGTCGCGGAGTCAAATCATCCATTTTAAACATAAAGCTTTGCTCTCTTTCAACCAAACAGACACTTTAACCTGCGAGCGATGTCACAACATCCCTCTTACAATCGACCGTTCATGCTGCTTCTATCTACCTTCAACTTTTGAACCTTTTTACAGTGAATATGTGTGTTGAGCGTTTTTCAAAGTTTCACACAAATAACTTTATTAAATCAGTGGAGTCTTTAACAAAAAACTCCACTCTGAAGGACTGTATTTCATATTCTGCTACACAATAACACACCGGAAGATTTATCGTTGCAGAGCTAGAAGATAAGTTTCAGATACTTTTTTTTTTTTTTTTTCTCTGACGATGTCTTTAAGAAAGTGATGACCCTTTTATAACCTCTATCAGTTATCAGGAAGAATTTATCTTTATTTTCCTTCTTGCTCTTCTTCTGACTACAGTGACCAGTATTTCTATTCCTCCCTGTGCCCCAGCCATTCCTCTAAGCTACATCTAAAAAATCGACATGACATGCCCGCTCTCCCCTGGGTGACCCCTGCTCGTATCTACTCTAGAAAAATATAAAAAATGACACAATATAAAAAACGGATAGTTCTGGTCCTTGGACATGATTGGCTGAGCTGCGTTCAAAGCCTACAAACACACACCTGCGACCACATTACATCAGTATTACTGTGCCAATTAGTCACCTGGACGACCACCTGGGTGGGCTAAGTGTGGAAAGATAGAAAAAATAGAAGGCCCGGTTTTGGGTTGACCAATGAAATTGAGCCTGCCTCCTCGCGTTAGTCAAAGTCAAGGATCTCAAGTAAGTTTTTTTTTTTCATTGGTCAACCCAAAACCGGGCCTTCTATTGATTGGATGATTCTGACAGGGTGGTTGCTATGCTTGTTGCTACACAAAAAAAAATCGGAGCGCAGTGGAGAAATCCGTGAGCAGAAACTTAGCGAGCGCGCAGAAGAAACCTGAGTGCGAGGAGAAGAGTTGAAGTTTGAGGGCGAGTAACATTGTATCCGAGTGCGAGCACACAGTTTGAGCACAAGCGGAGGATGTTTGAGTGCGAGGGGAGGGTTTCGAGGGACAAATTACAAAATTTGAACGTAAAATCAATAAATTTTGCTCTCAAATTTATATACTACGCTCTTGAATAAAGATAGGGAATAATCTCCATAAGTAAGGAGCTGGAAAAGTCAAGAAACAAAGCTGGGATCCTGGAATCTCGACCCACCATGCGTCATTTTTTGCCTGAAATCTCATAATCACCATCAGCAAACAACCTAACCTACCCGGGTCTCCCTGCCAGAGGTGGACACTTTTTGGTACACAGTGCGCCAAAGAGTCGGTACGGAGGACTGCGGCAACTTTTCCCTGAGTCCAACACTCCTGTTCCAGTAAAGAGGAGTCTTACATAATGAAACACTTCTTCCACAATCTCACAATTAATGAGGATATCCAGATAATCAGTTAATAATCAGCCCGATATTTAAGCTTGACTAGCCTGATATCCACTGCGTCCGTGTGTTTCTTGGCAACCATTCTTGTTATATCTTTCACTCTTCCATGTTACTTAATATAACAATGATAATCCAGACTCCAACGTTAGTTAACTATTTATTAGCATAGCAACATGACTAGTAGCACATGGCTGAATAGCAACAACTCGGGAGCGGAGGTTACCCATAATGCATTGCGTTATCAAACTACGGGTGTCATGGTAACTCAAAATACACCATAATTCTGTTAAATGTTGCTGAAGGACGACATTGCTTGGTAGAAAACTAATTGTTAATTTGTTATAATTATTGCATTTTTTTAATGAAACTTGCCAGATATATGTAGTAACCATTTTATAAAAACAATAAGAGAGTTATCTTAGAACAGTTGAAGGGATGTTGGGCAGTCAACAGACCTTCGTGGTCCTGAAATCACTGTAAACCACGGCTTCATGTGGCTTATCGCTTTCTTTTTTTAGCCCTGATTCAAGCTCCAGTTTTACCTTGAAAAAAAAAGCATTAAAAATAGAAAATATATTCCATATTTTAAACTTTTATATGTTATAAAATAATCCAAAATATTGCTCAATACACTGCTTTTTAATTATCTCTTTAAATCTGTGGAGTCCATTGTAACTGGAGCTTGTTGTTCGTGACCAAAGAAAACAAATGTAGCTGGATGTCTGGTGAGTTTTTTCTTTTTCTTTTTTTTTTACTGTCAACAAATCTCGTGTGCAGAAACCAAACCAACACTGACTTTATCTACCAAGTATTTTCGGTGTCCGAGGCTTGATATGTCATATTCCTCAGTGCTGTAGACCTCCATTATTGTCCAAAAAACGCTGCTGCACTTGGTGACATGTGCCTTTGTCAAAAAGATTTTGGTCACAGTGGTTTCAAGGTTGTGATATTCTGCAAAGCTAGAGAAGCACTATCAGCCGTTTCAAACTCTTCACCCCATTTTCTGTCACCACTTAAAACTGTTTAAATAAATTTAAGACATACTTCAGGCGAAGAGATGCACTTGAACATGTTGAAATACAGTCCAGTCTTCAGGTTGAAATAAAAAATGACTAGCACATCGTATGAAGCATAGTGACCCCTTTCCACTGTGTTACAAATGGACGTCAAGACACTGAGGAATGAGAACATATCAGTGGTCAAGCTTAATGGACGCAGAGAGACAAAATGCTTGACAATCTCCATTTGGAAAGCTGAGAATAAGAGATACATGTTAAATTAAAGGGACAAAGCAAGATTTTTTACAAGTTTTACAACCCCAACAAGCAGCGATAGCTCAGCCAGGACTTCCCCAGATTGTCACTTACAAACTTGCAGATTCCTTTTAGAACAAAATGTCCCTCCTGCAGCTGTGAACAGGACTGAAAGATATATTAGCATGGATGGATTGACCCACCGGGGGCACCTTTTCAAAAAAAATGAGCTGTGAGCACTTTATTGACACCTGTTCCTTTGCTCTCGTTCACTGTCTGCACTTTGTGTGTGTGCATCCTGTCACCTTCAAGTACCCGAGTACAGTGTTCAAAGCAAATTTGCTCTTAATCAAATTATCACAAGCCACTTGACGGACAGTGAGCTGGAAATCTTCTGCCCCAGGACCCAGGCCAATCAAATGTCAGGGATTACACAGGGGAGGATCGAATATCTCCCCCCTGTCAAGATCTGGGACTTTGAACACCGATATTACAGTAAGTCAAGACTCAGATAGCTTTGCTGCATTCATTATTCACAAACTGACAAACTGACAAACATCACTCCACTCAAAACAGTGTTTTGTTTCTTGTTCCATCACTCGGATGCTTGAGCTTCACCGAGCAGAAGGATACATGTGCAGAGTTTGACATCGGAAGGCTAAAGGAGAGAAAAGTCCCTTTAGCCCAAAACTGTTTGCCACTGCCTTTTATTAAATAGAATAATGATTAATTTCTCACACTGCGCCCTAACCTTTACTCTTGTATTTTAACTGTTTTATTCTATTTTAGCTCGTTTTTATTTTCTTTAAGTGTCCTTACATTGTGTTTTCCTTTTGCACATTATCTCGCCTTTCCTTGTTGCTAAATAAACTTCCCTTGCCTAGTTTGGCAATGCCAGGCTAAGAAAATGTATACTTTTATCCTTAATCATTTCCAGCAATGATTAAGGATGAAAGTAAATGTTTAAAGCTTGCACATCATCAAAACTAGTTTGGAGCCAGTTGTGGTTTAATAACAACAACTTACACAAGTGTGATTTGGAAACTTGAAGGCTCCAGTGCATAAACACTGAGAATAAACTCTCATCTTTAGTTGCCTAAAATGATTTTTTTTTTAGATATTTATAGATTATCAATGAGAGAAAAGCAATGGATGGCATTCAAAAAGTAACTATTTTTGTGGAAAACCATTTCAGACACAAATTCTTCAGTATTTTTTACATCTTAAAACATGTCTGGAAGGGATCTTTAATGAAAGATGTTGTTTCTCAGATAGATGAACACCAACATTTGTCTATGAGTTACTTTATATTTAGTCTGGACTTTGACTCTGCACTGACAAAAGTAGTGTTGACCAGCAGTATGCAACAGTACTGGTAGAAAAAATGGAATATATATACCTCATGTGTGTGTGTGTGTGTGTGTTTAGTAGTTTTGTGGTAATGTCACGTTCTATACCGAGCACACAGAGGCCATGCTTCAAATTCAAAAAGCCTTACAAATATCTCAGCGGGCTGCACGGCTGGTTGGTTGCTAGAATGAAGCATGTGTAGCTTTTACAGCAGCGAGCAGTCCGCTGGTGAAGTGGGAAATCAAAATACTGTTATTTTAACCGAATGCATTACAATTAATAACTGTTTGCAGCAAATGTGAGCAGAATGCAAAACCAGTCTGAGACATCATATGTGTGTGCACATTCATGATTCATGTAAAGAGCCGTATATATACGCCTCAATGTTAGTGTATTATTAAATGAATTCTGTTAAACTGCTTTATTATATAGTCTTCTTTAACATTTTAACAATCAACATTTGTTACAAAAACCATCCTACAGTTTCATCTGGGATCACGAAAATAAAATATTTTGTCACTGTCAGGCATGAAACTCCCTTTATTTATTCTTTTTTAAGTATTTTATAAAACACAACAACAAAAAAAGAAAAACATCTTTAATAAATGGGTTTACTTTACTTCCCGAAGGACATAAAAGTACACAGTGATTTTTTTGATTTCTCACCTGTTACCTTGAGATTCATGAAGCCTCCTGCACTATTAGCGCTCAACCAGCCTTCATTGATTATACAAGATCACAAAAAACCCTGACAGGCCACCGGCATGTTTGACTGTCAAAATGTAGATAGGCGATTTGTTTGGTAGACAAATGAAGGTAGACGCTGCCAGTGAAAATGACAGCAGGTAACAGCGAGCAGCTTTATAGAGATAAGAAGCATTCAACACATGAACAACCGCAGAATTACTGAAGAAGAAGAAGAAGCAGGACTAATCTGACCACTGCAGCGACACAAACACGTCCACATAATCATCTGCTTGATAATTATAATTAAGACATGGCCACAGAAAACCCTTGTTTCTGATTGGCTGATTTATAACAACAGCCTATCTTGTTCTAAATCAGTGTGCAAGGTGTTGTGAACTGCCGGTTACCACAGCAACAGCTCTTCAGTCAGTTGTACTGTTGAAACTGACCTAAATGACGAGTTACCACTTACCACAAACAACAAACTTTGAAATGATAAAACATGTTTGATATGAGGGGAAATGATATACAAATTGTCAAATAATGTCTGGTTAGAACAGCAGATTGGTGCAGAGCATGTGTGACAGGTTGTGTTCTTCTGTGGACTTATAGTAGACGTCAATGGTATCGCTACACAGGACTTGCTCTCACTCTGGCTCTTTAATCTGGTACAAAAATCAGCAACAAATGTGTCATGCAACTGCAAGCACCCAGGTCTGTATCACAGAAAGTGGAAAGATAATCATCTCAAATGATTACATCAAAACATTACGCCACAAAGCAGCTAAGCACGTATGAGGCTAGCTAGCTAGCATTAGCTCGACATGCTAACCAAAACACCACTTGTAAATAAAGTTACTATTCCTGCCTAAAAACGTCTGTAACTTTCTGAATACATCCTTCTAGTGTTTATAGTCGGAGTGCATGCTACTGACTGTTGCAAAGACTATTTTACATCATTAAACAGTAAAAGTATTTTTCTTTACCGAGGCATGTACGGTGCGCAGAGAGGGACACTATTATGCAGTTACATTATCATTCCACCAGGTGGCTCAAAACTATATCTATACAATATCTATTTTGAAGAAATTCATACTAGGGGTTATTTTTAACCCTGTTACACATGGCATTACTATGTTTTTTTCTGAATTGATCAAGACGGGGGGGATGAATATAGTGTTGACTTTGCACAACAGCAAACAAGATCTGCAGCAAATTGAAATGAGAACATATCAGAAATGAATAAAAGGAGGAGCTGTAAATAAAGGCATGTGTCCGATTACAAATGAAAGTCTGGTTCTGTCTTAAAATCAGCTGTACTTCACATAAAATAAACAGAGTGGCCAGAAAAATAAGCAAACACTGTAATAAACGCCAACTTCTGACTGTTAAACAGTTTAAAATGAATGTTAATTAAGTGCTAAACTCTTTTTTTTTATCACAAGTCAATTGAGCAGCATAACTAGCATTGCTATTTTTAAGTCTGAGTCAAAACTGAAGTCGACTCGAGTCCAGGTTAGGTCTAAATTCAGTTGAGAAATGTCCGAGTCAGGTTTCCAGTCAACCAAGACCAGGTCCAGGTCCAAGTCTTCTTTCAAGTCAGTCAAGACAAGTCCAAGCAAAGATTCAAAGTCATGTCTGAAGTCGGTCAACACAGGTCTAGGTCCAAGTGTCTCATGTCAGTGGAAACAAGTCCAAGAGTTAGATATGACAGGTCCATGTCAAGTCTAAAGTCAGTGGAGACAATCCCAAGTCAACACTCAAGTCAGTCAAGACGGGTCCGAATCCAAATGGCTCAAGTAGTAGTAGTCTCAGATTTCACAGGATGGATTCAAGGTTTGTAGCTGTGGATCCACCTGATGTTATCTTATTAAATATTTTATTGTTCAATGATTTTTTTTCCAGCTCAAGTCAAGACAGGTCTCTCAGCGGTAAAAGCCAACTTCCAAATCCCAAGTTCTCATCTTTGAGATTTACTGTAAATCCGACTTGAGTGCAAGTCCCGAGTGTCGAGGTCTACAAGCAGGTTCAACAGACAGTCCATCAGGGTAAAGTCTCAGATGGTTTTAACGGTTTAATATTGAATAAAACTTGCTTTTTAGACTGTCAGGTATGTGATCTGTCAGCAGGCCAAAGAGTCATTCAGACAATCAGAGAAAACAGCTGCAACCTTGGTGGGTTTTTTTTTTGTTTTTGATCGTTTGTTTTACTGATCTGAGAAAAAAAAAAACATCTAACCCATAAACTTCACCTGACGCTACTCACCTTCAGACCCTGCCAACACAACAACAGGACTCAAACCCCAAGGACACACAGTGAAAAATGGCTGCCAATTCATACTGTCAGTAGACAGTATAAATTGTTTTGTTTTTGATTCCTGTCTCCCCCTTGCCCACCGCCGCCGCCGCCGCCGCCACACGCGTTCAAAACCTTTCGCTCAGGTAAACTGGATTGGATATTTCAATCCCAGCGTCCTATGATCAGCCGTACTCTCTCTGTTTTCCTCGTGTTTGAAGGCCTCCCTCATCGGAAAAAGGTTTAAAGGCCTCCAGTCATTACAGCCGCGGCGGTGGCAGCGGCGGTGGCAGTGGTGGTGGTTGGCGGTGGTGGTGGGGGCCGAGAAGCAGCGCGGTGTGAGAAGGAAGCGGAGCCAGCCAGCTGTCGGGAGTTATCACCATGCTTGAGTGTGCAGACAGACTGGCCGACTGGGACTTCATCTGCTCTGCTACACAGGGGCATGATGGCAGCAGGCTATTTCAAGGTGGAGGTTAGCAAAAGGCCACCAACTGGAAAGAGGACTGACAGGCCGACTGCTGTTTGAGAGCTGGCATCGATTTGAGCAGGCTGCTTGACTGAAGCTGCTCTGTGCTGTGAAAATACGTTGTTGTTGTTTGTTTTTTTCACAATTTTGATGCCACTTTCCTATTTTAGATTGTCTAAATAAATGTGTAGTTCCTGTAGTATAGATGGATTTCACATATTCCTCTAATTATATAATGTTTTAATGGTTTCACTTTTAACTTTTATATCATTAACATTTAAATTTGTATTTTGTATGAAACACTTTGTAACTGATGTTCTTAGTGAATAAAATGATTATTTTTTCACTTTTCTGTCCACACTGGTAGATCTACAGTTTGACTTTAGATGTGTTTCAATGTTTTAACTCAAGTGTTATCATTCTGAGAGGAAAAAGGAGAGCAAGTGGACAAAAAAATATTTGATTTAGACGATGCTTGGGTGTTAATTTAGTCACATGTCATATGGCTTTAACCTGCTTTAAGGGTGTCTGGTTGGTGTCTGGTGTCTACAGAGCCTGTCTGACTTGTGAGGTGTCATTTTCAAAAGATACTGACTTTGCAAAAACTGTGTAACACGCTTTAAATTTTTGAAGTATACGCACGCGACAGTGTGCCCCACAAACTCTTCAGAAACAAGCTAAAAGCAGTCTGTGCCTCCATCCGTCCTGTCATCCTCAATGTTTGAGTGACTGCGGTGTTAAACCCGTCTTTGATCTGCTCTCTATCAGAAAAATTGTCACTTTGTCAGCCGTAACACTTTCGTATCAGAGCTGCTCCCCTGCTCATCTAAAAAAAAAAAAAAAAAAAAATCCATACCAAAACACATCAACAACAAAGGGATGAGGAAATCGTCAAAGTATTGCAGCAGGATTGCAGCAAACTTTGAAGAAGATTTTTCTCTCTATCTATCCATCCATCTCCCGGGGCTGTCTGCCTCTCCTCTTCCCTCACTCCTTCCTTCCATTATCTGTTTTATGACTCTCATCTTCGGCTTTTGTTTAGGTAAAAGGCACTGCATGGCGATGTAAAATCAGCTTTACATGCTATGACTTGACATTTCCACCTGAGGAGGGTTTTATTCAACCTTGTAGACATGATCAAATCCATGATGTTCATCCAAAAATGTGAAACAAATGAAAACTTTAACCTCTTCTAGTCTGTTCATATTGAAGTTGCATCTTTTGGTTTAACAATCGCTCAACATTTGAGCTCGTAACATGTAAAAAAACCCATAAAAAACAGACTAAATGCCACTTTGAGCATTTTCTAATCAATATATAAATGTGAAAAGTGTCACAAACCCTTCACTCGACACAACTCCAAGTGTTTCAGCTGATTATTTTGGTTTCATTGTCCACAACGTTACTGTTTGGGTTGAGTCTCTAGGCTCTCATCAGCCTGGGTTGAAACTGGACTCTACCTGACCAGCACGAAATGACAGACAGATGAAGTGAAGGTTAGCTTTTAGCAGCTAAAGAGCAAAATACTCAAGGAGTTGGTGGAGACCAAAACTACAAAGAGAGTGTGATGATAATGTTGCTTTGTGTCTGCTTGTGTAAATAGTGTAAATGTTCAACTTTTAAATAAGATTTCATGTCATGGTTGAGTTTACAGCTTGTCGCCAAGTCACCAACAATCTATTAAACCTATAAATGTTTTATTTTCAGTCTATTGTAATTTAAAATATTTTAATTTGTAAGTAATTTATCTATTTGTGTGCGCTACACACAAATAGCGATTAATTCCGTTGTGCATTGTATAATATCAACAACGATATTTACAAAATCAGTGTAAAATTAATTTTTCAGGTAGAAGAGACTTCTGGTAATTTATTATGATTTGTGTTTATTTATTTATTTTTATTGAAACAATTGCACATTTTACACAATTTTCAATGTTTATTTTTTTTTTAATAATAAAATTGCAAAACAAATGAAATACACATATTTTCAACATAATTGTGTAATTGATTTTTTTTTTCAGATTTAATTCTCCATTTCTGATTTATCTGCTTTTTTTTTTTTTACTTATTTTTCCAGAATCATCCAAAATATCTTTACAACATTGTAAAAATGTTAATTCTTGATTTTTAAAACTTTAATTTTTATTTTTTTTATTGAAATGATTGCACATTTTACACAATTTTAAATTCTTCTCATTTTTTAATAATGAAATTGCAAAACAAATGAAATACACATATTTTCAACATAATTGTGTAATTGATTTTTTTTTCAAATTTAATTCTGATTTATCTGTTTTTTTGTAAAAATGTTAATACTTGATTTTTAAAACTTTTATTTTTATTTATCTATTTTTTATTTTGTGATTCATTTATTTATTTATTTTCTCTGATATTATGAAATCACATTTCCTTTCATGGCTAAATTGCCAGACTGACTGGAATAACAGTTGTAATATTTATCTCTTATTTCTCTCACTCTGTCCTTCCCTCTGCTTCCTTGGTGTCCTCCGCTTCTGTGATTCTTTCCTCCTTTACCTCCTTCATGATCATCATGAAGGAGGTTGATATTAGCATTCAGGGACTGTACCTGTCTGTTAGCCATGGGACTGTTAGCTTGACTCAATGCAGACATGATGTGCAAGCCAGAATAATGAAACAGTGGCATAGTGTGTGTGTGTGTGTGTAAAAATGGAGGGAGAAATAACTAAAAGCAAGAGAGGGTAAGTTTGCTAGTGTGTATTCATGAATCTACACTGTGCTCAGGATTGTGGGATAAATCTGTGTGTGTGTGTGTATATACTGTGCATAGCATATTGTGTGGCAGGTCTGTGTGCAGACTTATTCATGAACTGTGTTTTTTCCCCCCTTTTAATTGGCATGTATAAGGAATACACAGGGGTTAGTTGTGGTGACTCCGGTGCTCACATAGTGACAATGTAAGAGTTTCACAGCAGCTCATACGTGTCTCTTGACATTTAATGAAACGAGCAGAGTGTCATAACATAACATGCCCTGTGCATAAAAAGTGTGAGGAATCCATTTCCCACCAGCGGAGGATTACAAGGAGGAGAGGGCTGACGTTGATTCAGAACTGCTGCAGTGTACAGAAAGCATGTGCGGGGATTAAACTCAGAGACATATGGCTTTTGTATTTAATTTCTAACTCTAGGGAAGACATTAAAATGTAAAATTTTCATTTTCACCCAGTGTTTCTTTCCCCCGATCATGAAGCAATTTCAACATGTCCCCAAAATCTAAGAGGTTATTTTGTCATTAACGTCCAAAACTACCCATATGAGCCAATGTTTTCTGATCTGGAGCCCCAACTTTCAACTTTCTTTATTGCAAAAACTATTCATATGTCAGTTCTCTGATCTGTTACCATTGTGGAAAAGATTTGGTTAGATTTAGGCACGAAAGCTATGTACGCTAGGTTAAAAAAAGATGGTGGTCATGGTTTAATTTGACTACTAGGTTGAAGGAAAAGCTTGAAATCTTTATTTTTTACTTATTTATTATTGGATTCTGTAGCTATATACTCTACTGCGTGGTTACGCTTCTTTGTGATGGACAGATGGCATTAATATTTGTGAGCATGATTGTCGGTGGGACTGGTAGTTATGTTGTTTGATTTGCATTTCAATATAATGCTTCATGTTTCTGGGAATATGCGTGGTTCAACAGTACCTTATGTCCATATGTATCAGAGACAGTGTGCGTCAGAGAGCACTTAAAGTGATATTGGTGTTGGTCTGGGGCTGAAAAGTTAGCTAGCTGCTATGCAGGTTGGTAAAAAAAAAAGATCCATCATGTCTCCTTGTCACTCAGTTGTTTAATTCTTACAAAAAAAAAAGAGAAATGTAACAACAGCTATATATTTCCCCTTGCCTCCAGTCTTTATGCTAAGCTAAGCTAATTGCCTACTGGCTCTAGCTTCATATTGAGCATTCAGACAAGAGTGGTGTCGATCTTTTAATCTAATTGTTGGCAGAAAGCGTCATGCTGTATTTGCCAAAATGTCTATTTCTTGAAGGTTGGGCAAAAGACTGAAACAAAAGAAAGGCTCGTCCACTGGCTGTCCTTGTTACAACTATGATACGCACACAATTCCTGTCTTTAAGTGAGTACTCATGTGACACATCTTTGGAAAGCAAAGATTCTTGTGATTCGATTAGTGCAAACCATTTCAAGATACACTCACAACCGCAAGGTACAATCAACGCCTCTGTCAGACCACCAACAAACAAACAAACAATTGCAAAATTCACGCTACTCATCTACGAACTCTGCTGACTGACACAACTCTGACAAAAACAGTCTTGTTACAAAGGTCCAGTTGATCCAAAACATCAATAAATATCCACAAATAGGTGTTGCATCATTTCGAATTAGCAGATGTCCTAATCTTCCCACATATTTTCCATTATAACTCACGTTAGCATGTTAACGTTAGCAACATCTTGGTATCAAAATGGAAGCTGCACTCTGACATTTCAACATCTTTCACACCTCACTTGATCCATTATGAGGCTCCATGTCGTGTCCACAGCCTTCAACGAGGTGCCTGCCCCTCTTCTTTCGCGTAAAGACCAACCCAACAGGAACAGAGTCCGCCAATGGCTTCGAACAGCCAGTGAAATACCCAAAAATAACTACATGTGGTTTTTTATTGCTTTATGTAAAGCCACCACATTGAAATTATGTAAATATAAATGTGTTTGCTGTGATTTACTTTTTATACATCCTGCTTTTCCACACCATAACACTTGTTTTGACCTACAGGGGAACAAAGCAGCATAATGTGTTTATGCTTCAGTTACTCTGGGGTTATTTGGTGTCTCTAAATGGACGCCTGGACATACCCTTTAGAAAAGCATGTGTAAAATATTCATTGCCTGTGTTGTTGTTAGTAATTTTTTAAACTTGGGCTAGGTAAGGCTCCATGCTGTGGTCCCATTGTGTTTTCCAGACAATAAGTCACAGCTGTAGGTCATCTGCAGGCATTTGTTAGTTATTCAGGTGGGAATAAAAGTAGCATTTACAGTGACTGTTGGGGAAACAAACACAAAGGTGTCACCTTTTTAAAAGAGACCAAAACCATGCAGATGCTCCTAATGGTTCAAGAACGGCTTTCAGTTTACTTTAGGTACGCCCGTGCCTTGGATCGGCATTGTGAGATAAATTTACAGGCATGTACAGGAATGTTTTACGGGGTTAAATACAGATCAGGACACAATGTGCAACTGTTGTAGATGCAACACAATGAGACAGCGTTAATTTGAAAGATTTGAGACCTTGCAGGGACTTCTTCGGGGGAATATAATATTATATATTATGTACATATTTTCATCTCCCAAGAGTTTAAACACAGAGTAGAGTGATGGGTGAGAGTGACAGGAGAAAAGTGTCCGGCAGGAGTGGGAGGGGGAAGATAGGATGATTACATGTTATGTGTCATATTTTTCTTCTCTCTCTCTCTTCTGATCCCACTTAACTGTGAACTATGTGATAATAGCTGAATGTGACATTCAAGTGAACTAGACGCTGTAAAGAATGCAACAGTGGGTCTGCAGCAATTATCGAATCAGTTTCACTTTACAGACGACCAATAAAACACAATAGAAGCGGGAGACTATAGAAGCTTCAAAGTCATAAAAGTGAAGCGAGAGGCAATAACATCAAGTCGGTGCTGCGCATAGAAACAAGTTTAAAAATGAGTTTTTAAGAAGTTATTTAAAAATATATACCCATTACTCCATCCTGAGGCCCTCGGGCGAGTCATCATTTAAAAGTGCTCCAACAGTCAGGAGCTTTAACTCAAGAGCAATTTGTCTAAAAAAAAAGTTAACTTGTCTAACTTGGGATCTTCTATCAGGAGCCGGCAGGAAACTCACATCTATCAGCTTCAGGTTAATTATGTTAGTTCATGTCTCAGCTCTGTTTGTTTAAAGGGGACTTATCATGCACTGTTTCCTTGTCTATATTTATATTCTGGGGGCTCTGCTGGAATATCTTTGCATGATTTACAGTTCAAAAAAACTCCTTATTTACCGGCCTGTTATGCAGCCCCTGAGTTCAGCCTCCGTCTGAAACAGGCCGTTTTAGCTTCCTGTCTCTTTAAGACCCACTAATCAGCTAAACTATAGCGGCAGGATTTCACTTCTTTGTCTCGTTCTTACCTTGAAACGGAAACTTAGTGGATAATATTAACAACACACGCCTTGGCAACGACCTTAGCAACGGACTACTGCTATTTGTAGGCGTGCACAAACACTCTGACATCATCACGAGGAGGAGGAAGTAGAGGTTCGTTTTGCAAACAGAACATTCATAACAAATGACATCATCACTTCTTTTTCTCGTTCTTACCTTGAAATGGAAACTTATCAAATACATCCGTACGTTTGAGCCCATAAACTTAGTGGACAACATTAATAACATATGCCTTAGCAACAACCTTAGCAACGGACTACTGCTGTTTGTAGGCGTGCACAAACACTCTGACATCATCACGAGGAGGAGGAAGTAGAGGTTCGTTCTGCAAACTGAACATGGCTTTTGACTTTCAGGGAGCGTTTTTACATATGTTCACCTCAACTTTTACAACTTTGATCATGTTTAACATGGACATCTGACATTATAACAGTCTTAGAGGAAAAATAAACATTCAAGAAGCATTATATGTCCCCTTAAAGTCAACATTTTGTGGATGGCTGAGTAATGTAATATAGTAATATATCTCCTCTTATCTCCTTTCTTGTGAAATATGGACACTTACATTTTCTCTCTGACCCAGAATGGACTGAAACCCAGCAGCAGATACAGAGAAAGAGGTAAGAAAGAGAGAGAGACACACACACAGAGAAACTAACAGGGAAGAGAGAGAAAGATGAAGAAGTGATGGAGAGTGACAGATGAAGAGACACGACCGGGTGGCCGTATCAGGTACGCATCCAAACGAAGCTTTGGCAGTCAGGCTCCATTTATCTGACACGTGTTGAGAATCAGAGAGGGGGCGTACGATCCCTCTCGATCCGATCCTCTCGTCATCCTTCTCGTTCTAGTTTTTTGTGAATATTCAAAGGAGTTATAGGGAAGTTGAGGAGAGAAGATGACGTAAACAGCGAAGACACGAGACAGCGAAGCTCGCTCTAATCTCTGAAGTCCGATTCGTTCTGAACACACAGGAGAAAACAAAGACAGAAGGGAGGTGTTGAGGGTGTTGAGGAGTGAGCTCAACCCAGTCAATGAAGGTTTTTGTTTTGTTTTTTTTCCAGAGAGGAGAGAGGAGTAATAAATAGGAGGAGGCGGGTAGGAGTAAGAGGTAGAGGAGTAGCTGTGGAGGACATAAAGTGAATGAATCCATTCATGTAGACAGACAGTTACGGAGGAGGAGGAAGGAGGACCGTAGATAAAGGGAGATGTGGGAATAGAAGAGGAAGACAAAGTGACAAACAACAACAAAAAAAGAGACAAACGAAGAAGACTGTTCACCCACGATTCCTCTAACGCCTCCTGATGAGCTACCATCCCCCCCGCAACACCTGCTTTTTAATCACAGCCTGAGAGACGTCGACACGTATCGCAGACATTCATCATTTTCCCTCAATGTTCTTTTGTAGATAAACATAACAATACAGTGAGTCATTACGCAGGTGCAGAGGAGATAACACTTCAAACAGATTTCCATCCACGCCTCGTCAGTGTCACTTCTGAGCCATTCACCGCAGTCATTTAGAATAGGCGCTATCTGCATGTAGGGGCAAATAGTTATGGAGAGAAGTGGAATTTTGAGCTGAGACAAACCCAAAAAAAAAGCTAAATAACATGGCTAAGAGGGTAAGAGTTCTCCCTGAGCGCTGAGGTTTGACGCAGAAGAAGAAACACAACACAGTTTCAATGTTAACCGACCATCTCTCCCCCCTCCTCCTCCTCCTCCTCCTCCCCGTGCCGGATGTCTCTGCCCTCGGCGACTATGAGGGAAAAAATGCAAGCAGATAAAAAACACAAAAAAGTATCTTTGCATCCTCCTCTTTTTTCTCTTCCTGTCTTCTTTTTCTCTCCACGCTATCACCCTCCCCTCCCTCCCACCACCCCCTCAGGGAGGTAAATGACTCTGCTGTGAAGGTAGAGTCGAGGCTGTTTGACCTTGATAGCAAACCTGCATTCCTAAATAAATATTCAGTGACTCGGGAGCGATGGCGCGTGCCTTTTTCTTCTCCAGATAACAGGTTATGTATGAGGCAGATGCCTCAGTTTTGGGCCCGGCCCCACAGCACCGCAGCGTACGGAGAGGAGCTTGTAGGGAGTGATGTTGCGTTACCTCACAGCGACCCAATCAGCAATGATTTGAATCATCACCACTGGGATATATTAGGTTGAAAGTACATTTTTGATCCAATATAACCATTTTTTTCAACACTATTAATGATGTTTTAATGTAAAGGAAGTATAAAGTTGAAATGTGGTCATTGAAATACTGTTTTCAGCCAAATAAACATGAACGCCTTTTGATTAATAAGCCATCTAAACCATCGTCTGTTTGTTATAGACACTCAACAGGGTGAAGATGAAGAGTTGTACGTACAAACTTCGACTTCCGCAGGTTCAAGCTCAAGTTCCTTTACTTGTCAGTCACCAGTTGGACGGAAACACGACCCCGAAATGAATCATTATGTTGCTCCGTAACTGCAGGAGGTGAAATAAAACAACTCTTTGCAACATATAGACTTGATGATAAGTCAGTGCTGTCAGTTAATGTTGGCTTAAAGAGCAGCCTAAAGACTGAAAATGACATCTGTGGTCAGCTAAAGCCTGGTTATGGCAAGAGAAAGCAAACTCACATACCCATGTGTATACATACACACACATAAAGAAACAAAAAAAAAGAGATTCTGCATACAACAATCAGATTTTCTTCAACTAAAAGCAGATTTAAACCGACCGGTGCGGCCGCAGCCTGAGGGGCTGAGGTCAAATGTGCAGCAGCGGTTCGCTCAGCATCCCTGTTTCCCCCCCCTGAAGCCTGAAGTCTCTCCACAGATCTGACTTTTCACTGCTGTGTCGCTCCCTGAGGAGATCTCCACCCACCTTTAGGCAGTTTTTTACCTCCACAGCGGGATCATGTGGCCTCTGGAAGATGTTACGGACAGAAGAGGCTGATCTCAGGCTGATGTTTGATCTGCTAGTTTACTATACTTTAAAACATGCCTCTCCGTTGTCGTATATCCCAATAAAACACCTCAGATTTTCCCATCAGATTAGGGCTCGGTCTGCAGTGAACCCTACCAAACACAGAACACCAGGACCGGGGAGGACAGGCAGGAGGTGTGAGGCAGGTAGAGATAAAATAAAAATAATAATAAAAAAAACAGGCATTACACCTTCACTCTGTATATATAACCTGTAACATAACACACACCTGGGAATGTGTAATTCTTATTTTCAATAACTAGGTAAGGTAAGATGACAGATGAGATAGATTTTTTACACTCCCTGAGGAAATTTGTCACAGACGCATCCAGCCATTGAATTAATATGAAAATACAGAGTGACACAGCCTTTATTGCTCACTGGCTCACACGCCACTATTTTAACATTACCCATCAGTCAACATACAAGCAACAACAAGTTTGTTTTAACAGGAAAAAAAAGGGCACTTAGAGGGAAATGTTTCGTCTCTCTGCTTTAAAGGTAAACAAGCGATGAGATCGGCTCATCGGGGGATAGACGCACCTGTCGCTGCAGTCAGGACTAGAAGACGAGGAGAAAGGTATTAAATTTCACACCTGTGTGTTTGTAAATGTATGTGCTATATGAGGAGAAATGCATATTTTTGTATGACACCACCATGACAGAAGAAAGTGGTATCATCCTTCCTTTAAAGGGGTAATTCAGGTTTTATTGAAACCATTTACATGTTTAGGTTTCGGGGGTCTTTATATTGTGCATGCTGGTTGCGCTTGGGGCACCTAAATGGAAACGGAGACATTATTAATTCATTAGTTACACCTGTGCTTTTCCTGCCATGTGAAAAAAGCCCCTCCTGCCTGCTGAGGTCTGGAAACACACATTTAACAAATCTCCAGGTTAATCAGACTTCTTTGAGGGAGCAGTACTGACTCCCCAAAACTGTCCGTTATAGAAATCCATCAGTTTACAGACCCTGGTCCAACTTTGACTTGTTAATTGTGCACTAATGCAATGAGGGGTTGTTACCAGAAGTTGTGCTTCCACTTCCAGTTTGACCTCCAAATGAATGCTAACTGTGAACAGATATTTCCGCTTGATTTCATTTTCTGTTTACGTCTCCTTAGCATTAATTCATGCTATTAAATTTCCACTCAGCATGCACTGGGGTGGTGGCATATCCGCCTGCTCACAAGCTTGAGGACTGACACGAAAGCGGTGCATTTAGATTTCTTTATTTTTGCTAAAATGTGGTAAAAAACCGTTTATAACATCGCGATGAACAGCGGAGAAGTGGATGTTTGTGGCGACAGTGGTTCAAGAAGTTTAAATTAAATGTTTTAATACTTTTTTTTCTCCATTGTGAAATAATATCTGTAACTATTTAATTACAATCTCTTCTACTGCGATGTTAATTCATAATAAAACTCAGGACTTCCTGCAGATGTTTTCAATAAAAGCCTTTTATCCAGGCTTTCAATGTGAAACTAATAAAGCAGGAAGTGTTTAGTTTAATCGACAGTAACTTAACCTGCTCGAACAAGAAGAAGCAACAAATGAAATCAGGATTACATGATTCTGTTGTTGCACTTCAGTTTATTTTATAATCCTCTCAATATCAAAGCTGCTTTCTAGAGAGTCTGATAGAAATTACTGCAGAACTGTTAAATTTGAGTGTTGAGTGAACATACAGATGGACGAGTGGAGACTTTCAGTGGAGACCTTCTGCTCCTTTTTTTTTTTTTTTTTACAACGTCAAACTAGTCGCTACTAGAATCCATTGTGACCGTCATAAATTTAAGCTGCTGTTCTCAGTGACGGACAAAACCATAAACTTTTAACAGCCACCTTTTAAAGTCTACAGATGGTTTGCTAGTGTGTTTGATACGACACATTTTGGGTGGAGTTCAATAAAACATACCAGTTTTGTATCTGTACGTGTTTCATACCCCAAATATTTGTTCTTGCCTCTTTAAAGTATATACTTTATGCTCTTTAGCCGTATAATTTTACAAGAAATAAAAAAATATATATAAAGAATATACTTAACAATCTTTTTCACAAGATTTTTTACAGAATATAACATTTAATCTTAATCTGCCAAAGAGTAAATAAGGTTGTTTTTCTGTTTCAAATTGACAAATACCATATTGATACTCTTTATTATTGTTTAATAAATAGTATATCCAGATGTCATCAACAACAACAACTGTATTAAATCCTAGTTATCCATCACAGGAGGGATTATTCATTTGTCCGTGGAGGTTTCTATCTTCTTCTGTAAATCAAACAGGTGTAAATCACTCTGGACACATCATGACAGGACATGTTTCTTCTCTTCAGTTCCTGATACCCGGCGTCCTCTGCTGCTATCGATGGTCTTTGATGAGGGACCCTGAGTGATCACAGCCTGGTTTCACCTCTGCAGCTCGCAGCGCCCCGCAGTCTCGTCTAATTTGTTTTCTCACCATGTAATTAAAAATGCAGCGCGGAGGAGCAGCGCTGATCAATGACACCTGGCAGCCACAGAGGAGGGAAAAAAAAAAAAGGATCAGCCCATCCATTCATCCATCCGTGGACACCTACTGTCCATTTATCTGTCCATCCGCATTCACACAAACACACACACACACACACATCCAGCCATACATCCCTCCGTCCGTCGTCGTGGCACCTTCACCCACTGCTGACCTTGGGATAAATGGGTTTTTTCATTGTGTGTGTGTGTGTGTGTGTGTGTTACAGATGGCATACGTGTTCCAGAGGTAGAGGTGATTCAGTTGTTTGTGCAGGTTGTGTGCATGTTTGTCACTAGAGGTTTAGGTTATTCTAGTTAGGATGCTACACCGTGGGGCAAAGCTCTCTCTCTCTCTCTCTCTTGCACACACACACACTCACACACACACATATACACACAAAATCCCCTTGAGAGTTTGCCATGTCCTTCCTAGGTGACATTTAAGTCCTAATATTGTGTCACTCTCCTCTTGAATCTTCCCATCACAAAGCACACACACACACACACACACGCGTGCCCTGACTTATAGTGATTCCCTGAAGGTGTTACCTGAATTTCGCTTTCTCAAATAGGCTACATCTGTCCATGTTTGAGCATTAATCTGATCCAAAATATGCAAGAGGACACCAGGGACAACCCCTCGGAGCGACGCTGGCATCAAACACTACAGATCGGACGGTCGTTTGTGGGAACAAATGACATCATCACTTCTTGAGATGGAAACTTATCGAATACATCCGTACGTACGTTTGAGCCCATAAACGCGAGTGGACAACATTAATAACATGTGCCTTAGCAACAACCTTAGCAACAGACTACAGCTGTTTGTAGGCGTGCACAAACACTCTGACATCATCACGAGGAGGAGGAAGCAGAGGTCGCTTTGCAAACAAAAGCATTGAGAACAGGCTGAAGGCTTGGAAGCATTTTTACATACGTTCATCTCAGGTTTTGGAACTTTCGCCATGTTTAACATCCAACAGGAAGTGCTTTCAAATTTAGCCTTGTACTCTCACCAGGATGAACTAGGGGCTGGGCAATAACTCTGAGAGTCGTATATCATGATTTATGAGGTGAATGCATCATCAATAGGCTAAGGCTGCATTCACACCAAATCCGGTGGTGCGGCGAAAACTTTTGGAAAACCGCAACCCGACATCACGCTGTGGTGGCCAATCGTTTAGCTCGGCGGTTAGACCAGAGGAGGAACGTTGTTTATTTAGTATGTAGCATTGTAGCATTCGGACCGAAGATGATTGATTGATTGATTGATTGATATCACTTTATTATATATTGATGATGGAGGAGAGACTCATCGCTGCTGTGAGTAATTTCCCAGAGCTGTACAACCGTATATGAGTGATTCTTCTTCTTCTTCTTCTCTTTTGTTGTTTCATGGCGGTTGGCAAACTACTTTCATACCTTCTGGACCTGGAGGATCAGCAGATTATTAGCAGTTTACAACGTGACGTCGCACAAATGGCCCACGTAGTCACACTCGGATCTGGTGTGAATGCAGCCTAAATCTGAATACATTTTCATTACATTTTGCCCGCTAAATGATTGTAAGGTGACTGGTAGTGTGACACCCAGGTTTGATTCCCAACTGAAACATGTGGTATAGTTTTTTTTTTATTCCATTAAAATAATTAATTTAACAAGTTTCCCTGAGCTGAATATACTATTTTAAATGTCTGAATATTGCCTATATTTAATCAGTCTGCTAACATAATGGCTAATGATGACTAGTTACCAGTTAAATTACAGTTTGAAAATGCAACATTAACCAATGCTGAAGATCCAATTTGACTAAAGTATTAATTTCACTACTATAAACTGTATAGCTGGTTGTTCCTTGCCTCTCTGAAAGCCAGTGAATCTCTGTGTCAGGGGTCTGTCTGAGGCTTTTCCCTCCTCCTCTCTTCTTCTCTGTTGCTTTTCTCAGAGTTCTCTTTCTTCTGGTTTTTTTTTCATATG
This sequence comes from Euthynnus affinis, assembly GCA_029490765.1. Lineage (NCBI taxonomy): Eukaryota > Metazoa > Chordata > Actinopteri > Scombriformes > Scombridae > Euthynnus > Euthynnus affinis. The sequence continues at coordinate 21,144,651 of CM055854.1, forward strand.
TTTACACAAATTGGTGGTATTGAGAACAGCCTTCCCATATTCATTGACAACTTTCACAATGCTCCTCTTTCATTTAGCCATCACTGCACTCCTGTGTCAGATTGTTGTCGGTAGGTAGTCGAGGTGTGTGTGTGTGTGTGTGTCGTTTGAGTGCAAAAGAGTGCATGCACTAAGATGCGTTCACTGTTCACAACAATGGGGAACGATGTTTGCACAGACGGCTCCACTCTTCGATGAAAAAGAGTAGCTGAAATTGGTAGTGACCCCATTGATGATGGAATCAGTCTTTTGAACATTAAGCGGAATAAACAGCTATAAAATGGGAGCACATCTGAAAACAGGGAGGCTTTTGTACTAAAACATAAAAACATGTTGTCTGTCTCTTACAGCTTGTTTCAATAAAGGTCTGGTTCTCTCTGCAGTTGGGGTAAATAAAGGCTCTGGGCACTATTTGGGAATTAACTGTAATCAAATCAGTGAGACCTCTGTAATGTGTTCGATGTGGAAGTACTGTTCAACCTGAATTTGTTTTTCCCCGCTTAAAGGCAGGGAAAATTGCAACACTCATAAGTTAAAATGTTGAACTTGTTAGCATCCAACGGTTACAGAGCAACATTATCATTCATTTGGAGTCATGTTTCTGTCCACTTAGTGAGTATAAGTCCAATATTCACTCTCTTTTGCTCTCTACCAACGTCCTGAGGGAAATATCTGGCTCTTTAGCTGCTAAATGCTCCACTGTGTTCACCAGCTAGCCTTTAGCTAACTGTGTCTGTTTGCCATGTGGTGCTGAACAGGTTGTGGACTTTGCCTTTTGTGCTTTTTCTCCGATAACAGCCCCTTGCTGCTTATTTATTTGATATGTTATGATGGAAAATATAAATTATAGCCGCTTTAAAGACACAAAGTCTGGCTGAGGTTAGCTAACACTAAGCTACATAAAGTATCACTGAAGCTAGCTTATTATCGTTTTAGCTCTTCAGCTAATGTAAAGAAATGCCACAAAGACACAAATAATGTAATTTATTAGTAAAAATTTCAGTGGTGTTGGCTCTGAGTGTTATCTATTGATCTATCTTGTACTTTTAAACTAAAAACAAAACTTCTAACCAGCCTAACAACCTTACTGTCTCCGTATTTTGCTTAATCCTGCAACTTCTCAAAGATCAGAATCAGAAGTGGCAACATGGTACACCAATGCTTATTTGTTAGTGTCATATAAAGTGTATAAAGATTAACCTAGTAAAGTGAGATGTCACCTGGTGGTTTGTGTTGGAGCCGGTTTGAGGCAAGCCCCACAGGAAAAGCGCTGAGCTGTGAAGCTAACTTGACATAGTGGCCAAACCGTGTAATTACAACGTCACGTGACGCTATGATGTAGTCTTACACTGTGAAAGAGACGTCCATAAACCAGCGGATACATTTTTGGAGCATCTCAACCCCCGCTAAATGACTCATCTCACTATTAGAATTTGATCCGTTCAGTCCGATCACTTTCGAAAGATTAAAAGAGCCGCACGATTGAATTGTTTTATCCCCATTCAAGTTGGCCAACAGGAAGTAGGAAGTAGCTGACTTGGCTGGTGAAAGTCACTAGTGTGCTTGCCCAGTGATCCCAGAAGATCTGGATAATTTTAGTATACATCCATCTGTCGTTTGAAGCCTAGAGTTGCTGTTTATGATCAACACCATGTTTGCCATTTGGAGCCAGACAAAATCGAACTTTTTGGCTTCATGCACCACTGAGCAACTTTCATAGGAATGAATGGGGCCCCACCTCCGACGCTATATCCAGTTCTCTTTATACATCCATACATGGTTTGAAGCCCAGAGTTGCCGTTTATGATCGACACCATGTTTGCCATTTGGAGCCAGGACGATCCAGATAACGAGTGTGTGGTGTTGCCTTTCATGCTCTGAAAACACACCTCTACTACCTCGGACCCAAGCTAACACTAGCTACTTTAGCTAAATTTCGCTACCAAGGCAAGTATCGTAATCAAGAGTCGGGGATAGCAGCGGGTGAGCCAACTGTCAATCACAGCTGTTAATCAATGCCCGCACACCAGACATCAAAGCTACTACAAGTCTTCGAATCTTATTAACAGAGCAATAATTTCCAAAATGACCACTAACACACTTATTAGCCTGAATTTAGCTATTGAGACTGTAATGAAAAAATATTAGTGTAGTATTTATAGAGAAAAACTGACCCTTTCTGAGTCAATTAGAGCCTTTCGCATTGGCTTCAGCTGCCTAGTTAGTACACCATTTTAGAGTGCTGTATTTGAAGCACTACTGAAGAAAAAAAATCACTCTCAGGGAGGTCGAATAGCTCAGACATCCTCAAGAAGCTCTGAGTAGAAGCACTGGCCCATAAAAAGGAGCCAACTGAGAACATTCAGGCATCTCACTGGAATATCTCCTGTAGTAAATACCTCTCCATCGAAGTGCTGTGGACATATCTGAACCAGAAGAAATCATCACTGAGGGGATTATGTATCCAGAGTATCCTTGGAACAGATCCACAACAAGGCACTGGAGAGCATAGCAATTGAAAAGGATGCCTGTTGCTGCGCTATCCCTCCTCAGTGTGATCAGGATAATCAATCTGAAATGAATGGATGGATAGAAACAGTTAGACATCATTTAAATTCATTTGACATCAATATATTCAATACATGAAGGTTTTTATAATTGTCTACTTGTTGAATGTGGAAGGAGATGATAAAGGGATGAATTGATACAGGAGGAGAGATGAAACTATTGGATAATGGGATCAGTCCTCACAGTAACAGAGCCGTTTAGAGAATCTAGAAGTCCTCAAGCAAACATCATCGCCACCAGATGCTTGGAGTCTTTCCATTTGAGCAGATGGATAGCTACATACATGAGCCACCATATGCCAGGCTACAATATGCATGAGTGTGTGTGCATGCAGGAGACACAGTATGTATGTATTTATGTTTGTGTGTGTGTGTGTGTATGCATGTGTGTGCGCGCATCTGTGTCATTAGTGCAATTAATGACTCGTACAAGAACTGAAGACTTCAATATGTCCCCCGAGCACAGTGATTACATTTGTGTTGATGAAGCAGATGCTGCACATGCAGCTAACTATGTTTGTTAAATGTGCGTTCTGTTAACATGACAGCAAATCTTTAGCGGATCGATTGATTCACTTCGAAATTTCAATTGGCCTTTTTAAAAGAGCGTTTAATTTGAGTCGGTCTCCCCTTAAATTTTGAGCTTTCATTTAAAATGCTATTTTTGGTATAAAGTTTAGATTTAACCTGATTTTTTTTCACTTTTTCCTAAATGATTTTGAACCATGAAATGTAATGAAGATATAGCAATTAATGTTTGGCATCTTGTGCACAGGATGGTGTTAGAGGAAAGGTGGGACAGGGTTCAAAGGTTCGCCAAACATGAGGACTGATTCTCTGTGGAGCATGAAACTCAACAACAAATTTTATGGCAATCTTGTTGAGATATCTTGTTGGTATGATGTCAGATGTCTATGTAACTTGAGGTGAACGTGTAAAAATACTTCCTGAAAGTCAAAAGCCAGGGTTTAAGCCTGCTCTGTATGCTCTTGTTTGCAAAGTTACCTCTACTTCCTCATCGAACTGACATCAGATTGTTCGCACATGCCTACAAAGAGCCGTCCGTTCTGCAGCCTTTTGTCGCTAAGGTTGTTGTGAATGTTGTTCCGTGGGTAAAGAACAAGAAAAAGAAGTGAAATCCTACTTCCTACTGTTTGTTTACGCCGCCTCTGGAGCCGCCAGAGGTCTGCGAAGGGGGCACCTTCTGGGAACTAACCAATCAGAACAGAGTGGGTTCATCAAGGAGGGGGGTCCTTAAATAGACAGGAGTTAAATGGCCTGTTTCAGATAGAGGATGAAGTGAAGTGCTGCATAAAGAGCCATGAGATAATTATGGAGTTTCTGAACTGTAAATCATGCAAAGATATTCCAGTAGAGCGCCAGAATACAAATATAGACCCGGGGATGTGTATGATATGTCCTTTTGAAGATGTAATCACATCTGACTGCAATGCTGCAGACTGAAGTATAAAGTGGTTTGTGACGGTTTAGAGGAAACTCCGAATTAAATGCTTGGTTTTTACTAATAACCTGATATTGTTTTATGTTCATCCAGTTAAGAAATCCTCCAAAAATGGGATGTATTACGTTCTCAACATAACAAGACTGGTGAAGTTTAAATTAGAAACATGATAAAAAGATATTTCCGGCTGAAAAGTTAATGATCATCTGTTGCTGTTCTGTGTCATCACCGCTGACATGTAGTTTGACAGTGATGTTCCTGGACTTTCAATTAGCAGAGAGACCATCTCATGGTAATGTTGCCGTAATAATCAGGAAATGACCGGGCTTGTATGAGAAATGACACTGCAGAGAAATTAAACGGCGCAGCCTTTGAGATTGAACAGTGGAACATTTTGAATTATGATGTGCAATCTCTTCTGCAGCCTCACAGCCTTTCAATGACCTCTCTTTTCCTTTTTCCCTTTCGTCTCTCAATCACTAATCTTTTTTTTTTTTTTTTTTACACTGCCTCGTCTCTCTTTCTCTTTTTTATCTCTGTGATTTGCGTGGGAGTAAATAATTAAGACATTAGTCCCAGGATACAGAAATCCCTTTCAGTGGCAGCTTGTAGTAAATTAGAATTTCATCATGATAACCTGTAGAGCAGTGATTGTTGTACCTCAGCAGATTCCTCTACAGTTGCCAACGGAAAGATTGTGAGCATCAGATCATTGGATCATGGACATATGAATGAACATGGTCACCAATGACTTAATGCATATGTTTAAAAAACATTTTGAGAATATCACTCCCAAATACTGTATTCCCTCTTTGTCTTTGTTGCCAAATATCCTGGAACCAGGTAGCGTGAAGTATTGGGGGCGCTACCCAAATAACTCCCTCTCCTCCTTTGCAAAGGGTTACCCCAAAAGCAGCTTCTGAAAAAAGTACATTTTTCAAAAGAGAAAGGTCAAGAGCTTTGACAAACAACATGAAACCCTAGATTATAAATGGGGCTCAGCAGATCATGTGTAGCTGGGTAGCTCTTTCCACCGTCCTGGAACCACAAACCAAACAAGTCTGGATGGTGATTTCATACCAGACGGTGATGCTATTACCAAATGTTTTTCATTTGCAGACCAGAGCAGATGGGAGGGGCGTATGGTCTGATGAGTGACTTCAATTGCATTGGTTGCCTTGAAGGCAAGCATCAAAGCTTTGAACTTGATGTGAGCCGCCACCAGGAGCAAACGGAGGGAGATGAACCGAGGTGTGATGTGAACACCACTGAATCATCTGCAGAGGTTTAACAGCGCATGCTGGTAGTCCGACCAGAAGTTGCAGTAGTCCAGTTTTGAGATGACCAGGGCCTGGACTAGAAGACAGGTGCAGCTGAATCCTCCTTATGTTGTAAGAAGTGGATCTACATGACCGGAAGATTGCTGCAATGTGTTTGGTGAAGGACAGCTGGTCATCTAGTATAACACCAATAAATCTAGTTGTTAATTTATCTAATCATGGACAAACAAAACAATTAAACCAAGAAATAACACCTCACCAAGGCTTCTTCTGGTTATTTTGTTGCATTGTTGATGCAGAGAGATTATATCCCTATGGATTAGACAAAGTGCGACTTTGGGAACTGTAAACTATGGCGTCATCTGCCAATAAACAGTCACTCTTTTCAGCAGGTTTAACACCACTGATGAGATGAGCAGGGCCTGGACTAGAAGTTACACTGCATGCTCAGACAGGTTATGTTGCAAGAAGTGAATCTACATGACCGGAAGATTGCTGCAGTGTGTTTGGTGAAGGACAGCTGGTCATCTAGTATAACACCAAGATTCTTTGCAGACTTGGATGGTAGTAAATTCCTGGCTACAGTCCGAACAAACAACAGGAAACGGCTTTTTAAAGAAAATATTAATTTCACTTGTGTTCAGTAGTGTGTTGATAACAAAACCCCTTATTTGGTTACTGAAGGAATCTAGTTGTTAATTTATCTAATCATGGACGCAGACAGACTTGCGACTTTGGGAACTGTAAACTATGGCGTCATCTGCCAACACTTATTTCAGCAGCTCTGGCTACACTCCTTAGAAAACTTAAGCCTTGCAGGATTATAGTCAAACTTTAACCTTAAATACTGTATGCTGCTTGTACTGTTGTTCATCGAGAAAAAAAAAAAAAAGTTAAAGCTTATTTCTGCTGTTGCATTCATTGGAAGTCGCACTGGATATAAACGCCTGATGAAATGTAAATGTGAAAATGAAGTGAGGACTAACTCCACACACCTTTAGCATTTTAAATACTGTACTTTCCTTTGATGTCACCCTTCTAAGTGCCTGCGTTAGCTTTCATTTTACAGCAGGGAGAAACCAGGACACCTGTACTTAACCAAGTCAGTTGAGACACATCAAAGGCTTCCTTTTCGCATCAAGAACATATACCATCACTGTGTCCTCAAAAAGGCTCTGATGAATCAAATCATTGTAGAAGAAAGATTTCTTTGCAAACGCCGTTTTCAATGCATCTATATTACATGAAGGGAACCTTTATTCACATTTATTCGAGTGTACGGTTGCTTCAGGATTGATAAAGAAAGTGCTGGGATTACAGCAGCTCCTCTAAAATAAAGACTGCCTCTGCAAACATCACATAAGTTATTAACCTTCAGGGAAGACAAAGCAATTGGCGTATTATCATCTGGTAAACAAACCGTTCCTTAGACAAGATGCAACCGGGATCTGGTTGACTCCTCTTCTAACAACAGCTCAATCAGTAACAATCAAGTTGGGACTCACACGCATCGCTGCCGAGTTGAGTACATATCTGAAGTAGGGGGGTGGCTCTCCTTCTCCTTTTGATGAGCAGTTTCCTGAGGGGAAACCCTGGAAATGGAAGTTACAATGAGACCATGATTCTGTGATGTGAAGAGACTCTCATTACCACTTAACCCAAGAGGCTTCATCATTTCTACCGATGAAATATAAGTGCTGATGAAGCCTGTGGGATGAGTGGGCGAAACATCTTCAAGACAAAAGCAGCAAACGCGTATGTGGCCTTTAACAAAGCACTTGTAGATATCTCAGCCATGATGGCATGACGTGCCCTTTGGAAGGAGAGAGAGTTGATCTGTAATGAATGTCATCAGACGACAGATCAAGACCATAAGATGATAAATGAGTGATTTCAAATACAGTTTAACCAGCTGTGTTCATGACATAGATGACGAGGTAAAGATATTTGCAATTATAAATTCTCAGGGGAAAATATAACATCTTTTAAAGGAGTCAATTTGTTTAAAATCCAACTCAAATCTCATTTAATCGTCCCTCTTTACTGTCTACAGCTTTGGATTATTAAAATGAAGAAAAAGGGGTCTTTGGAGAATTATCAGAAATGCTCTGTTTTGCCCAGAGTTGCTGGTGTACTGCTGCTGCAGCAACAAGTCATGGATGGACGGGGGTTTTGAAGTGCAATGAACAAACAGGTCTAAAGTGACATTTGCAGGTATTGTATTGTTGTGTGTGTATTTATTGGGACCAATGTTACCATTTAAAATACTGCACCGCAGTTAGCTTATAGCTAATTTTCATCTGCAGTCCCTTAGGCATGTTTACATGCTGTTTAATGTGCTGCAGCTGAGCAGCTAATTGACTATCTTGCCTGAAAACTGACATTAGTGGTGCACTCACCCCCCCCCCCCCCCCCCCCCCCCGATGAATGTTTGCTTGGTGGCTCGTTCAACAAGCTAAGCTGCAGGACAAGATGTGTATTCATGCTTGTTAGATAAGGAGGGCATTTTAGCAGGAAAGCTAATGTGGGTTGTTGTTGAGAGTCTTTGCTGTGGAGCAGGATGCAATCAGGCTCAGTGTGACTGTCTGCTCTGCTTATGACAGAACGCCATATTATCGCATACAAAACTTTGGCTACGTAAACGGATGTCAGAATGGTATTTAACTGAAATAATGTAAAACGACGGGGCACCATTATGTAATTAAAGAATTTAAAATATAAAATTTGGTTTCCAATCTTTGTTTAAAGATGACCACAGTGAATTCCAGAGCAGATGTATATGCTGTAGATGGACTTCAAATAGCCTCTTCACACTAAAACTTATACATAAGAAAGGCATTGCTGGGCTGTATGTAGAGGTTGAGAAGTTAATAATAAGGTTAATTTATCTATTTTATTGATTTATTTTGGGTTTGGAGAGTTACACGCATCATATGTTAAGCTGTTAACACATCTCAGGTGTCATATATAGATCCTGTGGCCAAAAAACAAGTAAAAGTTACACAAATATAATTAAAATATCAATTATAGATTTTTTTTTTTTTAAATCTGGTGAAGGGAATTAAAAAAAGACCAAAAATGCAACATATTTGCACTTAAAATTTTATTCTCATAGTACAAATTTCACATCATTATGGTTGGAAATAACAAAACTCTCACTATACATCAGTTCAGGCTGAGTGGATGTTGCTCATGTCTCCATCTCGAGCTACCGGGGGTCACAAATCTTCCTGTTCAGCGCTGTGACCTCTGCTCTTCACCCTCCACACACTCACTTGTGTTTGTCAATAATTGATTTGACCTTTTTGTTTGAGCAATTAACCCCCGAGTGTCTCGTCTCATTCAGCGTTTATCGACTCTCAAACAAAACACAATCCTCCCTGGAAAAAAAAAAAAAAACCTCCCTGGGAATTATGAATATTAATCTTGAGTTTGAGTAGAGCTGTGATCTGCCACCAGCCGCGGGCCAGGGTGAACTCTACTGCTTCGCGGCTCTTTTCTATTTTGATGTAATTATGCGCGCATTGATTAACTGTATTGACAGGCCTACAGTAACAACTGGAGCTAAATTAAAGAGGTTAATTAATATGACTGGGGTTTCGGCACATGCCAGTATGTAATGATACAAGAAAGGCCGACTGTGTAGAGGTGTAGCGGTTGATTATCCTCCAAGAAGAGAGTGATTTTACGGTCAGCAAGCTTTCATATTTCCTCAGTAGCACACCGCTCCCTCCCTCTTCCTCCTGTATCTTTCCATCTTCATCTCCATCTCACTTTCTTTTCCTTCAATTCCCCCCCCCCCCCCATCTTTGTCCCCGGTCTGCCGTCACATGCTTGTATCCTGAAGTGCTGATTCCTCTTCCCTTTAAAGAGGAGCCATGTTACCCTAATTAGATGGGCAATTTAATCTGATGTGAGGCAAGGACATTGGTAATTCCTGCAGAGATTGCACACTGCATCATTTAAGGGGCACCAGTGAAAAATCATATCTTTGTTTTTTTTTTTTTTTTCTCTCTCTTCCCCAGAGGCAGCGGCATGAAAGCATGACATGCAGTATTATGTACCATCTTGGTTTCATTCCAGCAAACAGCATTAAGAGGCTGTGTAAGTGTGATTGCTGCTGTCAATCAATCTCAGCTGGTTGAATGGACCCCCTCCTCCTCCACCTCGCCCCCCTCAAAAAAAAATAAAAAAATAAAAACACATAGAATTAAAATGCAGAAACAACCATCCATCTGTTCATTTTCTGTTCCTGCTCAGGTTGGTGGAGCATATGCCATATCCAAGAGGCAGGGAAACAGTCTGTCACAGGGATAACTGTGACATGAACTTTGATTTTAATTTGATAAATACAAATGTTGAAGCTTTGCAGCAAGAAAAAAAAAAAAGACAGCAGAAATGTTAGCTGAACACAAATAACTTGTAAAACTGCCACATGATGGTTCCAGGATGTGCTTCCTGTTCTTCTTCTTCTTTTTTTAAATTAAGTATGACGAGGACTCGCATAAAATCAGAAACGTAAAATATGAGCAATACTTTGATGCTGTATCTTATTTTTCTTCCAAACTTTGAACATGTAAACTGATAAATAAGCAGTTTTTTTTTCTTCCAAGAAGTTGATAAAGAAAGTTGAATAAACCTTTTTCCGATGTAGGTGTAGCTAACAACATCATCAACGCTGCAGTAATTGCTGGAACGGAGACATCATTAATGCTATTAGTTCCACTCGTGCTTTTCCTGCTATGACAAGTCAAAATGTCTGCCACAAAAATAAATAAATAAATAAAAAGGCCTATGAATGTGATTAATTTCATAAATATAAAGAGACAAAGAGCTCTGATTCAGGCTAGCAAGATTTTTATTGAGACAGCAAAACAACATGACAACACAAGAAAGAAAGACAAGTTTTTGATAAGGAAGAAAAGAAAAGCAGATGATGCTCAGAGAGGAAACACATCAGTCAAATCCGGAGTATGAAGGCCGTATTTCTCTCAGAGGAGAGCGAAGACGCTGTCAAACTTTCACTTTTCACAACAGAAACTAATATATAAGAAGCAATAAATGCTTTCTATGACTCCCAACAACACTGTTAGCAGTGACGTTTGGCAAACACTGACTGAAATTTTTGTTAAAGAAATTAAATTAAGTTTGTGTTTCTATATGTTTATAGTCATGATTCATTACAATGCACCTGTACTTACACAGTCAATGTGGCTCAGATGTCTTTCAACACACATTTTTTTTTTTATTGACAAATCTTTTCATACCTCGCTCCACTTCACCTGAAGTGCGAGTACTCCACAAAGAAAGATGCTTCTGCTAACATGACGGCAGAGGACTTCAAAGATATACTCAGTAACAAACAGTGGTATTAACTTCATAAATGACTGCCTCCATCACTTACCTGCCCTTTTTTTTCTCTTCTTTTTAGATGCTGTGTGCGTCTTGTTATGAACAAATTCCTTCAAATGAGCATGTCTGCAGTTTAATAAAGAGGGTGTGTGTTAAAACAATTTGCAGTGCCTTTAACATCTCACAACCCGCACTGTCTTTATGCATTTCTGTAAAGATAATAGAGTGCAACATCCGCTGCAGAAGGGTGGTATGCGGAGGTATTTGTTTTATATTAAGAAGGACAACGGTTGCGGTTTGAGAGAGACATTAACTAAACTCCCCTCTGCCGCTCTCCCGACACGTTGATAAGTATTTGGGGAGGAAAACACAAGTGAGAAAGATCCTCAGTGGCGTCCGGCCTAAACTGGTGTCCCCAGCCACTTGCTACGGCGCTAACCAGTAAACAGATATGACAGCTCTCGGCGAGATGGGCCCTTAGTCACAGATTTTAATCTCCCCAGGCGAGCTCTGTCCTGCCGGCTCACCTCCCTGTGTTTGCTCTGAGAGAGAAAAAAAAAAAAAAAAAAAACCCCAGCAGCTCAACATAACCCCAGAGAAAAGCTTAATATAATTCCTCCACTTTGAAAGATCTCATCTTTTTAAATCTCTGCTAAGTGGGAGGCGGATAGGAGGGACGGAGGGGCGAGAGGAAGACGAGGCAGTGGTGGAGAAACATGTCAGTTTTTTACTTATTTCCCCACACTCCTCATGTCTTTTTCTCTTCCTCCTAGCTACTTTGGTAATAAGCAGAGCTGTAGCAGCATTACTATCCTCCCTCCTCCCCTTTTTTTCTGCCCAAAAGATTAGTCTCTCCGGGAGCGCGGCAACGTACAAAGCTGTTTACTTACTTTTCATTCTCATTACTTGCAGAAGCGAAGGTCAGCCCGTCGATACGCCCGAGCCACGTTCATCTTTAGAGGACGGGTCTTTCGAAAAAACGGTGAATATGAAATAAAATAATTAGCAGCACTTCTGCCATAATCTTTAATGTCGAGCTGCGGGCTCAACAAGTTTCGCTCCAGATCCGCTGAGGTGGAAAGACTGAGGGAAGGGTGTGTTTTGAATGGGAAAACGATGAGTTGCATGTTGATCAGGTAAAAAAAAAAAAAAAGTTCAAATATCAACTTTTCCATATTAATACTCCCAGAGGATCCATTTCTTTTTGTGTGTGTGTGTTGCCTGAAATTTAAAATACTTGCACAAACTTGCAACAAAAATATATATATTTCTTTATCAGTTGACACTTTTCATTTGTTTTCATGGATTAATGGGACATTTTGCAGACTTTGCATACAAATAACTGGTTGAAAATGCACCCAGTCGTTGTATGATGCTTTTAGTCATATCATGTTTGATTGTGTTTTCTCTTTGCAGCTGCGGGACGTGGTGGTTTGCTAACCGCATCTTTGCATTTGGTTTAACTGTGTACTGAATAATTCTCTATGTGCACTTTAGGGACTTACAGTATGTACACGAGGCTCTTCTCTAACACACTGCACTTTAATATTAATGAAGCTTTACTGCAAGGAAGTGTCTGTCGTTGATAACATGTCAACATGCAGCCCATTCAAATGTTTGTTTTTTTTCTAAAACTCGACAAACATCGCAAGAATGAAGAGAATTACTTTACTTTTGGACATGAGTTTCCAGGTGTAGAGCAATTAAAAGGTTTTATATGTAGAATTATGAAGCAAATTATCATGTATTAATGTTTGAGAACTGCCCTGACTTTCTTGGTAAAGGTTCAGTTGTCTGTAACAGCTTGGATCTGGGCCGGATTTTCTGTGAAAGTCCAATGGAAGTGACGTTGCCTCTCTCTCTCCCACTAACATCAACAAATGAGCGGTCTAACGGCACGACACATGAAAAACGGTGCTATCTGACTAGAAACAGCCTGCAGATATTAGCTCTCCAGCTAATGAGACAGCTAGCTGCCTCAATCGATCACACAACACATTTCACAACAAAACAACCCTGCCATGACAAGTCGCCCGCTCCCAAACACACACACGCGGCTAAAACATTACTTCCTCAACAAAGGAGCAGAAAACAAGCTGCAGAGTGATAGCCGAACATAGCTTACCCCTTTTGTATTTCCTGTTTGTTGTTGCTCTGGTTGAATCCACACGGAGAGCCGGCACTAGCTTGAAGGCTAGCCTAGCATTAGCCCCGTTAGCGCCCTAGCTAACCTCTCAGTGGAGCCTGCGTAAGAAGCACCGGGGACTGTCAGGGTGAAACAGTCTGTGGTTGGCAATGAGCATATTAAGTGCCACCTTCTACTTCAGGGTGTGGACCAGAGATTAAATCATGTCTAATAAACTAAAAAAAAAAAAAAAAAACTCCACTGCTCACTTGACAGGTTCATTAAAGTTTTAATCAACTCCAGTCTTCTTAAGTTCTTCCTTCATATATATTGTCTCCAAACAGTCTCCTCAGCCAGGTGGAAAAAAATATGCGCATATATAAGTGTCGGCATCAGTATCGGCGATCAGCCAGAATTATTTGGAAAATATCGGCACTGGCAAAAAAATCCAGTACTGTGCTAGTGATAGCTTTAGAGATTACAGTTATATACTCAATGGTTTTTGTCAGGTGGAGGGATGTCATGTCGTCACATGCGGTGCATTTGCATTCAGATTTCTTGGAGAACCGCTAAATTTATTCAGTGTTCAACTTTATTGTGGCATATTATTTCAACATGGTGTGAAACTGTAAGAGCGTAGAAGATATCTGCTGTCAGATGCTGTGAGAGCTGTATTTTTTAACTTCTGTTAGTTGTAATTTGGGTGCTTGGAGCACACCAGTATACCTCCTATCCTATTGAAAACAAAGCTGCAGAAGGCTAAAAAAAATGGAGGGTGAGAGTGGACATGGACACTCAGAGAAAAGTACACACTGTAGGACACATGAGGATCTGACAGTGAAGGGTGACACTGCTGGAGAGGAACCGTTCCACTAATATTTAGGTGGATGATCACATCCCAGCAGGGTGACATACTGCAGCGTACAAATGTCAGTGTCACTTAGAGCTCTAGCGTCCACATGTCTTTCTGTGTCTCTCCCCCCGTTTCTCTCTGTCTGTCTGGTGGAAAGGTCACCTGCTCGGGAGGATCACAGCCCGCACCGGCTGATCTCTTCATCACAGAGCTGCCACATCAGTAAATACTGTATGCTCCCACTCTGCCGAGTCCTGACCTGTGTGTCTCACTAAGAGTGAGGCGGTGGAGCAGCTCTCCCCTGACAGACCTCATCATTTCAAAGATGCCACATATACATAGTTATGCCAGCATAAATAAAGCACTGGTAAAACTAGGATAGCAGACAATAACCAAGGTGGTTGACAGCCTCTACAGCCCATTACACTGCATTTTACAGCAGTGTACCACTGGAGTGGTTTTACTAGAAAGTTAGGTTTAAGTGTAATGATTCTCACAGTGGTGGAAAGTCTATATTTATTCTGTTTTGTGTTATGATTTACATGTATTTTAATGCTAATACAAGTGTTCTGGCACCATATGATAGTACCAATAAGTAGCGCAGAATAAAAATGGACTGAACATTCAGTAAAAATGTGCTTTATCCATTACAGTATATATTCTACTTTATACTTCTACCTCACATTTCAGATTGAAATATATTGTATTTTTTATCCCACTACATTTATTTGACAGGTACTCTGGCATGTAAGATTTAAAAAAAAAATATATGATCATCTCAGTATGTTATGTTATAGATAAGCTCCACTTTAACATTGCTTACAAGTCAAACCTTGTGTTTCATTGACATTGCCTTTACTTTCTTACTGTTAGGGCTGAAACTCATAATTACAATTATTACAAATTTTTTTCCCTTATTCAAACCTATTAAGTAGAGTACTGAAGTGGTAAACCTTCACTTTCCTTCTCCTTTTGGGCTTAATGAAGGTGATAAAATTTGGAAATTACCCAAAAGCACTGTTAACATATCAAATAATGATGGACGACCAATAAATCTATTGGCCAAAATGTCAATTTACAAAGAAATCATCAACATTTTGCAACATCACTGTCAGTTGTAGAGTTGCACAACGGCAACTGTGCATCTATAAAATGTGACTTTGCATTGTGGGATTGTAAGAAGAAAGTAGTTTACATGCCATTTACACTACTTTTTTTGTTCCCTTGTGTAATTTTCAAAAGCATATTATGGTGGATAAATGTACCGAATTCAGACACTCAAATAAAATGGCAGTGAGTAAGTTAAGTGTTATGTATAGTAAAAGAGGAGTGACACAGCCATAGAGCATAGAAAATATGTATATAAAATATTGACTGTATTTTACGTAGTAGTCATCACATTGCACACATGCCGTCATTACTACATACATAATGTAGTATGTAGTTGTCATTTGTCGTTTTCCAAATAGCGGACATTTGAAGAACGTCAACAGCTCAAAAATCATGTTCACACTCAATTCTCATAAAAAATTACAAACAGTACATGAAATATGAAGTTGTCGGAAAAATGTTAAGCTGTTAAAAAGAGACTAGGGTGCAAAACAGGACCTGAACTGAACATTAGGGTTAATACTGCAATAATAATCCAAGAGTATAATATATATATAAACGTTAATTCTTAAAAATGAGCACTTGTAATTGTTATACTGTGGGTATATTTTGCTGATAACACTTGTATATTAACATAGATTTAAAAAAAAAAAAAAAAGTAAATCAAGAATTTTACTTGTTTTTACAATGTGGCAAAAATACAAAAATTTTCCAAAAAATACATACTTGCAAAAAAAGAAAGAAAATCATATATTCACAGATTCAGCACAGTTTGAGATAATTTTTTTTTTTTTTTTAAAAAGTTAATATAAAATAAATAGTGCTGCACACACCCACAGGTAATATAAAATAAATAGTGCTGCACACACCCACAGGTATTTTCACTTGTGGTGTCTGCTCAGGTTAAAGTTGGGAGGAGCTTATCTGTGTAGTTTAATAAAAATATTGAGATGTACAGAAGTTCCACCCTAATAACAACAGGCACAAGAAAACTAACAGGAGCATGAGAAAAACGTCTCTAATATCTTTTAGTTTGAAGTCTCTCTCTCTATATATAATATATATAAAAAATAATTCTTGAAAATGAGCCCTTGTAATTGTTATACTGTGGGTATATTTTGCTGAAAAAAAGTAAAATCAGGAGTTTTACTTGTAATAGTGTTTTTACACTGTGGCAAAAATACAAAAATTTTCAAAAAAATACATACTTGCAAAAAAATTCACAGATTCAGCAGAGTTTGAGATAAAAATAAAATAAAATAAAATATAAAATAAATAGTGCTGCACACACCCACAGGTATTTTCACTTGTGGTTTCTGCTCAGGTTAAAGTTGGGTGGAGCTTTTCTGTGTAGTTTAATAAAAAAATCTATTAACAACAGGCACAAGAAAACTAACAGGCGCATGAGAAAGACGTCTCTGATGTCTTTAGTTTGAAGTCTCTGCACTCCTAAGAAGAGCTCTAATCAGGTCAATTAACAGAAAACATATGTGAGGGTGGGTGTACCAAAGGTTTGCACCACTATAACTTTAAGTTAACTTGAAAAACAATCAAAACAAGCGATGCATTTCCACTTGTTTATCGCAACATTTAGTGTCTGGGCACTTCTTCCCATTAATTGTGAAACTGAAGTACTGTAAACAAGTGAGACAAACATAACTGAAGTGGTTCACAGGCTTCCCAGGGCCACATACACTGCAGCTTCACAATGTGCCCCACTCATTTTGTTGTAGTGGTGTATCTGCAGGGTTCTAGCACACAGCACTTTTATAAATTAAGTGTCTTCTGCGGCCGTAAATCAAACTATAAATTCATCTTTCACATGAAGAAACACCACCAGCGTCTTCTTACTTTATGTATTGCTCACATGTGGCAAGCAAGTCAAACATGATTGTTAATGCAAGTGAAAATCCGCTCCCTCGCTGTTTGTTTGGAGACATGCTTTAGTAAGTAAACCTGGCATATAATAGCGAACACATGCAAAATGGAAGGAAATGTCAACTTTAAATTTTAATCATAGTTTTAAAAAAATGACTGTGATATGAAAAAAAAAAAAAAAAACTATAGAAAGAGCAGGAGTGAAGACCAAAAGCCTAAAGGATGAATCATTATTTATAAAATGAAACCGTGTCTTATGTGCATTAGTGTCGAATACAAAGTGTGCTGCTCTCTCTCTCCTCAGGCGGAGGGTATGAATATAAATGATGGTATTTTACTCTGGAAGAATACAGGCACAACCAACACACACACACACACACATGCACATAAAGGCACGTGTAAATGTACAGGTACAAATACAAACACACACACACGCAAAAGGGATGACAGTATAAGCACATAATGACATATGTACATTACACGCACACACACACACACAGGCGCACAAGCATAGCCAAAAATAGACAGTGCACGTTTTTAAAAATACAAATTGCAAGTTCAGGCTGTACAAACACACACACATGCACACACACAAATCTCTAATACACACACTCATAGCTCACAAATGCATAGATCTAATGCTAGCAACAATCTTTAGTGTGTGTGTGTGTGTGTGTTTATGTGTGTGTTCACCTTTGCTGTATTCATATTGGTGCATATGCGTGTATATCCGAGTGTGACCTTTTTACTGTACACGTGTGTGAAATTGTGTGTTTCTGTGTGTGTGTGTGTGTGTGTGTATCAACCATGTGCAGGGCTGCTGATAAGGACTGTCCTGAGCTGCCATTGGTCATGGGTATGTGTGTGTGTGTGTGTGTGTTTGGGGTCCCCTCAGTCACCCCACTGTTCACTCAACCAAAAGGCAAAGAGACGACCCCCTGAGCCAGACATTTTATTACCACATCACCGCTGTTTGCTGTTCTTCTTTTCCCCTCAGACTTTTTCTGTCTCTTTACTCATTTCACTTCAGTCCTGCTGACTTGAACAGCCCTCTGAGGACTCCTCTTCAGGAGGGGTAGCAAAGATCTACAACCAGGGATCCATATTTTAAGCAATTTCCTTAATCGATTGTCTGCCACCCCCCAATCAATCGTCAATTAATCAGTTTTTGAAGTGGATGTTTTACCATCAGAAGTGTTTTTTAACCACTGACACCAATGTTCAGACCTCAGTATCAGAATTTAAAGAACAGATTAACACCAAGTTACTTGAATCATGAATTAAATAACACTCTTGTTGGTCGCTAGTCAGCGATTGGCTGACAAAATCCAAACAAAAGCAACTTCCAGCTTCACTGTAAGCTAATATCTTAAAATTAATAACAAATTAGATCAGACTAGATGTGTTTGGACATATCTAACAATTAAAACAAAAGCGACATTGTCCAATAAATACATAACAGGTTAGCCAAAACTCCCAATGGACTTCAGCCTGACTGGTTTTATGTCTGTGAGCATTGTTCACTCTAGCTAACATTAGTCCAGCTGCTCAACTGCAACAGATGCCCCAGTACTCACAAATAATTTTGCACCATCTCTGTCAGTCCAGGAAATCTTTCAGTATTTACTGTCACTGCTAAAAGGCATTTACACTCAAAGCAGGGGAATGCCACATTCAGTTCAACACTGGTTTTTGGTGGAAGCATGTGTAGATCTGCTGGTCTTGAACATTAGCGCTGCAGCTAAAGCACTGCTGTTGGCTAGCTAAACCTGACAGCTGCCAGAAAACTGCGGCTGTGTTTATTAACAGGACTGCCACAGTTAACACGCTACTCACTTTTTTCTTCCTTGGATGGCAGGGATGGATGTGTGGTTTTTTTTTACAGTTTGTCCCTTACAGCGGTCAGAAAACACACCTGTGACTCCATCTACTTAAACAGTAAAAACACCTAGTGGCACAAACAGGTACTACAACAAATCTACAGAACATTACACTGCACAACACCTCGTCTTCTGCGTTGTTGGTTTATATATTTGTAATATATTGAATTATTAAGCAATTAATCATTGACTATCTTCAACAGAATCTATTAGAAGTTGAAATCTTTGTGATCTTAAACATTTGTTCCCTCTTCTTATGTAATTTTCCCAAATTTTAGCTGTAGTCTTTGCAGTCTGTTAGCATCTACAATCAACAAAGTGAAAGGTAACAATCATATTTAATATCTAATGAATTAAATCTTCACAATTAGACTCAAGGTAATGACGCACAACTGACTCACCCATGCTTGTTTCTCTCTGTCTCTTCAGTTTATTGTCTATTCTCAATGGCATTGCAGCTCTCTTCAGTTCTTTTAAATGATAAATCTTTTTCAATCTCTGTCAATCCATCTTTGTAACACTCAATCACGGTATTTTTCCACACATACTCTTGTTTCAAAGTCGAGCTGTAGTGCCCCTTTTCTCTCATTTCTCTTGCTTTCTTTTCTCTTTATTTCAGCCTCACTCATTCTCTGCCTCTTTTTCTCACAGGACAGTCTCTCAGACAGGAAGAGTCACAAACCACATTAACCTTTAAGAGCTAAAAATCAATGTCCTGTTGTTAATTTGTGCTAATTTGCTCCCACTTAGTTTTACAGCAGCCTTCTTTTTTTTTTTTTTTTTCCACCACTGAGTTTCAAAACGTCTGCTTGCAGCTTATGAGAACATATGGCAGTTGTATCACCTGCACACCTTCAGACGTTTTTGCCTATCCTCAGCCCACCTAGCAGCAGAAAATAACTTGAAAGTTATAACCAGGAGTGTGTTGGGTGTGTAGAACCTTAAATTTATTCTGATGGAAGAATGCTCTATGTTTTATTTTCTATGTATTCACCGTAGCTATCGCCTCTGGCCCTTTCATCTCAGTATCCCCGGGCTGGATGTGGCAAGAGGGTTGAACTGGGGCATGCTGCTGTCTTTTTTTTAAAAATATATATAACCACTGGATGGCACTAAAGACGTCCAGTGATGTCCAGAAAAATGTTCTCACACAGTTTAACCAAAATATCTGCTTCAAATGTGTTATTATAATAATTTTTATTTATATGGTACATTTCAAAACAATAGTTCACAGAGCAAAGGAAGACTAAAACACTTTACAACATGTGATAACATATTAAAAACACTATGTGTTTTATGCATATGTACAGTTACGTTTTATATGCATTCAATTTGGTGTAAACAAGTTTGTAAATTGCAGAGTTTCACATATGTGTAATATGTTGTACCCAGAATGGCGTCTTTAGAGTGTTATGTTATTGGATATTAGTCATACAGTGACATAATTTCTATTAGTGATGCATGCATGTGGATTTTAATGTCCTAGCTGCTAACAGTGGAGCTAATTTAAACTAAGCTTTGGATGGTTATGACAGTGTATCATATTTTATAAGGTTGAGGAAAAAATACATTTTCACATTTCACACATTTATATACGAACACTAAGATGTATCCTCAGACTACGATTTATCTTTAAACAATGGAAACCAAATTTCAAATCCCCTGAACCTCATGCTTTATTAAAGCTAAATAGTAATTAGTAGATCTGAAATAAAGCATGACTCTGCAACTGCATGGCCTGTTTAACCCCTCTAATTTATTCAAAATCAGATTTTTTGGTTGATAGTTCAAGAGAAAGATGACAACACAGCTAACCCTAACCCGTTCCCATAACTGTTTTTCCAGTTTTAAACAGGGAAGGAGAAAAAAAAAAAGGTTTAATAGGAGCCAAGACTGCAAATTACATCGAAAAGTTTCATGCTGAGTATTTCTTAAAACCAGCTGCTTGAGATTTTGGAGCATTGTCTACATTTGTTGGTTTTCACCGGGTACCGTCACCCCGCTGACCTCACTGATGTCGCTGACTGCTGGACAAGAATGCCACCTCACACCAAGAAAAACACCGAGTGAAAGCAAATGTGTGTGCATGTGTGGCTGCATGATTATCTTCTCCCAAGCCTATTTGTCAACTCAAAGATATGCGACTAGAGAGCGTGGGTGTGTGTGTGTCGGTGTCTGTTAAGTGCGCCTACTTGAAAAAATCAGCAGCAGTTTGTCCTCTTGTTATTGTAGCATCTCATGTAGATAAATCAGAGCCACGCTATGTTCAGACATGGGTCCTGAAATCCATAATGGATGTGAATCACAGAAATTTCTGAGATTGTATGTGTGTGTGTGTGTCTGTGTGTTTGTGTGTGAATGCACAAACTTCAATTCCTCGTTTTTTGCCAGACAGGCCTCCTCAGGAGAGGAATGCATTATAGATGGCATCAAATTACAGACCGATCTCCAAGCTACTTTTCAAATCAAAAATTTAAAAAAAAAAACATGCCCAAGCAATTGCTTTTAATGGAAAATAACATTTTAAAAAGAAAATCTGTCAGGCTTTTGCAAGAATTTGAGACCGCCCTTCTCAGGGTGACTTATGACCTGTTAATGGCTGCCAATGACGGGATGTGCTCAGTCCTTGTTTTGTTAGAAAGGCTGAGGCACTGGGCAGGAATATCTGGTACAGCTTTAAAAATGGTTCTCTGTTAAACTGGATTTTCTGTGCCTCCATTAATAACATGTCATCTTTTGCTCCTGTCAAGTACGGTGTCCCCCAGGGGTCAGTTTTGGTTCCAATTTTATTTTCTCTGTACATGCTTATCTATAGACATGATGTTTGCTTTAATTATTATGCCGATGACACGCCGATGTACCTGCCTGTTACAGCCACTGACCCTGGCATGCTGAGTTCACTACATGACTGCCTATATGATTTCAAAAATTAGAAGAGTAATTAAAATGTTCTGCAGCTTAACTCAAGCAACGCATAGATCATTGTCATTGGTTCCCAGCATATATAGCAAAACAAATCCTGTCATCTGCTGGCGCCCCGTTGAAACGCATCAAGCCTGTTGCGAAGAATCTTGGCTTTTGGTTTGATAGTAACTTAAGCTTTGAGCAGCAGACTACAAAACTTGTGCAGCCTTGTTTTTTTATCATCTTAGAAATATATCTATTTTATCTTTCGAAGACACAGAGGCCATTTGAAACACCTTTATCTCCTCACATCTTAACATAGGTGCAACAGCCTCTTCACCTGTCTCAACCAAAAATCTACTAATCGGCTCCAGACCATACAGAACTCAACTTAAGATCTTACTGTTGACTTTTAAGGCTCTTCATAGCCTGTCTCCATGCTATATATTTGGCCTCCGAGTTGCATACGAGCCAGTGTGTAGCCTGAGCTCCTCGGGCAGAGGTCTTTTTATCTGTTCCAGAGTCTAGAAAACGAGACGTGACAGAGCATCCACAGTCAGAGCCCTGAAGCAATGGAATAAACTGCCTAAGGAAATCAGGTCAGCAGAATCTGTGACCTCTTTTAAATCTCTTCTTAAAGCATACTTTTAATGAAAGAGCTTTTCCTGATTTGATTTGATTTGTATTGACTGCCCTTTTTGCTGGCAACACTGTAATTGGTCTTTGGTAATTGGTCTGTTTTATTTGCGTATTACTATATCGGCTTGTTTTGAAGTCGTTGCCTTGTGTGAAGCACTTTGTAACATGAGTTTAGAAAAGTGCTCTATAAATAAAGATTATTATTATTATTATTATCATTTCACCACCAATAGGCATTTGGCTTGAGAACAAAGCCTTTAGGCCTACTCCCTTGTTCACAGGATATAAAAGATAAAAGGACAGATTGATGGATGGATGAACAAATGGTGGAGTAGATGGGTGGTGGGGTGGAAGATGGTTGTATGGATGGATAAGTGATAAGGTAAAAGCAGCTTCTCAGAATAAATTTCAATGTGTGAAATCATTGTAATGAAGGAACATGTCGCCCAGTGCAGTAGTGTGGATCACTGACATGATTTTAATGGTTTTTGGACAACAATGGAGGTCTACGGCATAGAGGAGTAAGATATATCGGTCATTGGATACAAACACAATATCAGTAGGACCATTTCATTGTTGGTTTGGATCTTTTCATGAGATTTGTTGATAATGGGAACAGCCCTGTCCTCAAGTCTGGACAATTAACATGGTGACTAAAATGGAGACTGTCCTCCCATGAAAATTGATGTAAATTGTCCAAAAATTACATTTAACTACGTTTGAGTGAAAGATGCCATCAAGCGGCCATTGTAATTATGACCTGGTGCAATGGTGTAGTAGAGATGACATCTATATAAGTTGACAAATTTCCTCAATGGTGGGTTGGGTGAATGGTATCACCCAAAAAATCGACTTTGCCACAGGAGACTACTGCTCGTTCCCCATTTCAAGTGTCACATTCCCAACCGCCAGTTGAGACCCCCCCTGTATCTATGTTTTTTTTTTCTCTTCTCAGCTTTGACAACTCATGCAGCACTGCAGAGTACTCACCCTGTCAGGTTGGCGTGGGAGTCACAAGTGTTTGAGTCAGTTTGTCTCAGTGAATTGGAAGGAACACTCACCTGTAGTAGATTTTTTGAGGGAGGGCAAAACTGTTCCTGATTGCAGTCTGTCACCTCTGAACTCGATGGATGGTGACATGGTGTGTGTGTGTGTGTATGCGTGTGTTTGTCAAGTTTTATTGTACAGGCTTGTGCTGCTGGGTTTATATGTATGGAAGTCATTTCTTCAACAACTAAAGCTCCTACTGGCATATAATTTCCATTAACCTTACACTTCATTTAGTTGTTTTTTTGTTGATTTTTACGTGCTATCTCAAAATATTTATCAACTAATTAGGCAATTGTGGCAGTATTTATATCATACATTGTGTCATCAGCTAAAATGATCAATCCTTGTTGTGTCATTGCCATTAATGTCTTATGACAGTTTGATTTTTTTTTCCTTTAATTGTTTATGCTCAGAACCCTTGAGTTCCTCCTTTCCTTATTTATTGTTCATTTCTCATTTCCATGTTGCTTCTAGCCTCCTGTCATATCACCTGTCAACATCTTATTCTTTTATTTACTAGAAAACAAACAGAGTAGTCAGGTTACTTGTGACAAATTGTTTCAGCACACACGGTTGAGCTCTTACAGCAAATGTGACCAGATCCTTATATTTGACCTACGTAGATTTGTTATGGTAGTGTGGGTCCAGACTTGGGCTGATTCAAAGTTTGGTTAGGTTTAAGCACAAAAATTACTTTATTTTTTTTTACCAAAACCTAGATATTTCCCAATTAAGTACTTGCTTAAGGTAAAGGGACAATCATGGTTGCGGTTTAACGGATGTCGACTGTTGGCAGCAAAATGGCAGATGAACAGCGATCTCCCTTGTGGGGTGACTGTGGCTCAGGAGGTAGAGTGTGTTGTCCACTCATCAGGAGGTGGTGCCAAGTGTCCTTGGGCAATCCACTGAACCGCAAATTGCTCCCGATAGTTGTGCCAGCACCTAGCATGGTAGCTTGCTGCCATTGGTGTGTGAGTGGGAATGAGCGAATGTGCAGCAGAAGCATTGGATGAAAGTGTTATATAAATGCAGCCATTCAAATCTGAAATTCGGATCCTCCCTCTAGAGACTTTGTGGCCCTATAACAACATAGTCTTTCCTTTGCCCCCAACATACAAGAATCATAATTCTACTGACCAATAGAAGTCTTCCTCTCATGAACATAAACGTGCAGTGTTGTTGGACATTTGGCGAAGCAATTGATGTGTTTTTCCAACAACATTTTTTTCTTGGGAGTACAGTCTTGGTTGTTGAGGCAAATGGGGGACTTTGGTTACCTGGAAACCCCTGTTAGAGCTGCTCGCTAATGAAACACACCACTTCCTGTGGGCTTAACAATGCAGTATTTACCCTGGAAAGTTTACAAAAGCAAAATGTAAAATAGTGTGTTATTATGACACGACTTCAACTGGTGATACAGAATAGCAAAGAAATATTAATTTATATGAAGTAGTCATGGGTTACATGAATAATCATAACATTTCTATCACTTTCTGTTGTTCTCTTTTCCCTAGTCTCCTTTCTGTTTCCATTTTTTTTTTTGATATTTCCTCCTCCCTCTTCCTCCTTCCCCCACCCTCCGTCTCTGTGTTTCCCATTACGACTTTTGTCTCTTCTTGGCTAATAGTCGAGTATCTGCCTGTGACGCTGATGAGGCCCATTAGCGCGAGTGAGCCGCAACAAAAGAGGATCACAGCTCTGCAATGTAATGTGATGAGCTTCCTCTCGCTTATCAATTCCCGGAAACATTAAAGGAGTATGGGAGGAAAAACTCTCATTTCATACACCCATAATTAAATGACACAGACGGGTTGATAGTCCCTGGACCATTGTGAATCCAAATTACGTAAAGTAATGAAGAAAAGCACTTTTTAACTGAGGGTAAGAAGCCAGAGAGGCTTTGCAATCATCTTTACGCTTCTTTCAAGTCTGCTGCATTTTTCCATGTTGTGTTTGGGTTTGTGCATTCAGTCAAGTTGTAGATGTAAGTTTACCTGAAAAAAGCAACCTCCCCCAGTTGTTTTAATTTTAATTATAACATGCTTTGATGTACCCATGTATTATTTTTTTTATGGAAAAGGTTATTCAGAGTCCAAAGTAAGTCTCTCTGACAGAATATTTTAGAATATTGCTCATGCATAGAATATATTGCTGCAGACTTCATAGTCCTGCACACACTGAAGGTTGGTTATTGTTAAGATACAGAGGTCATGGGAATTGAGGGGCATGAATTTAGCGAGGGTTGCTAAGACGGAGCATGAGGCAAAATTAAGAGATAACAAAACCGTAAGACATTCCAAGGGGGATTTTTTTTTTTTGTTTGGTGCTGGAAGCTGCGGCACAAAATAACATTTACTCACAAGATATAAAGTTACCTGCAAACCTTATGTTTCCCTCTTGTGGATGAAAGTCTTCCATGATGAGTCTTCAATAGTTGAAACACTAAAACGCTTGTGTGGTTTACATGCTACAGGTTAGATTTCCGTGTTTATAACAGCGCACACAGATACACTGCAGACTATGCAACTGACCTTTCTCATTGCAGTCATGTTGTCTTGCCATAGCAGGTATGAATTAAATCTTAGTAATCCCACCAATCAAATGTCCTCTATGAGAAAGGCCCATTATGGTTATCAATATCATCAATATTCTCCCATCATGAAGAATAAATAATAATAATAATACACTTATAATGACTAAATTCATTGAGTCAAGTGTGAGGCTTCTCTACCTTTAAGGAGAAGTGTGCTATTACTTTTCAGCTTTCTATCTTCTTTACCTTTTTTTATGTCTGTATGCAAGCAAGTCACTGGAATAGTTGTGTGTTTTCTCTCTCAATGTTTTAATTAATTGTATTCTGACATGTACAGGAATCATAATCAAAACATCATACATACAGATGTTGTCATAATAGGAGCTATAGTTTCTCTCTGTTGTAGAAATGTCAATATTTGCTTCATCTGTCATTTAAAAAAATAGGTTTTGAAATAAGATATACTCTGCTAGTCATCTGGTTTAGCTATATTAGACATTATGATTTTATATTATGAAATTTTTATTGGCTGTGTCTCAATTCCCATGGTGAGAGGAACGTTTCTCGTAGTGAATTTTTAGTGGGAGAAGCAGCGAGGAGCCGCGTTAATCTGTAGCTAAACGTGGACGTTCATTCTCTCTTCATCTGCTGCTCAAACAAAATACTGACTGTCCACTGGGATATCATTTTCAGATAAAAATCAACCTTTCAAAAGTATATGGTAGTCTTGAATGAAGTTTATTCTTCTCCTTCGGTTCAGGATAAGCCATGCCTGTGACTGCTGACATTTGTATTATAACTGCAGAAATATAGACATAGAGGCCACATGACCACCTCTATGTTTGGTATATACTTTGACCCACTCCACATATTATATTGTCTGCAATATTGTACTCATATTTGTTGCACATTCATACTGTATCTATTTAAATGGAAAATTGAATAAGAGCAGGACCAAAGCCAAACAGAAAACAGCTTCAGTACTGTGGGTATAACAGATGAACAGACACTCTGAAAAAAGTACAGCACTCCCCTGATACAACAGCACGTCCGGGCTCCAAATTCATCCTCATTAGTTTCTCATGATGAGTTTAATAAGCACCTCGTTGGGAAGGTTTGGCTTGGCCGCCGTCCTCTGGGTCCTCTGGCATCACAGGCCCGAGAGCCCCTCAGATTGCAGAAGATGATGAAGCGACATCCATCATCAAACGGAGGCGAGAGGAAACGGTGACGGAGAGGCAGACAGAGGAAACAAAACAAGAGACAGAGGGAGGAAGGAGAATACCGGGGAGAAACCGGAGGGAACAAAGCAGATGGAGTTTGAGAGAGGGTCTCCCGGCGGACGAGGGACACACGGGGGAAGAGCTCATGATTAGCAAAGCCGCATCCATCATCCTGCAGAGAAGAGAAGGTGAAGGGAGAGCGGAGCAGAGGGACAGACACACAAAGGGGTGGCTGAGAGTAAAAAAAAAAGCTCACATTTTCTTGACAAAAAGCAATAAACACAGTACAGAGAATATGACAACCTGGCAGCCACTGGTGGACATGAACACAGCAACACATCCTCTCAGTCAAAAGTCCACAGAAGACCACATCTCTTAATATCCTTTCGATGTGTGCCAATGTCAGTTATATGACATTTAATTAGCAGGTATACTTGTCTGAGGTTCATTCCATCATCTATATATCCGTTTCCAGCAGCCTATCTGGGACTTTGTAGCAGTAGCTGCTGGCAAAGTAGGCCAGACCTTCCTGTTCTTCCAGGATAGGTCAGATAAATAATCCCTCCAGCATGTCTCAGACCTGCTCCGGGGTCTACTCCCAGTCGGAAGCGCCTGGACTGGATGACCTCAAAAGAAAGCATTCAGGAGGCAACCGGATCGTATGCTGAAGGAGGAAGGAGCTCTAGTCCACACCTGTCTGACCTGTCAGTCCAGCAACCCTGGGAATGAAACTCATTTTTGGCTGTTGGTCTCTGTGGTGTCAGTTTTTCCAATCCTTCAAATTAAAACAACCAAATAATGTGGTTTGACCATGTGACTCCAGAATTACACAGTTTTCTAATCTGGTGCCCCATTTTGGCGGTAATTGGCAGGACCAACATCATTTGTCTGTGCTTTCATTAACTGTTACAAAAAAATGATTTATATTTTGTTATTTTTTAGGACACTACCCAAAGCTCATGGCCATAGATGGGGCTTCACCATCAACACAACTTCCTGTGCAGACCGTCACTGTTCTAGTGAATTGCTCGGTTAAATTTTGGCATCGATTCAATTCAATCCTATTTATTTATATAGTGCCAAATCATAACAAAAGTCATCTCAGGGCACTTTTAACATAGAGCAGGTCAGGACCATATTCTTTAATTTACAGAGACCCAACAATTCTCCCGTGAGCAGCACTTGGCGACGAGGCAGCGGCGAGGAAAAACTCTCTTTTAACGGGAAGAAACCTCAAGCAGAACCAGGATCTAGGTGGGCGGCCATGAAACACTTGTACTGGAAGAAAAAAAGTTGTTTTGGCATTGAAAAGAGTTCATTAAAAGAATTACAATCATATTATTTTATTTTGTATGATGTTTTTCAATGTCAGTCTTCAGATTTCTTCTTTAATGGCCGTTTTTTTGTGTGTTTTCTTTCAACACATCAGTCTAAAACAATCTACCATCTACATCTGTTGACATATGTTCAATGAGTGCTGATGTTAATTATAGGAAATTTAATCTGCAGTTGTACAACCATCATCTATTCATCAAGATAGAACAGATTCAATGAATGACTTGTATAACAAAGACATCATTTTCTATCTACATTAAAAACAATTAACTTCCGAGGGATGTACAAACATTGCAGCATCCATATTGGCATCTCAAACTTCAGATTTTAATCAATGACAGTTCCAAGATATGTATAACATGCCAATGCCTTTGATGGGAGTCAGAGATGTTGGGTAAAATCAATGACCACATCCTTGGTCTTTGTGGTTTTTAATTGGCGGGGGAAAAGCCTCATCACACCATTTGACAAACTCATCCACCACTGGCCCATGCTCAGATTCATCTTTATGGAGCAGAGGCTGATGATAACTGTATCATCAGCGAATTTCAGGATGTGTCTGTCCTCGTGCTGGCTTCTACAAGCCATTGATATAAAGAATATACAGCAAAGGAGACAGGACCACATCCCTGAGGAGAGCCAGTGGAAGAGGAGTGCTGTTCTGACAGGAAGCCATTTACTCTCACCCTCCGATTTTCGCTCTAGGACTGTGAATATGTCACTTTGTTAAGTTTTAACTTTTTCTGGCAAGGAAATAACCTCGTTCAGACAGCTAAGAAATTAAAGGAAAAACTTGTGCAGGTCTGAATGCTTGACCCTTACAGTGAGGGGTCACGGCGGCTCTGTTATGCTGTGGGGGACGTTTTGCTGGCATGGTTTGGGTTCACTTGCTCCCTTAGAAGGAAGGGTCACTGCAAATCAATACGAAGTTGCTCTGAGTCATCACCTTTATCCTACGATGAAACATTTCTATCGTGGTGGTCTCTTCAAGGATAACAATGCCCCAATTCACAGGGCATGAGGGGTCACTGAATGGTTTGATGAGCATGAAAATGATGTGACTCATATGCTATGGCCTTCACTGTCTCCAGATCTTGTAGAACCAATGTGCATTGAAGCTATTCTGGCAGCACATGGTGGCCTAACACATTACTAATACACATGATGTGTCTTTAATTTGTTACCCGTCTGTATATTCTCAATATGTAGTCAGTTAATCCAAATAACGCCTTTCTTGTAAATCTGCTGTGACGTTTCAGAGCCGTCGGCAGGGTGAGACTAGCCGGTCGTCTCGCAGCGTCAGTCGTCATCCCGGAGCAGAAAATGATCCGATGAACTGATCCGTGCAGCTCTTTGGAAATTTACCACAGGCTCTAATGTCTCCCTAGCATTTTGATGTATGATATAATTCCTTTTGAAAGACAAATGTTGGCCTCACAGATGAAATCTAGCAATTGTAGCTGTCACATCCGTTTTGTCTGAATGTAAAGCAATGCTTCATGTTTTTACTGGACAGAACAACAGCGCTGCCCTCCGGGACTGTATATATGTGCAGATATCACCACATTTAAATAAATATGAATATATTAAAATGAGCAGATCAATCTATATTAAATTCTGTCCATATTAAAAAGCTTTTGGAGACAGAAGTTACCAGATGGTGCAGATGAATAAACAGAGAAATGTGCAGCTAGACTTTGTCTGGATGACTTTTTGTCATGCAGTTTCAGCTTCTGTTTGAGCTGTTTTGGAGGGAAAAAATGAATTACACTAAATTTCCTTTTGTGTATTTCCTGCAGATTTAGAAACAAACCAGATTAATTAACCATATGATTGTTTAAATGGTGATTGTTAATTTCATGATCCCATATTCTTACCGGGGTGGTTACATAATGGAGTATATAATAATAATAATGATAAAGTATATACATAAAGTGTGAATGATCACAAATGTACTGTATTGTCATTACATGTAGTCTATATTACAAACACACAACAAAATACATTGTCATACAGATTTTGGAATATCATATACTCTTATATAATGTTTCTTTATATAACAACATATGCATTTCCAATTTCCAATAAATGACATCAAAATATAGGGTTGATACGTAGCATTTACTTTACTTGAACTGCCATTACATTGCTGTTTTTTTTAGCTTTAATTATTGTGTCCTTATCTAGACTTGTTGTTGTGACATGGCCACTGCAATTTCATATTTCTTGTGGTTCTTGTGAGACAACTATATAACCCAAGAAACTGAAACTTTAGGAATTTGTGTTGGTAGCAGAAAAAAACCCCACAATCAAAGCAATGCAAATTCTATTTTACACATTCACAGTTGATCCCAACAGGGCTGTCAAGCAGTGCAGAGGCCAGTAGACAAGTTCATTGCACTCCTATAACATTGTTGAACTCATGATAGACAGTTATTTTTGGTTTTGTTTTAAAGGGTCAAAATCCATGTTGCAGAACCAGAGATATTGTCTTTTTTTATTCCATGCATTCTTTAGTCTTCAACATTCCTTGTGAGGCAACTATATAAGCTGAGAAACTGAAACTTTAACTTTGGGAATTTGTGTTGGTAGCAGAATAAAAAACAATCAAAGCGATGCAAATTCTATTTTACACATTCACAGTTGATCGCAATAGGGCTGTCAAGTAGTGCAGAGGCCAGTGGACAAGCTCATTGCACTCCTATAACACTGTTGAACTCATGATAGACAGTTATTTTTGGTTTTGCTTTAAAAGGGTCAAAATCCATGTTGCAGAACCAGAGATATTGTCTTTTTTTTATTCCATGCATTCTTCAGCATTCACCAGAGTACCTATCGACAACCGAGCAGGTGTGATCTTGATGCTGATGTGGGTTTTGTGGGTTTTAAACCTAAGATAGCAAGAGAGTTTTTCCCAGTAAAGAAAAATTGGTCTCTGTCTAATTCATGACCCATTTCTCCATGTGTGAAATGGTGAGTTTGTAAGTCCTTGATCTTTGTGTCTGAGAGATGGGTGCCAAAGCCATGTTATGGCACACAAAGTAGAGGGGATTACAAAACTGTTTCACTCGACCGAAAAAAGAAAACCTTTGCTTTCATGACTACTTTTTGGTCATGCTAACAGTATGGGTTGCCATGATACATTATACAGGCATTCATGGTCTCCAGAGGTAGAAGCCTACAGCCTTTGGTAATCCATGAACTCTTCCTCTGGTGCCTCCATGAGGTTGTGGTTTTGAAATATGCACATTTCCAGTTATATATGCAGTTTTTTGAACATATGCATATCTTTATATGTAGTTCAAAAAACTCCTTCTGTATCTTGCACTGACTCTTTATGCAGCCTCTGAGTTCAGGGCTTCAGTTGCCTCTTGGCAGACTTCCGCCCACTCTGGAGCCTTCATCAAAAAAAAAAAAAAGAATAGTAGTTGCATTTTGCTTCTTTTTGTCATAAACTTCTCAAAATACATCAGTACATGCAACAGCCTTAGCAACAAAGAACAGTCGTCGTGCATGCCCAGTCGTCTGAGCATGACAACAATCTGATGTCATCATGAGGTAACATTGTAAACGGAGCGTTCATAGCTTTTGATTTGAAGACGACATTTTTTTTACATCTTTACCTCAAGTTTTGGAACTTTGACCATGTTTAACATAGACATCTAAAATTATAACAGTATAGCAATAACAGAAAATCACATATTATGTCCCCTTTAACAGATATACTCTGGACTCCTAGGACATTTGGTACAAACATTGTCCAGAGTTTGAATTGTCACTCTCACACTTCTTCCTCAAGCATGATCATCAGTTCAAAATACTTCAGTTTATAACCAAACATCTTCAAAACATCTTCTCTTAGCACACTAACATGCTAAACTAAGCTGGTGAACATGGTCAACATTATTCCTGCTGAACACCAGCATGGTGCATGCAAGGTTGCATCAGGCCTTTATTTGTTCCAGAAGTGTATTTTATTATTACATGTATTTTAGTAGGATGCCTCCTTGTTGTTTGACCATGTTGTTAGTCATTAGCCTTTCTCATTTTCTGTTATAGCTGTTCGATGTTCAGAAAAAGAAAAAACAACAACTTTTCCTCCAGGCTCTTTGCATCATTACTGTGAAACATCTACAGGAAGTGTTGAGTTTTACAGCATCTAAACAACAGGAGACAAAGACAGCAGAATGCACTGGGATAAGCTGAAGAGAGTGTTTCCATTAAAATGAGTTTAGCATGACTGTGTTGTTGTACTGATAAATTAGTGGAAATGTATGCAATGCCCCAAATGACCACATTTGGTATAGCACTACAGAAAATTAAGTTGTTGAGTTTTGTTTTTTTTTAAATCATATTTTCCCCCAGTCTGTATTTGTTTGGAGGGTAAACCCTTTTACTTGTTAAAGCACACAAATGAAGCATCCACTTACAACCATTGCTTCACAATTGAACTCTTTCTAGTGCTGCCATAACCCACTCAGCTCCATGTTTTGGATTTCAAATGACTTTAAAACGAGCACCAACGTTATTCCATACTCATGAGTAATTAAGAATTCGCAAATCTCTGTGATAGATTAGGTTTCCATTTAACAAATGGCTGTTGATAATTGTATTTTCCAACCTTTAAATGAAGTTATAAAACGGAGAATGGCTACCGCCATTTTCTCAAATCTCATGGGCTCTTTGTGCCTGATAGAGTGAACAGAAGTACGATTAGAGTGCTGGTGGATTGGTTCAAATTAAAAAAGATGTTTGTCGTTACCCATGAAGTCAAGTATTTGCTTACTTGAGCAAATTCAAGTAACCCAGTTTACTGGCATCAAGAAACCTGTAAGCAGGGAACACAAACGAGCAAACAAAGAAAAAAAAGAAAGGAAACTATCTGATGGAGAGGAAAAGGAAGGAGTTTAGAAATAAAATATATAAGCGAGAAGACCTCTGAGCAGCTTGTGCCAGCTGTGAAAATATCCTGCAGGGGGTTATGCAAATGCCCGAGTCATAGCCTGTCAAGAAATCCAAATTCTGCTCGAGCACGTGTCCGCACTCACCCTCTGTGGAATCCTTACACGCTTTATTATTCATTTCCAGACATCACTTGTGGCTCCTGGCCATATTTTCAGAGTGCAGAAAGGGAAACATCCTTGAGAAACGTCGGGGCAGCGAGAAGGGGGGAGCGGTGTTAGCACTTCAGCTCACTCCAAAGGCATTACCAATCCCCGCGGACGAGCAGAGCCCCACGGAGAAATGGATGGGATGTAAAATAGCATATGGCCGTGCACTATCATTCTAATTGCAGCTGTCTGCGAATGACGGGCTTCTGCGCAGGACACTAAATCCACCTTGTGCTGCTGAACGCTCTCGCATCTGCTTATCTCTCTCTCTCCGAGAGCAGAACACTTATGTGCTTAATAAACAGGCCTCCCTTAAGAAGCTGCTACACAGAGAAATAGCTAGAACAGCAGGAAAGGAAAATAATCTTATTGGTACAACTTGTAATTAGTTAAACACTCCCCTCAAATATAGCTAACCAGCACATATGATTAGTTTGCACATGGTTCCTCTCTTTTTTTGTTGCTGCTACTATTACTGTAGTGGTCATTTTTGGAGGTGACCGTACCATTGGATGTTGCATTTGCTACAAAAAAAGTGTTCAGTGTGAATTTAAAAGTGAAGAAATAACGTGTTTTACTGGCTGAGCGTATTTTCCATCCAAGGAAACATCCGTGAATGAGTACACCGCCACACCGAACCACTGAAACACGAGGATTTATCTAAAACCGCCATGATCCATTTGACCCTCATGTAAGTAGTCGTTTTTAAAAAGTTGAACCTTAAGTTGTGTCTATCAAGTCTTTAAACGGGGCAGGTTTATATTTTTTATTCTGGATCTCTACTGGAATATCCCACCCCTTCCCGATGAGACCTCTCTGTTCTGATTGCCCCGGTTTCTGGAAGGTGCGTCTCGGCGGACTTGACTGCACTTCTCGGAGGCTACGTGAACAAACAGTAGTTGTAGGATTTCGTTTCTTTTTTTTCTCAGTCTCACTCGAACTTGAAACTTCTTAAATACATCTGTACATGTTTGAGCCCCAAATCTGCGGCTCAGCTGGCCCTCATCAGACTTTCTACCTGCTCCAAAGGCTACATAAAAAAAAAAAAAAAAAAGAATAGTAGTTGGATTTTGCTTCTTTTTCTCATAAATTTCTCAAATATATCTGTAGGCTATGTGTTCGAGCCTGAATCAACCCATGGAACAAGGTTGTTTGGGAGCATGTGTGAACACTCGGACGTCATCATGAGGCAGAAGTATAATTAGCTTTGCAATTGAGCGTGGAAGTAGAATGAAGACCATGTATAATATAGATATCTGTCATCATTACAACATGAAATGAACAGAAAAGCCATGCTATTACACCTTTAACATACATCTTCCATAAGGCGGGGAAATTAGAAGGTCAGAACGGTTTGTTCTACTTAATCGTATTTACCTCTGACTTCACTCCAGAGTACAGACGCCATCCTAAACAAGAGAGTAAACGCCAGCTGTCCAACACTCCACAAAGGAAACAGGCACAACAAGAACAAGGCATCGCTTTAAAAAAAAAAACCTGCTTAAATTCCCAATTTTTATGGCAGTGAAGATATCACACGGGCTTTAACGATTTAGCAACTCAAGAGCTTCCAGACGCCGGCTCTAATTCAATTTCCTTTCCTTCTCATTAACTTATAGTCCAGTCATTAGTTAAAGGCAGTGCTGTTTGGATTGGCTCAGCATTTTGGGGTAAATTAAGAGCAGGAGGGTTTGCAAGGCTGATATACCCTGAGATCAGTGAGAGAAATCCTCTGAGGCAACCGGAATTTGTAATAAAGCTGCCAAAGCATGCTTTCTGAGCTGTTTACAACAATTTACAAAGAAGTTAAAGAGGAATGTTATGTTTTTGTTTGCCCCCGAGCAACAGCGGTAATTCCCACATGTTCTGCTGCAAACCTCTGGAAGTTTTGGCTTGAAATAACTAAAAATGCATACATGGGATCAAAGTTGAATGTCTGAATAAGCATCCACAAAAATCTGAGTGAAAATAAAAGTTGATAACTGTTAGAAAACCTGATTTTTTAAAAAAAAAAACTGCTCGTTTAGTGGCTAAGGAATGGGTTGCCATGGTGAGGAGCTGTGCTGCTACGCCACTAAATCCTACACATTGGTCTTTTAAAAAGGAAGCTGGCTATAATATCAGTAATTCTGCTTTATTAAGTATTGATTACTCCTCTTTAATTTCTTACTGCTTTAAACCTTTAGTGACAATATACAAAAGAAACTCAATGACTCACTATGTACTCTTTTTTTTTTTTTTTTTTTCCAAGGGACTCCATCTTCTTCTAAAATAGATGAAGGTCAACTTTTAAGGCACTTTTTTGAGATACTTTCATAACATCTCTGAGTTTTGGAAAGACTTTCTCACCATTAATTCATTTATCCTACCCTTTCTCAGGCCTTATTGCCAAAATTATTTATAATTCCTGACAGTGAGAGTGGGAAGTTGCTCCTGGCAGAGTGAGAACAGGAAGAACGCCAGGGAGTAAAGTTATATCTTTAATTAATTAACATGGACAATGTTATCTTTCTGACTTCAACGGCAGCTTTTTTTTTTTCAGCCAGAGGGGCCCCCATTGGAGAGATGGATATAATATTAGCTCAGGAGGAAGAGGGTGAAATCACTAGAGGTCACAGCCAGCAGGTTCACCTGCAGAACCAGCCCTGTTGATGCAGAAGCTTAAAAAGTAAAACTAAAACTACAGCAATAACAAAAGAGGAAACGTCGTGACGCAGGTTAGGCACAGACAAACATTGTAGTGTACCGTATTTTCCGGACTATAAGGCGCACTTAAAAGCCTTTAATTTTCTCATAAAACAACAGTGCACCTTATAATCCGGAGCACTTTATATATGGATTCATTCTAGTTGTGCTCACTGATTTTGTGTGGTGCTGTCAAAGTGTTTTAATACAACAGGATTAGCAGGAGGCTACACATTTCTCCGTTTTCTATTTATCAGTTTAGCATCGCTAAGCTAGGCTAACCCACTGTTGCTAACTTTGGAGCTAACCTTCACTTTTCCAGCAGTTGGGGAAACAACAGGCGTGACTTTTCATGGTGTTGACAAGCTGCAGCGTTCATTAACTGACACACTGTAGTCTGTACTGTACATTTACTGCCAGACTGACAACTTACTCCTGCTGCTAACCGTTTCCTCTGCTCCGTTAGCATTAACCGTTATTTCAGACGCTCTCTCTCTCTCTTGCTTAACCACTCACTCCCTAAGGAGTTACGCTACCTGCAGTTTCCATGGCAACGACACAGACAAACACGGCTGCTCAGCGGCTCCCAAACACTATTGATTTAAGAATGAATGGATATTTGGCGTTATTTTTGACATTAAAAAATATTTTTGGCCTGTATTATTATTATAGGGGAAACACTGGCTAATGTTTGATTTAGTGGTATCAGACTGTTTTTTTTTTGTTTTGTTTTTTTACGTGTTGCTACTGAACAAGGTTGGGAGTTAATGTGAATATGCTCATTAACGTTTGAACAATGTTGAGAGTTATTGCGAACACGTTTAATAAAGTTTGACTGATTTTAATGCGCCTTATATATGAAAAAAGTTTGAAAATGGACCATTCATTGACAGTGCGCCTTATAATCCAGTGCACCCTATACAGTATATGATATACTGTATGTTCTGAGGATATTATGGAATCAGGAAGTTGTGTAAATGCCTCAGTTAAGAAAGCAGAGCAGTCAGAGCAATGTGCTGCAGTGTGAAACAAAACGTGGTGTGATGAAAGTACACTACATTGTACCTGAGGGCATTTTCTGAAGCGCGCTGTCCCGCTGTGCTTGTGTGTTTTTGTCACTGTGGTTGCTGAATATATTCAGCCGTTACATACGGTATGTTGGCACAGTAGAGGACCAAATTTATTCTTGTGTACATACAAACAAAATCTTTTTTTTTTCTTTTTCCGCCCACCATCACTAAAACTAGATCGAACAGATAAAGAAACACAGTCAAACAAATACTCAAGATGGCAAATATTGGAATAACTTTATTGAGAAAAAAACTGAATTTTTTTACACAAACTGACCATTTTTGTGGTGGTGAAACTGAAAAAGAGCTCATGTTCCAGTTATGATCTGGTGTTTGCTTTGACAAACTGTGAGTGTGATGACCCCTTGTCATCTCTGATTGGCTCTTCATTCACCTCTCTGTCTGCTCTGCTCTACAGGTGTCTCATTAGTCCAACCGGGAACACCTGGCGCCGACGCTCCCAGGTGATGAAAGCCTGGCTGTAGCGAGCAGCTCCGCTCTCCTCAGACTGCTTGTTGTTGCTGTTTGCAGTGCTCCACCTCTCCCTTTAGGCAGATTCATTTCCTTTTAACCCCTTTAATTTGGTTTCATTTGTTTAAATAAATATCTTTTGTTAAACGTTGACATGGTGTGTCTCCCTTTTCTTGTGGCCACTTGAGCTGGATCATAACAGTGGGGCCTAGTGGTAGTAATATGTGCTCCTCAGTGATTCTGGCTTTATTGCATGTCAGACTCCCCCTTCCCCACTCTCCATGTTTCCTTTTTGTGCTGTCACTATCTAATTAATGCAAAACTCTGCAAAAATCTACAAGTGCAATAAAGGAATCGGCCCGTAAATAATAATGTCAAATGAACTATGTAATAATTGCAATTTCTTTTATTTATCTTGGTTTATTTTTGTTCCCCAAACAAAGAACCTACAACAAAAGGCCACATGATAAATAAATAAAAGAAGGTCGGTGGTCAACAGCCAGTCTTGACTCTACAAAACAACTGACCGAGGAGATTCACGGCCCATTTCTTGCTTCAAACCGCCTCCTAACAGTGAGGCAGAACCCAATCCTCAACCCTAAAATAAATAATTAACCTTTTTAATGACTGAATATTTGTGTGTGTGTCAAATCTAACACACTGCACGCACACACACACGTAAATGAATGTGTCTTATTCAATGGTTTTTTTTATGTTTGGAAACACACAGCGCACCCAGGATGTTGTACAGTTATTACTACTACATTTCACAGTCTCGGTACCTGTATTGCGCAATGACAATAAAGTTAAATCTGATCTAATTATGAAGTGGGAGTTTGATTATATTCTCATAAAGCGCCACACCGTGCGACAAAACCGCTTTTTTTAAGCTGCCGCAAGGCTTGAACCTAAACTTATCTGTCTGTCCTCCCCACACAACTGCTAATACCCACTCTCTGTAGAACATAAGGAGACTAATTATATATTACTGCCCTCTCCCTCACTGCACTGAAAGTCTGTCTTCTTCTTTTTTTTTTTTTTTTTTACATGCAAACCATCTAACCAGGTGTCTGCACCAAAGCATTTTTACTTTATAATTAATTTGGGTTTTTTTTAAAATCACGGATTAGAGACATATTTGATGAAACCCGACACCGAGGAATAATATAAATCAAGAGCAGGTGGGTTAATTAACGACGCTAAAGGCTCATGTAAAATGAGATATGAAGGCCTGATTTATTTTTTTAAAGCTCATCCAGATTGAACCCAGACTGAAAAATGATGTTTATAAAAAATCAGTGGAAAGGCATAAAGATAAATCTTTAGCTGTCTATTCTGGGAGGAATAATCTGAGTTTTTGATCAGAAAGCAGCATACATAACAGTAAGCTGCATGTCACAGAGTATGCAGCCTGAGGAAGTAGAAAAAAACTGGCACCACACACACACACACACACACACACACAACAGATAAAAAAAAAACAACGCTGTAAACGCTGCGTGCAATCGCGAGGACCTCTGCTGAGACAAATGGAGCGCTTTTTGTTTCATTTCGACAAAACACAGGAGGTGTTGAGGTATGAGGCGAATGAAGAGAAACATGAAGATGCTTTCCTGTCATTAAAGAACATACAAAAATGAAAAGTGTAATTTGTTCCTGTCTTGATGTCTAAAGTGGAACACGTTGCAGCAGCAGCAGCAGCATCCTTTCGAGGCTCGTTAGCTGATGCCTGTAGCACACGCCAAAACGCCAAACGCATCACAGAGAGAAGAAAGACTCTCACTGGTGGAAAAACTGATGATCTCACTTGAAGTGTTCGGGTTTACACAATCTATCTCCGTTTATGTGTCTTCACAGGGTGTTGAGTTTAGGTCTCTCATGTTTCCGGGTTGTGGTTACGCACATAAACTGAGGGTGAAAGGTGAGCCAAAACACAGCCTATGTGGACGGTGTATCGATTAAAATAACGGCATATCCGTTCCATCAGACGTGCATGAGATGGATGACTGAAAATCACAGCGAAAACACTTTCTTTGTGTAATCAGCACATTAGCAGAGCAGCAGCAGCAGCCTCAGTGCTCCGTCTGTATCCACACAGGATGCATTCAGGGATACGTTTTGTCAGCGCTCAGAGCCAAAATCACCACCGTAGTTGCACATGTTAAAAAGGAAGAAACAGAAACAGAGACATATCAATCCTACAGTCCTACAGGTAGGGTGTTTCTTTTGATTAGTTAAAACAGGTCAAAATGAACAACAGAGGAAATTATCTTGTAGCGGATTCGGCGAGACAGGTCCCAGAAGTGTATCACATGAGACAGATGACTGACAAGCTGCTACACACACACACACACACACAAAGAGGTCACACACTGCTTGTTTTGCCTCTAACAAACATAACTGAGGGACATGCAGGTAGTGCAGAGACCTGATTCCTTCTAGCAGTATCTCTGATTTAGTCTTATATTCCAAGAAAGACAACTAGCACTTCTCAGCAGGTGTGAAACCAGTGAACTATTAACTCTTACTAGTTGGTAGGGGTGCTGCAGTACCTAGAACGTCATTGGCAGGAGAAAATAAGAAGCTCTTGGTGCCATATGTCATGAGGGTAACATAATAAGAGGAGAGCTGGCATGATTTTTGTCACTAATGAACATGTGACATCATTACAGTTGGACAATTAGAAACTACAAGAGATTATGATATTGAAGGAAAAAGATTATTGCACTGTGTGTGTTTTATGTTTATGTGTATGTGTATGTGTATGTGTGCTAATCATCTGTTGGTGTGTGTGTGTGTGTGCTAACAACCTCATGCTGGTGCCATTTTTTTTTTCCTGCTGTACTGCTGAAGTTGACAGCTCCAAAAAGCAT
Organism: Euthynnus affinis; assembly: GCA_029490765.1. NCBI lineage: Eukaryota > Metazoa > Chordata > Actinopteri > Scombriformes > Scombridae > Euthynnus > Euthynnus affinis. The sequence continues at coordinate 21,185,091 of CM055854.1, forward strand.
TTATTAGGAACATTTAATGGTAATGACCGTTGACATCAGCTGTCATACATGGTGAGCATCGACATCGCCGGCAATAACAACATAATTACACGCCTAAGGGCCAAATGAAATTAAAGGCATTCAGTAGCATGTCTTTTTAAAATAACAACTGAAGCTGTGAAACCGCAGAGTCGATCTAGGGAAATGAGGAAGTGTATTTCCAAAAACAAGTGTTGCTGATTCAGTGGGTATTTTGATTTGAGTGTATATAACAATTATTAATAGCCCAAAGAGTTCAAAATTACAATCTTGATGGGTTTTTAGTCCATATGTACAGTGTTTTTACATATTTGTAGTGGTGTGTTGACATTAAAAAGAGGATTAAACATACTGTAAATGTCATACAGCTCTTTTGAAATGGACAAATTGATTTTATTTTCTTTTGAATATTAGTGTTTATTTACATAGAAATGCAGGCGATGGTAGTTTTTACATTCATTTTTGTCACCAGCTTCCCAGCCGTAGTTCTTTCTACCGAGTGGGAGGGGTCGTAGAGGTTAGAAAGCTGCTTCGACCGTATAATTAATTCGTTTTTTTGTTCACTAAAACCCAACAATGCTTCCAGTGTGAAAAAACATATTCAATAAATGCCAAATGACATATTTCAGTCCTTTTTTTTTTTTTTTAATTAAATGCCGTCACAAGTTCATACAAAAACACGTCTAGCAAAGTGATGGTTGCCATGAAAACAAAAAATGGAAATTTTATTCAATTATGGTTCTGAATGGTTTTTTCCATGAAAAGACCTTTTTAAAACTTTTAATTTTTTGAATGTTTTTGAAAGATGCTATTTAAATAAATGTAATTCATTATCATTTCACATGTGATTATAAAGGGAAAATGCAAATTTGTTGGTATTATTCAACAATCTACAGCTTTCAACATGTCAAATAACTTCATAATGTAACTTAAAACTCTAGTACAGTACGCCTCTGTGGCAACAAGTCTGTAATTATCTCTGAAAATGCACCAGTTTTCAGTTAATGAAAGACAACTTATTAAAAGTGAGTGACAAAAATAAAGTGTATAGATCCAAAACTCTATTCTATTCCTTTTAATTTGAAGATTACAGTGGGTTTTTTTTGGTTGTTGCTTTCCTCTCTTCGATTGTGAATGATTCTCCTGCGACGTCGCCCCCCGCCACATGTTGAGCTTCATAGTGTGAAATCCTTTGTGATCAGGCCTGCAGGTAAGACCTTAGCCAGAAACCCCCATGACCAAAATAAATGGAGCCTGGCTTTTTTTTAATACATCTCCCAGCTTGGACGGTGATGGTGGCCTAAAGGCTCCTGCGCCTGCAACCTGGAAAATCCTGACCAGGAAAATGAATCCGTGACGCTTTTTCCTTCCCTTAACAACAATGATCAAGCTTTCCTCGATTTGGCTTCTTAAACAGGGGCGGATCTAGAGAAATGTTCATGGGATGGCAAGAGGGTGGCAGATATATAAAGATATTCAGACAGTTTTTTTTCCAAATATGTCTATTTTCATCTCTGGATTCATCTGTGTGATGCTGTCTCTCTTCCATCTAATCGTCTCTGTGGTGTTTTTTCTCTTTCTATCACCAGGTCTTCTCATGTATCTCTCTGTTCATTAGTTGGTCTCTTCTTTGGTAGGAAAATAAAGCAGATGATGTCACTCTTCCTCTTCGTTTATAGGTGTCTCCTACAAAATTCAGAATGATTTTAACTCATAATATTCATCATTTAAAGCTAAACTCTGAAGTTAACAGTAATTAAAGATGTTTTTACAAGTGTGGTGTGCTTTTACTTTGAAAGTTTGATTGAAATGTGTACTGTCAGGTGTGTAGAGACAATAAGTAGCTGCAGCTGGACACAGAAAAATATATTTGAATGGAGAGCGTGAGTGAAACCCACACCTTTTTGAACATTTACTGCTTCCACATAGTTTTTAGATACAAATTTTGTTTGACACAAAGTCCATACCCATAGATCGCCTCTCCATTGTTTTACATCGTAAGGGGCGATGTGGCACTGCAACTTTCAGGGCGTATAAAATCTAAACCGTTCAAGTTATTAGTTTAAAGTTTTTAACAACTTTTTTTATCAGCAGTGTCACAAGTCATGTATTAAAGTTAGAAGCTGATACCATTAATGCCCTCAGAGGAGATAGCGTTTGTGTGTCAGTGTATGATTTATAGGTCTCTCTACGACATTTCTACAGGCTGTGGCAGCTATTTTAGTTACATAGGTGGCGCTAGAGAGCTCATTTAGGCACTTTGGGGATTATTATTTTACATTATATCAAATTTTTCACCAGACCTGATGTGCATGCCAAGTTTGAGTTTTTGAGCATGTTTAAGGAGTCAAATATAGGGTTTAAGTCGTGTAATAACTAGACTGCTTTACAGTCGTCCTCTGCCTTTTGGGCTCCCTAATTATGTCAACGCAAGCTTTCTTTATAGGTTTAAATTAGCTCCTAGGTAGCACCAGTTGTGTCTGTGAAGCCACACATAGTGTTGCCAATGATCCGAGATATACAGTGTTTATCCAGTGATGCTAATTAAACGGCAAAAGTCCTTTTTTTTTTTTTTTTTTTATCTGAGCTTTAATTTGAAAATGTGGTGAAAGTGCAAACTCTCAGGTAAGCTTTAAATGAACTGTCACTGCATTGCTGACTAATGTGGCTTTTTTGTTTTTTGGGGGCTTGGAGCAAGTAATTTCAGTGCTTTTTTTTAAACTGGGTGCTTTATGTATGTTGCACTTGCGTGACTGATCTGAAATTTGGACCCGTCTGTCTGCAGAATGAATGAGCGGTTTCTGAGGTGCTGGTAGCTGCAGACACTCTTAAGCACCGGTGAATATTTGGGTTTAGTCAAGTTTAATCCATCCCTCACGTTACTAAACAAAACACGCTTCAAGTTGGCAACCTTGCACACACATTTAGCAAGCCGTCAGCAGTTGTTGTGTGCGACCGGGACCCAAAGAGGCTGCACTGAAAGCTGCTGGGACCGGGAGAAAAACGGAGCCGCTGCCCACTGCAGGGACCGCTAACGGCAGCATACATGGCTCTGATATAACCTAGGAGTCTACAGGGAGCATCATCTCGTGCTGCATTCACTTGCACTCAGACATTGGAGTGTCAAAACTGGGGTGGCAAGGTGTTTCACCCCCTAATCAAAAAGTTTGATCTGCTCAGTGGCCAAAAGTAGAAAACTATTCTTTCCACAGTTTCCAGGTGTGGACCCCATGTATCTCAATGCAAAACAAAGGTGTGCAAAAAAACATCTGTAATAAAAAAAAAACACAGGTTGTGTTATCCACATGTGAAGGAGGTGGGCGAGGGAGTCTCGAAAGTGCAGAGCAAGCAAACTCTGTTTATGTTTTATGCACTGTGAACTTGCTTTTTGTGTGTGTGTTCGTGTGTGTGTGTGTGTGTGTGTGTGTGTGTGTGTGTGTGTGTGTGTGGGTTCTCTTGTAACAGAATTTGTTGATCTTTTTTTTCACAGCCAACTCAACTCACACCCTGCCCTATAATTAATGGAGCACTGGCAGCTTCTCCTCGTGGGCACCAACTGAGTGCTCGGCTTCCTCCGATGTCAAGAGCCAAGAATGGGATTCAGAAAATTACAGAGGAGTGAAGTTTTTTAAAAAATATGGTTAGGGATAGACTTTTACTAAACTTGAGAAATAAAACTGATGAAAAATAGCACCAAAGTAAATCCCTGAAAAGCACGAATTTGCAATATATAAAGTTTATATAACTCTAACAGGCATTTCTATCAAATTATATCAATCTAAGGACCGCAGATTGTTGTTACACTTTCATCTCTGTGGGTGGAAACATTCAATTTGGTTGCTTCAACTCTTCCTGTGATGTCACGACATAGTCAGATTTTTTGCAAACGGCAAATTGTAATTGCTCCCAAGTAGACACCGGCGAACTCAGGGCCGCCACCTTCCCTGGTGGCTCCCCGAGGATAAACAAAAATACCGTGAAAGTGCCCTCTGAGGTTCCCTGGCAGTAGAGCAAACATGATAAATTGCCCTCTAAGGTGCCCACACACAAAGGAGAAAACACAGTTGCGGGTAAATCAGGATAAAGGGCCTTAAAGAGGGCTTCTCTCTGTGTGACATTTGGAATAAAGTGCCCCTCGTTGGTGCCCTTTCAGTGGAAGAAAGTGTGATAGTGCCGTGTTAAGGTGCCCTCACAAGCAAGAAAACATGATGTGCCCTTTAAATGAAGAGGATGTAATGTAGTAATGTGTAATGAGTTGCCATTATAATGGGGTGAGGTTCTGTATTGGGTGCCCATTTCTCTAGTAGTAGAAAAAGGACAAAGTGCCATTTAGAGTGCCCCTTAAGTCTTAACATACTGAATACAAAAACAAACATAGAGAACAGTTATTCACCCTCTAGGATTTTTCCCACATGTGAGAAAACGTGATGACATGATGAGTGTCCCTTTAACGAACAAAGAACAGTGTCCTAATGCTGCTCTCTCTAGGCTGCAATAATATGGGAGGAAAAAACATTGCAAACATGCATCGTTGTTCTCTGCTGATAGAAGCCCATTGAATGTGTCAGGCATCATTTATAATGGGTTTTTTTTTTTTTTGCTCCTGCTCTTCAGACAGCCTGAGTCCACCACTGCAAGTAGAGATCACAATCACTCTGCATTCATGCATCTTTAACAGCATTAGATTTCATGATATTTAACCAAAACAATAAAATAGAATGAGCAAAACAGAAATACATCAGTTTAAAAAAAGCATTTTTTTTTTACAGGATTCAATTGAATTAGATAATTTAATAGTAAAGTGTTCCAAAGTTTAGCAAATGCTCGTTCTCCCTTTATCTTAAGTCGAGTTCCTGGAACAGACAGTGACACTCCTACACATGCAGCTAAACTGAAACTGCATTTCCAACTGGTGACAACAATTTGTACAATGACAGCTGATCACAGGCCTTTTGCCTTTACACCTGATAAATGTAATCCTTATCTTGTTTTCTGCCTGCATTGTGATCGGATGTGAGTAGAGTATGCAAATTAGGGAGGCAGAGCTGGCGGACTTGTCAAAAATTTGACAGTGATTGGATTTTTTTTCTTTTCTTATCAGGTAACAACAATCAACAGTCACACTAGTGGCTCTGTGAGACTGGAATGGTCCTTGTTAAAAAGAAAAAAAAACAACAGTTGGATAGTGTCATGCCGTGGTGAAGTTAAGTTGGGGTTTTTGTCCTGTCGCCATGTTTTGTCTCGTCACTTCCTGTTTTATTTTGAAAATGATTCCTCCTTGTCTCTGGTCACTTGCCCTTCCTCATGTGTCTGTCTGATTACCCCAAGTGTTTCCACCTGTTCCCCTCACCTGACAGAGGTCGGTTCATTCTGTCAGGGATTGGCGCAGAAGCAGGACCCAGGTGCAGAGGTATCATGACAAAAGTCCTTTATTTTGATATCGCAAGGCAAGACTGTGACTACAATGAACCAAAACCAAAATGAACCGACAAGGACAGAACTTAAAACTAGGGATTAAATACACAGACAGAACTGACGAGGGAACGGGGAACAGGTGGAAACACTCAGGGTAATCAGACAGACACATGAGGAAGGGCAAGTGACCAGAAACAAGGAGGGATAATTTTCAAAATAAAACAGGAAGTGACAAGACAAAACATGGAGACAGGACAAAAACCCCCAACTTAACTTTACCACGGTGTCACAGATAGAAGCTGAGGTTTAAAATGTCACGTCGTGGTGAAATTTAGTTGGGGTTTTTTTGTCCCGTTTCCATGTTTTGTCTTGTCACTTCCTGTTTTATTTTGAAAATTATTCCTCCTTGTTTCTGGTCACTTGCCCTTCCTCATGTGTCTGTCTGATTACCCCAAGTGTTTTCACCTGTTCCCCGTTCCCTCGTTGTATTTAAGCCCTGGTTTTCAGTTTTGTCTTGTCGGTTCATTTGGTTCGGTGTCTGGTCATAGTCTTGTTTGGTTTCGTTCAGTCTTGCCTGCTCGTGAAAATAAAGGACTTTTTTTCACCTGACACCTCTGCATCTGGGTCCTGCTTCCACCTCAGTCGTGACATAAAAATTGTCGGGTGTTTAGTAGTCATGGTGGAATAATATATTACTGGTCCAGAGGGTGGTGATAAAGGTGTATGAGGGGAGTTCATCATGTTGTGAGCATGGAGGATGTGTGTGGCGGTATGACACAGTTCCTTTGTGCAAGCACTGTTTAAAAACAAAGAAATTAAAGGTTTGACTTGATGAAAACGTCACAGGATCACCTCCATTATGATCGCTTAGACCATGAGTGTCTGCACCTAATTGTAAGACGATCCATCTGGCAGTTGTTGTGAGATTTCACTCCAAACCATAAATGTTAAGCTGCTGGTGGCGCTAGAGGGAAAAGTCGTAGGATCACCAAAATCATAATGATTCATTATCTGGCCGTCATGCATATATGCACCAATATTCATCCCAATCCATCCAATAGTTTATGAGTTATTTCAGTCTGGACCGAAGCGGCTGATATTGCCACCCTTTTGTTTCTAGCTTTTTTATGACAAAGTTCTTGCACTTTGGTCTTTCTTTTTGAACATCACTCATTTTCATTTTGCATTCTGCCGCCATTACTCTGTGTTTGCCAGTTTTCAGCATTCCTGATTCCTGATAATCTCACACCAGTAAATCATGGTGGCTGGGGAATAATTGTCACAATGTTAGCCGGTTATTAGACTCTATAGCTGAATAATTATCATTCATCCTCTTTGTGGTAATTGGCCTTCCCTCTCCAGTCTGTATTAACTGGGGAAACACAGGAAGAATGATCTGTATATGTGCATCAGTCCAGCCTGCTTTAGTTCAGTTTGTTCATTAGGAGCTGTTGGCAGTCAGATGTCAGCATCTGTCTCCTTTTTTTTTTTTGCCCATAAATCCTTGCGTGTCGGAGTTGTTTCCTCATTAAACCCTCACTCCTAACAAACCTCGATAGAGTTCGGTTGTCAGTGGAGCAAGACCTCAATTTTCAGGAATATTTTGTAGTTTTTCTCCTTACTTGGGTGAAGTCCACTGAGATATCACTGTGCTGTTGGGTTATTTGTGTTGATATGAGTCCCCGTGAGGACAACCCCCCCTCCTCCCCCACCACCACTGAATAAGACCCACATCAGGACCTGAAAGCTTCTGAAGTACCAGAAAGCTCCTCTATGTCTGTCTGGCCACAGCACTGATAAAAACTGTACGATAGTTACATGGCATGTATCTACAAATCTATTCCAGTAATACGGTCATTTCAATCAGATAACGATCAAAGAATAAAATCTATAGTAATAAAATAAATCAATATATAAACCCTGAACAGACAAGAGCTACAAGAGCTCCTTTGGTCCAGACCATTAAGGGTTGGGTGCTGAATGATTGTCAGTGTTGATTGAAGGCCCCCTACACACTGTGCAATAACAGCAATCTTACAGGTTTATTGCATGTCACACTGTGCGAGATGGATCTAACAAAACGTTGCTCACAATTTTTGTACAGTGTTTAATTTTGAGGCAAATTATTATAGCACAGTGATACAAACAGAAAAGATAAAATATGCTATATGTGCGATGGATTAGTAGCTCTGTCTATCTATCTATCTAATTGCACATATGGATTAGTATTACATGTCTTTGGTAAGTCTGAAAACCCCTTTAAACATCAGTAAATTGACAGCCTGTGATTTCTATACAGGAGATCAAAAAGCTGATATTTTGCAGTGCATGTTGAGTGCTGAGCTTTTTGAAAAATTTCAATGAAGCATTAGCTCGGAAAGCGCTCAAAGGACGACGCGATTTTAAACGTTGCTCTCACACGTTTCCATTTATTTACTGTTTTTAACAATCCTCCTCACAGTGATTGAGCCCTAAATATAGCTGCAAGCGGAAATGTTCAGTTCAAATATATCATTTCTTGTTCATTCGTATCTTTTGACCTGAACCGATATTTCAAGTGCTTCTTGTCTCTGCTTGGCTTTGTTGCCACTTCTCTCTACTGCACTCGAGAATGGCTGGCAGGGGAACGCCACCCGTTTTTTGTGCAAACACATACTAACTCATGGTTAGTTTAAAATGTCTGAGGTCATCAGTCCAAATTGCCGAGCGCTCACCCGAGACATTTTTGAAGAGCCACAAAAATATCTCTGACATTTACTGTGTTAAAAACCCCTGAAATTTTCACATTTTATGTATTTAATTCATCTTTTCCATGACATCTTCTATAAATGTCATGATCTTAAATCTTTCTCTGCAATGACAGGTATGTGATGCCAGTGGGAGTTAATTCCTCTAATTTGTTTATCACAGTGTTTGCTGTGTTTCTTAGTAGAAGTCATGTACACCCCACACATTAATACCACAGTGGTAGCTTGTTTGCTGTACTGTATGTCAAATATGTGTGACATCTGAGGCACCATACAAACAAAACAAAAAAAAAAAACCAAGATGCAAGATTTAGAGATTCATTGACAACGGCGGCTACGACGCCTTGAGAAGGGAATCGCTTGTTCGGTAGCTCTTCAACCCCGAAGCAAATGTTGCTTTCACTGGTCAAAAAGACCAGTAGAATAGAGGTGATTTCTATTTGATTCATAATAATACAGAGACAGAGAGAGAGCAAGTAGAACCTGCTGTGAGTGAATGATAACACTAAGTACTGGCATATGAAAGGATATCCCAACATAAAATACAATAAAAATGCAAATCTTAGATGTTATATATGAAATCCCAGGAATGCTAAATATGTAGCTACGTTAAAACATCATATTAAGTAGATTGTTTACTCTTCTTCCTGTCTGCAGCGTGGATGAACAGCACAGTGACACAGTTTGTTTGCTCTGTGAGTGAACGTTTAGACAGAGATGTGTTTGCTTATATCAATTTGATACGTATACTTTTTTTTTTTTTAAATCAAATATGTATTCTAGACCATGTTTTTTTTTCAGTGAAACAGATGGCCGAGCTTTATGCAAAGAACAAACATGCTGATGTGAACTTTTCTGTTTCTGAACTGACTTTATTTTGTTATCGTTTTCAATCATATCAACTAATTTCAACCAGAAACTATACATGCTTTTGGTTTATCTTCAAGTGTGCATGACTACTGATTGCAAACTGCCTGTCAGGTTACGAGCTACATCGGGTACAAAGTGGCGAGAGTGGTAATAGAGGATGGAGAACCCGATGTGGAAAAAGGTTCGTCCTCTGTGGAATAAAGATCTCCTCAGTTCATTTCATCCCAATCTGCACATTTATATGTTATTTCCTTGTGCACAGGACCAAATTATGAACTGACGGTGGTGATAAAAGTATTTATATCCACAGTATATTTCATGGACATCTAGACATTTAGTTTATGAGACACCTGGTCAGTTTGCATACTTTTAAGGGTCAACGACAAATGTCCATACCAGATTTCGCCATGATTCGTCACTGTCATTATGACTAAAACAGCTAAGCCAGTAGTAAAAAAAGACAAATATTTCATTAAAGACAAACAAAATCGTACTTTTAAGGAAGAGTTTCTGTTTTTACCCTCGAGAAAACGGCTTAAGTTCTGAAGAATAAAAGCTAATACAACCTTTTGTTATTTAATAAGGTTTTGCTTTGCGTGTTTGCTGCAGGGAGTTTTTGTGTATTTTATAAACAAAATAGATCTTTTATATTTACATTCTGCATCTCTTCTTCTGTGCTTTTTTTTTTTTTTTAGGGCATCTGTAAGGCAAGTTGTCCCTTGAAGGGACGATGAGGTGAAGTGCAAGAAAGTGAAAGTTATGAGCAGGAATTCACTCGAGATCGGAAAGCAATCTAAATTACAGCGGCCTGATTTGGAGCAATTTGAGCGTCGGTGAGTATAAACTGCAGTTGTGCCTTGATATTCATTTACATTAAACTTTAGAAAACCTATTTTAAAAGTAGTGTTGTGGATTTTCAGAGTAAAGCATGCTAATTATAAAGGAACAAACATGCGGTTGTCGGTGTTAATAAGCACTGAAGACTACCGAGAGAAAGGCTGTAAGTTCAAGGACGACTCCATCTGCGTTTTTTCAAACGGGAACGCCCACTCAGATGTTTGCTAAAAAAGGCAGTGACCTGGGTTAGAGCACTGAGAGCTCAGTTTATTTTTCTTTTAAACTTTGACCAGCAGCAACAGCGAGTGCTCAGTCCGCCACTGTGATTACTGGCTAGGCAGTCTGAGGGGGGTTTATATGCAGCAACGTCTACAGAAACCTGCATCAGCTTATAGAATTATATGAAAACCTCAAAATAAATAATTGACTTGTCTTTTAATGAGTCATACATTATTAATACATGTCAACTAATAACCGGTAAATAGGCTTTTCTTAATTGAAACCGTTACCCAGCAGGCTACTGGGGTTGTGTGCAGTCAGTGTTGTTGTTTTTAAAATAGAGAGCCAGCTGAAGGAGCCAGCAGGAGTGACAGATTTATCAGCCACGGCCAACATTTATTCGGTTTAAGTAACATTTTACAAGACAAAGTCCTGACACATGACGAGCTCCGTCTTATTTCCTCGACACTTCTCTGCAGCTCTTGCCAATAACGAGTCACGAGGTGAAGTTTTCCCCCAGCAGGGTCGCCGAGGGCTGCGATTCCTCCTCAGCATGCCGCTGCTGCTTCCTCCTGACCTAATTACCACAAATAATTGCTTTGTAATACTACACCACCAGGATGTTGAGAAGAAACACTCAAAAAATAACATCCTCAAATGTTATAAACAGATATTACATGTGGAGTTTTTTTTTTTTTTTTTAATCTAAAAACAGAAAATCCTCTTTTAAAAAAAAAGGAGCAAACAAACAGAAGGATTGCTGTCGTTGTTTTGAAAGCTTTGCAAAAATGGGCACTTATTTTGTCTCCTATTGCTAATGTAACCTTTTTTTTTGCATTTACATTGTATTGAAGCAAGATATTTATTGAAACATGCTGCATCACATGGGAACATAAGCACCAGACCAAACCAAATGCCTTTCTGCTGTCAGATGGACCACCGATTGACAGTCAGCATCAAATGTCAGACTTACTGATAATGTGATAATCAACCTGCTCTCTCACCTGGCATAAATACCCCTAGTCTATAACACCAGCTCTGATAAAGCAGGGCCCATGACCACTCCCACCATACCTATTTTACAATTTAATTTACAGATATTTACATGCACACAATACACACAACTGTAACCAACACAGATGAAATAAAATACATAATAAACTGAAGAAAGCCAAATTTAACCAAAAACCCCTCTACTCCCTCCCTCCCCTCTCTCTTCCCTGAGAGAAAGGAAGTTAGTAGAGGTTCCAAAATAAAAGCACAACTTAAAACAAAAGTGAACTTCCTGTGTCAATGTGCATGCGTGTTGTCTTTCTTTCACCTTTTAGTGAGGGGGGTGATGCTTTCCAGCTCCCTCACAGATTTATATGACAAATGTTTAAACATTTGGTGATATTAGATTTATTAAGGGATTCGTTTTATTTTGTAAAAGTGGGCTGGTTCAAACCTCTGAATCACTGTACACGCCTCCAATTTGTTCAGTGATTCAGATAAGTTTGGTATTGTACCCACTGATGGCTGTTTCCACTGACCAGTTAAGAGTTTTAGGTGTGATTACATAGCTACTGGACATCCTTTGAAAAATAGTGACAGAACAGTTGCAGCGATAAAAATGAGGATGATGCAAATTGCTGTTGGATATTGAAGGAAATGCTAGAAATGTACACACACTGCTGTCATTTGTTGGTGGGATTCAGGCAAGAAAGGTCAAAGGACAAACCTCACTTATGTCGACATGTCGTTCAGCCTGTTAGTCAGCTGATCCTCCATGATTGGAGAACTGTGATCTTTACAGCTTCGTAGTAAAGTTCCTCCTCCTGATTGTCTGCCGGTAAAGAGGCTCAATAATCCTCCAGTGTGTCCCCCCAACTTTGAACAGATTGCAGCAGTGTTTTTTTTGGGGGGGAGAGCTCGGCCTGATGGTCACCATATCCGATACGTGACAAGGAGGATCGGCGCTGATATCATCTAATGTGTCTGCGATTCTGTACGGAGTGCATCCCACCCATCTGGCTGCTCTAAGTAGGTCAATACAGATTCAAATGCTTGTATGCAAATGCAGGTCTGGTTCTTGTGATCAGACTATCTGGGATTTTGGCGCCGGATGAAAAGTTGAGGTTTTTAAAGATGAGTTTTTTTACTCTCTGTCTCTGTCAGTATCACACCAGAAACACACACACACACACACAGGAGTGAGGTTTTAATTGATTTTTCCTGTTGTTGTAGATAAATCCATGTTCCGCATCTCATGTCACCGGCTGCAGCCCTTGTCTTCTGGGCTGGTAAACCCCATTCATCACACACAGCCTCTGCCATGGCGCTGACCCAAGCAAACGCCTCTGTTACCGAGCTCGGTCAACCTTCCAGCTGTCCTTTCTTTTTTTTTTTTAAGCACATCCACACCATCACAAACACCTTCATTGTCGTTATTGATTCAGAGCTACATGTTAACATGTTTAAAGGAGTTATTACTCAGCAGGACGTAGAAAAACTTGTCCATCTTGTGGATCTGCAGCTGATTCAGACTCGAGTAAGATCTTCAAACTGGCTTCTTGTGTGTCAGAGAATTGGTTTTCTAAATATTACTGTTGGTTTGTGCACAATAAGAATCACTGGTTATGAAGCTTAGCGAAAGTTCAGTCAGGAAGACTATCTCTTCAAGCATGCTCACTGGGTCTATTCATCTCTTTTCTCCCTCTCCAATCAGCTTTCAGTTGTCATTTTTAAAAGCGCTCTCTCTCTCTCTACCTCATCCAGCTGTCATCAGCACACGAAATCTCAACCCACCTCCTCCCCTTCACCTCCTTAAGATCCAGGCCATCTTCATCTTCAGCCAGAAGCTCCACGTCAGGGAGAGTCATCCAGCGTCTGGGCCCGGGGGGGAAGTCCTCTTCTGATAGAAGCTTCACATCCTTCGATCTGTCTTCTAAGCCGAGCTACTCCCCGGGGCCTAAGCGCCAAAATTTATTTGTACACAATAAATGTTTGTCTGCCTCACAACCTGCCTTATTCCATCCTTAATAGTCTGTCCTGACTGAAATAGTCAGAGTCAAAACTGGATTAACTTTAGCCAATAGCAATCTGTTATTTTGACCCAAATGTTACACAGAACAAACTTGTGAACTTTGGTAACCATAGCAATAACTGCTGTTCAGTTGCTTTGTTATTGTATTAATAAAAAATTAACGGTGCAAGTTTTATGTTTGAGTAGTTGCATCATTATGTACTTTATACATTTAGTCTTTGTTTCTCACCACTAAACTTCACTCTGCTAAATTTGAGATCAAACACATGATATATATATTCAGAACACGATCATCCGTCTTTAAGTCCACTCTAGTGTCTCGCTACTCCGATCTTTCCCCAAAACACTCGGGATGTTTGCTGCTCTCACCGTGGGAGAGGAGTTTACTGGTTGCCTGGAGAGGAGATCTCTTTGTTTTATAAGTTTGAACAGCTGAAGCTTTTGCGTCTGTCGGGTCGTCATGTTTGTCACGTCTTGACTCTTAAATCACAAGGTGTCGTTTTTTAACCGTATTAATTACTCCTCTGTATCTCTTCTGTGTTCAGTCTGTGAGGTTAGAATATGATTTTTTTTTTTTCTCTCTCACATCCAGCACTGTGTACCAATCCACACTCACATAAAACATCCCCTTCATATTTAGGCTTTGACCAACACCTGGATTGAGCCAATTAAAGAACACAGACACAAACAGTAAGCCTGCAAGCTAGATTAAAGTAGATTTGACCACGCTAGCATTGTGGATTGTCTGAACCGGGACATATTCTCGGTCTTGCCTGGATCTTGAGACCTGAACAGGGATGGCGAGCCTACTGGCTAGCTTGGGGTAGTTGGGTGGATCGGCCCCCAGCGGTCTGCATACCAAGAAAACGGAGAGAGAGAGAGCCCAACCTTATCTAGACTCCTTCAAGAAAGGGGATCTTTATATGCATCACCCTGAGTCACCCTGTGTATCTATCAAGCATGGTGAATTAATTAATGTTGTATCCACACTGAGAAAGCAAAAGACCAAAATGAGTTTATCTCTGTGTAGTTTATTCATCTCCCCCCGCGGAGAGTTTAGTGCTTCCTGCTGGGATGTGCTTGTGATAAATGACAAAAGTTGTTGTCGTTTCAAGTCAAAGCAAGGTGAGCGACACACACATTCGCGCCACAATTCATTTTCTACCCGGCGCTCAAAGTGCTGACTTACTTGCTCGGGGAAATGAGATGTGCCATCAAAGCTAACCTTAAGCCTTTTATTCCTGCATGAACCCAGCTATGTTTTAAACCAGCTTGAAGTCCCACAGGGCTCCGCCGGCAGAGGAGAGAGAGACGAATCCAAGAGAAGCTTCGATCCAAACGGGAGAGCAAAGGTCGCTGTTTCCACCAGAGCGGTTAATTTGATAAGAAAATCCGAACATGGAGCCCAACATGGCCCGACGCTTTGATTCCTGACACTTGAAAGTGTAATTCAGAATCCAGCATCAAACATTGTCAAGTGACCGATGTGGAGAGTAATTTGGCGGCAGTCTGTTGGTATTTTATTATGTTGTGAAATGATAATGATCGCTATAATTAAATAATATAATCATTTAATTCCAAAAAAACACCATTAACTGTTCAGACCTCAGCTTTTTTTGCCTTTTCTATACAATTAATAAACATATTTTGTTATGTTGTTGATTAAAAATTCTATGTTTTTAATTCAAAAGATGCTAAAACCAACACACACACATTAAATATATTGTTGCTGCTCTTGAGTTGACACAAAGGGAACGACAGAGAAAGGGCGCCGTCATATTAATCATCCCGCAGCCAATCTCCATCTCTTCCTTTTAACCACACTCACAAGTGTGACTGCGGCCTTGTGTTACTCTTTTCCTGACATGTCGTTTTGTCAAATGAGGCAGACTTTAAAAAAAAAAAAAAAACCTCAGCTGACAGGAAACCCGGAGACGCATAAACAGAGATTCAGTGAGTCTAATTTCTTGCAGATACTATAAAGTTCTGGCAGATGAAGGTTGTTAAAGAAAGAAAGAAGTAGAAATGATAATTTGAAGCATTCATAAACCTGAAATATTGGCTACATCACTGATATCAATGAAGACAAAGCAACTTTTCAAAACACCTCTCATGATAACAGTTCAGCAGCAGAACGGACTACGGCGGTATTCAGGTATACTTTTTAATCTTCCAAGACACTAATTAAACAAGCAAGTGTGTCGTGTATTGATTCAAAGAGCATGTCCAGGTTTGTTTTTAAAGAGGGGGGAGGGGAGTATTTCAGACATGTTGAACTGAGGGGCTGCATAAAACACCAGTATACGATAAACAGAGTCTGTCCTCCCAAGAAAAACAACACATTTATAAGTCATAAATTAGTAATTATGACCCTGGGAAGTGACGCAGTTCAGATAAGTCCGTATCAGGAGGGGACGGGTTGGGTGAATGGCTAGATGTTAGATGGCAAAAAGTGGACTTTGCTGCAAAAGGGAGGACTTGTTGGAGTTTTTTTTTAAATAGCAAATCATTCAAAGATTTCCCAGTAGAGCCCGAGAAATGTGCATCTTATGTCCTGTGTCTGTCTGACTCCCTGCAGATAGGACATTGATGTGACTTTTGGTGGCTTTTAAATACAGTATATAGACATAATGCCTCGAATCATGGAACTTTTTACCTCATGAATATTTGTGCTTGAACATCCTGAGGTTATCAGCTTGCAGTCTTGTCAGGTTAAACTGCGGAGCTGCCGCGCTTCCCTCTGAGAAATGATAGCACACTTGAATCCTCAAATAAGGCTGACCCGGCTTCTTTAAGGCGCCGCGGACGGATCCAAGTCTCCGAGCTGTTATTCCTCACTGACTCATCTGATTAAAATCCACAAAGTCGTGAGGAGGATATGTAGTTGGGAAAAAGTGAAAAAGACGGGTTAAACGGGGTCTTCTTTACAGTCAAACGGTGAAAACTCAATCCAGACGGTATGTGCAGCTCCCACAGTTTGTCATAATGATAAAATATCTGACTACCGACGCGGAGAGGATATACGATCATGTACAGTCAAGCCGGAGTGTCTATTTCAGCTCGTGTAGAAAAGAGAAAAGCACCAACATAACGATTTGTGAGTAAAGAGCGAGTACACGAGCATGGCGTTTATTTGTGCGTGCGCACGGATGTGTGTTTTTTTCCTGCCGGAGATATTATGCATCACTTCTTCTTTATTGCAGAAAGGTCACTTAATAATTCAACAAACCTGGCGACTGTCGGAGGTTGTTTTCATATGCAGTGATTCAGCACTGCCACTGTCAGAAACTTTGCTCCAAATTGAGACGTTTCATTAATATTTGAAAAAAAAAAAAAGCTGTGACAGTCGCTCACATTGATTCAGCGCGAGTGATGACACTCCTAAAAGCCTAAAAGATGACACTCTGGCACATGGAAACACAGAGATATAATTTTTTTCCCTCTTAAAACGGATACAGTTAGGATTATAAATGAACTCTATTGAACTCTATTTTTAATGTAAACCGAATCGTGGCTGGATATGAAGATGAACCTCTCGCAGCCTAGAACTCCTGCTGCTCTGTAAGTGAAGATGTTGACGAATGATGACGTTTCGGGTTATAAGTTCAGTCCAAAATGGATGCAGAGTGTGACGCTGAGTATAAATCTTCATGTACTCCATGGCAGGTCTCTCTCTCTCTCTCTGCGCTTCAGCCGTAAATATATATATATATATATATATATATATATATATATATATATATATATATATATATATATATATATATATATATAACACAATTCTTGGATTTCATTTTGGGTCGTGGAATTACTTACAGGCGACACACATTTCCTCATAATGGTGAGTGAAATGAAAGGAATTCGGTGACAATAACAACATGGATTTCTAATCTGCGGATAGGCTGTGATGGATCTGAGGCAGCAGCTCATGCATACACACACATATACATGCATACGTGCTAGACATACGAGCTGTAGATATGCCACACAGTAGGTGTCCACAGCCGAGGAAATTGCACTTCATGTCTGCTAATGACATATGGGTTGAAGACCTGCACGGAGCCTACATACTAATGAAACCGCCAGATGATAAAAGCGGGAGAGCGAGTGCGCTATCTCGTAATGAAAAGCAAGTAAAGAACTCTGAACTTAAGTGGCTTTTTTTAATACAGCGAATCGGAAGATGATAAGGAAAGAGCCCTGCAAGAGGAAATTCAAATTAATGTTAAATGCAAGGAAAAAAAAAAAAAAAAAAATCAAATCAAAATCTTATCTGGAGATAATAATCTGCTGCTGTGACGAGGACCTCCGCACAGAGGGAAATAACTTAAATAAGTGGTACATGACTCAATCTAACGTCGGATACATTTACATGCTTGGAGTCACCCTACTGTCGGGCTTTGTGCTGGTTATAGTCTAATTCATATAGGTCTTTCAGGGCATGAAATTAAGCTGTTTTATTTTATGAATAAACCCAGAAATAGAAACTATTTATTCCTGTTGACTAGTCACTTTGAAGAAGCCTAAGATTCTGCAAAATGCACATGGGGTTTCTGCATAAGGTGACTGTTAGGTGACACCTGATGACATTTCAGCAGTGAAAAAGCTTATAAAAAGCATGCATTTGCCTTCAATGCACTGTGGCACTTACTGTATTTGGATATTTCAATTTTTATATAACTTTATGTAAAGTCGTTGTTGTTCTACTACATCTGTTTCACAGGTTGTTGACATAAATAATATATGATCAACAAATAAAATATGATTTAACGTTATAGCTGATCTAGACTGTCTAGCAGTATATATATATATATATATTGAGTAGTTAAAGTGAGTTTGTTGATAATACTTTATCTGCGAAATGTTTAACACGGGACTTAAATATTTATGAACCAGAGTAAAACATTAAATAAAAGTATTTTCACAGTATTATATAATGTTATATTTGTCTCGGGTGTCGGTGTGAGGTAGCTGGGAAAACAGGAGGAAGACCCAAAGGCACACACCAGGGGAAAACAGGCGAATAAAAAAAGGGGTTTTTAATAATTGAAATCCCCAAAGCAGGCTCACTGGTTAGTAATAGGAAGACGGTCCAAAACAGGCAAACAAGGCCAAAGAGGGCAAGGAGAGCAGGGGGGCCCCATGACTAGGTTTGCCAAGGGTCCACAGATCACTAAATCCACCTCACTGCAGTTACGCACGTTCAGCTGAACAAAACAGACATGAAGCGTAAAAATACACATTGGTTTGCGGCTATGAGTTGCCACGTAGCCTGTGTGCAGCTGTATTAATTCAAACTGAAGATTTGCTCTGTCAGACCAGCATGTGACGGGCTCCCGTACAGACAAACCATTAGACACAAGTTGTAATTTCTTTTTTTGTTCCCCCCCAAAAAAGTCTGTGTTGGATATGTTTTTCATCTTATTACACACTTTCACCACATCATCCAACAACTTTTAACATGTGTTCAAATTTACTTCAAACGTCTCAAACAGCGTGTGAGCTACGATCATAGTCTGATAATGAGAAACCCAGTTCACATGCTGTCAGATTAAAGGGCTTCATGCAGCTTTGAAACACCTCAAAGCTTTCACTTTTGTCTTTTGCTGCTAGTGCAAAATCACACTCCCAAGGCATTAAAGGTAGATTTTTAAAAAAAAACGGACAACAACAAAAGTTGTGCAAAACTTATTATTAAAACTAGGATCATAATTTTTTGCACTGGTACTAGAATTAACATTGTGCTCAGCAGGAGGGAGGGGCGGCCAGCGGCTGCATCTGTTTCATCCCTGTTTTCTGGCGCGCCGCTCTACCTGAGAACATGAAAATTCAGTTAATTGGTTTATTCATGGAAACAAGGAGAGTAAGTCGCAGGGTATCAAAGGTTCATGTAAAGAGCTTAACTTGACTTCAGTGGAGAACAGCCAACACTTGAGTCGCTTTAAACACAGCCGAAACATATCTCCCAGGGTGATTAGGTGTTACAAAAGGGGCAACTGCACATGGAAAGTTTAACAAGAGTGATTATCAAAGGAAGGACGTACAAAAGAGTCTACAGCCATCCCAGCAGCTCTGTGAGCTAAATGCTAGTTCTTTTACCTGGCGCATCTGGTGTTAAATATTCTAAATAAATACAGATTACTTTTTGATTTTTTTATTGTTGTTTTTTTCCCCCATTTTTCAATTAAAAGGAAATGACACATCCTAAATGTAGCAGAAGAAACACTTCTAGCAGCTTGTCTTATTATATATAATCACAATCATTTCAAACTATTATACTCTCCAAATCTGTATAGTATAACTGAGGACTCTGCAAACTTAACACCAGAGAGTTGAGAAATTTTACTGTGATTACATTTTATAACATTCACGTTGCTTTTGAAACAAAAAATAATGACAATGAGGCTCATGTGCAGAGCCAAAACAACAATGCATTGATCTGCTTACAAGTAGTCTACTGTGTGTGTATCCAAAGCCTGATGTCTTATTCCTTCGTGCTGCAGACCTCCATTGTCTAAAACTTATTTAAGCTATCTATTCAGGTTATGCACCCAGTCTGGTCTTCTGCAGGAAACACACAATAAGTTGAGCTGTGGTCATATGACTGAATTGACAGCCCACAGTTTGGCCCCAAACTTTGTTGTCTTGTTTGTGTATGTTAAGGATAGTTGGCTTGCGTGACCTGGAACAGGAAGTCCAATATTGTTCATCCAGTATAGATTGGGGGTGTGCCAGAAAACACATATGTTATTCAACAGGTCACAAATAGTGGGTTTTTTTTCCGAACATTTATTTTGTACAAATAGGGAAGAAAAAATATCAAGTCACATACTGGCATGCAGATCAGTTCCATCACTCAGTCTCTCTCCTCTGCTCTGCTGTTACGTCTATCAGAGGGTTTCAATGAGGGGAGTCACATCCACCTGCTACATGACGCACATTTCCTAATTTGGACCTCACTGCTTGATTTGGGGGTGTTCTCCAGAGATAAAGCTGAGCCACAGACACATGCAAAGTGTTCCCAATAACCTGTTGTTCCTCTTCGTCTTTCCACAAAGTTAGGTTGTAAAAAAAATAGGCACTAAATGAAGAGTGCAAAGCAAGAATTGCCTTTTGAAGTTCCTCCCTACACGTCTATGTTATGTGTGTATAAATAGGTAGAGGTCTGTCTGTAATGAGGCAATGAGTAAAGTTTTGGCTCAGTAGTCAGCGCAGTCATCTATGATCTGAGAGTCCAGTTAGAGACCCAGTGTAAGGAGCTCCTTCATAAGGTAGTTTATTCATTAACACTTACTGTAACACTTAAATTTTCTAAAATTAAAAGCGTAATTTAAGCCTCTTTTCACTTTTATTCAAATACAAATACAAATAATTGTGCTGCCTCAACAAAAAAGATACAAACACAAATACTGGGCCCTCTGCACATCCCTAGTATGGATGTAAACACCTTTAAACACACTTTAACTTTAGTTCATCCTAATCACACAACCATATTTCTTAATAACAACTAACACTAACTCGCCATGTGGAAAGCTTTGGTTTTACATGCTACTGCTTTCAAGATATCAGTTTCTTAAATTTATGCCTCCACCTCAGAATGAGGTTGAATAATGTTTCGTGATGACATGTCTTTTCAGAAACACTGCGCTGATATCTTAGAATAATCAACAGGCCTCAGTGTGGCTACTCATGCAGACTAGTATTTTTCTCTGCGGCCTATAAAGTAGCTTTTAAATTCACTCTGATGAATCTGCATGTTCTCTACAAATATGAAAGATCTGTATTGGGGAAACCAAACGGCTACCAGTTGGTGACAGATACAATTGCGGGGAGAAAAGGCAGAGCGCTCGTTTCTTTTCCAGCTGCTGTGGTGTGTTTGTGTTTTGATAATGTATTGCATCCTTTAAAAAACATCCCCCAGAACCTCTAAAAGTATGAAAGAGAAAATTTGATACATCCAGTCCTTGATGAACATTGCTGGCTTTCTTCTCATGTGATTGATCTGACAGTGGTATCGATCGGCTTGAGAGCACAATACCGTGGTTACACAAGTTTTAATCTGACAAAAGGGTAACAGCAGGGTTAGGATGTAAATGTTTGCATCCTGTCATGTGTCTTTGTGTGTGTGAGCGCATGTATGTGAAAGCATGTGGTCGAAATTAGGCTTCATTCATTGATCATTTGTCCTGTTTAATCTAAAGCATTTTCCGGTTTAATCCATCTCAGTGATAGTCTGATAGCTTTGCTTTCACATTGCTCATAATAATCACTCTCTTGAAACTGTGTTTACTCTTCACTCTGGTGGTGATGGAGCTCAGTTTGGCTGCTTTTTACTGATCCAGCACCTTCCTTCAAATATCTAATTAAATGTTTATGGATTGAGTACGTTGTGTCCAAGTGTGTGATGTTGATGGTTGGTACCCAGATCCAGCATGATTGGACTTTCTGCCAATTTCCTTCATTCCCTTAGTCTTTTCTTTTTTTTTTATGAACATCACCACATCATTACTTGTAATATACTTTCTGTAACATACAGAGAATATTACTGTATAGGGATGTGCAAAGATCCCAGTGTTACAATAAGTGTTCGTGAATATTTATGAAGGAGTTCCTCACACTTAGTCTCAAACACAAGTCTCTCAAGTCATAACTGGCTGCGCTGACTATTGAGCTAAAACCAAGTCTATCGCCACCATGCAGACAGACCTTTACTTATGTATACACCCATAACACAGAGACAGCACAGCATGTAACGTGTAGGGAGGAACTTCAAAGGCAATCCCTGCTTCGCACTTTTCATTTATTGCCTTTGCCTTTTTGTGGGAAGGAGAAGGGGAACAACAGGTTTATGGAGAGTCCCTTGGGAGCACTTTACTTGTGTCAGTAGCTCAGCTTTATCTCTGGCCACCACACCCAACTCTCGGAGTGATGTCCGACTCCCCTTGTTGAGACCTGCTGACGTAACCAACCTGCTCACTGGGCCCTAGAAGGTAAGATGAACATTATATCCAAATGCAGATATTTCTAATTTTATGGTAATACTAATTACAACTGCAAAATCCTGATTGTACTTTCTACGACAATATCTGCCAATGGCGACCATGGTATGGTCAAAGTTAGTGAGGTATATAACCCTCTACATATGTTACCATATTAGTCTAAAACACAGTTGCTTTGGGTAAGGCGAGAAGAGCCCTTAAGGTCCAGTCAATCACTATCTTGAACTGTGGCTCCAGCCATCCTGGGCCCATCTGACCCTTACCCCCAATTTAGGGTATAAATACATCCCACATCCCATTTAATGGTAGAGTCGATTGGCTGCACTCTCCAGACAAACTCCATGGTACTGTCTGTAAGATGCTGACTTCTTGTGAATAAAATCTTATTATATGCAAGACAGAAGTGTCCTCGAAGCATCATTTCTACATCCTACACCTGGCCTGGGAGACAACATTAGGCAAACATCTCAGTTATTGCATAACATGACAACGGTCTGATCTGTACACAAAGACATCCACATATAATAAAAAAGCACATGTTATAGCTGAGTATATGCCGGTGAGGCGAACAAACAACCACAAACAACTTGTTCAAGAGAGGTAGGAAGCTTTAACACTTAACACGGGGGAAACAGACATTACAATAAACATTGTGACTGTGGTTGCAGTGAACAAGAAAACAAACAAGCTCTCAGAGGACATGAACTCTGATTTCCCACATGGAGGCTGCATGTGCTTACATATCCATATACATCCTTTTCTATCTGGCTCTCTTAATTAAGAGGCACAAAGTCACATTCACAATCATCTCTTATGAACATAATTACCAAAGTATGGGTTGCTGTGTCAAAGTTGCATGAATGTGTAGTCATCCTATAAAAAGCCTAGCTGCAGACTGATATGAAAAGTCTGCACTTGATTGCCACATCACAACAATAAACAGACTTTACCAACTTTAGCCAACCAGTTTCTACCTTGAAAGAAGGAAAACACATTTTGAGTTCTTGTAAAAAAAAGGGTGAACATAAGCCACAATGCTGTTATGATGCTTTAAGAATTAGAAAAGAAACGACAGGCACTCTCCTCTTTACTGTCCAGGAGCATCCAGTAACCTCATGATCATTGATACAAGCGTCTGTGAATACCAATCACAGCCAGCCGATGTGCTCCCGCTGTCTTATTTGGCAGCGAAAATAAAAGGGGCTGCGCGGGAGCTGAATGTTCATCATTTGATATTAACAACAGACAAAGCAGGCCTCTTTGATCAAGGCCCGAAGGTCAACTGCAACAGCTGTTGCGACTCGCCAACGGGAGGCAAACCTTTTCTTCTTCACCCTGGGGGATGGCAGCCTCCCGCCAGGCAGGAGCTTGCTCCACGTGTGTGTGTTTGGGAATCTCATAACAGAGTGGATTTTAGGAGGGTTTTTTGACATCCTCCTCAAAGGAAAGGAAGCTTTTCGGTAACGCCCTGCACACACACACTTGATACAACTATGCCTGTGTATATTCTTAAACTGCCAACCTCTTTAAAAGCTGTGTATGCTTTCACTTTTCTTTAATAATGTGTCATTTTTTTGATGATACATCTACATTTTTCAGGTATGTTGCATGCAGAAAACCCACTAGAGGCAACTTTAATGCATTGGAGCACCTGGCCGGTGAAAACCGATGCCCTCGAGAGGAGGAGACATTTCTCAGTCACTTTTTCTATGATCAAAGGATTCTTTGGGGCCTCTTTTTTTCCCACCTCTTCTCCCCTTTGAGCCACTTTGATGTAGCAGATAGCCTATAGTGACATGCAGCAGTTATGAGGTTAGTGTATTGTTGAAAAGGTCCAGCTTTTAAGAGCAAAACATGAAACACTGCAGCATTGTTCAAAGAAATATTTACAGTTTGTGCTCTGGAAGAGGGCAAAGATATTCTTTCACCATCCTATTGTAGAGACTGTCCTTGCCAGAAAACACAGCATTGAAGAGCTTAAAACAACCTTTGTTTGACAAGCGACCTCTTGTGGTCACATGAATAAAGAGGGTGATATACTACTACATAATCTCTAAGGTGATTGTGGATGTGTGGCTGAACAAAGTGTATGACTTTGACAAAAAAAAAGAGACTATGAAATCTATCCTGGTAGAGAAAAAGGTAGATTTAGTTACCTAGACTCAACCAGACCTGAACTATAGAGGCGGCAGTGCAGAAAAACTCTCATGAGTTATTTTTTGAAAGGAAGGCGCTGGCAGTCATCCTCCCTTTCACTAACTGTAAAACACGACTTGTCACAGATTCATCAGGGAATATTAATTAAGACATTATACTCCCCATTTGTCACATATTGGCTCAGGCACGGAGGGAGTTCGTGCATGAGTATACTCAAAACAACTGTAATTTATTAAAGCTAAGACAAATAAATAATAAAAGGTGCAGATGCAAAACCAAAAGAAGGTTGCAGGGTGGCTGATCACACCAACGACCCTCCTCTAGACATTGGGATGTCCCAACGTTGCCATCACATTAAGTGCATATGACTCAATGACCAAATACCTGCAACTACCGCCACCCATTTCACCAGTTTTTAAACCCCGCCCAGCAACCTTAGATCCTGCTACCGCAAAGGCAAGCAGGCAACTGGCGAGTAAATGGTCACATGACAAAACTAGTTCATGGTGGCGTTGCATTTTCTGTATTTTGGAGATGGATATCTAAGAGGGTGTTACGACTAAACCCACTTTGCTTTTTGATCTGTGCAGGAACACAGGAAAGTAAAGGAAACAGGAAGTGAGTCAGCACAATAATGCATTTATTTATTATTATACTGCACATTAATAAATGACATCAGTTCCCTCCTTGTCACTTTCCTGTGACGCTACACAAAGCATCTATCACATAAAAACTTTCATTATTTGGCTTTTCAGCCACAGGTTAAGAATGCTTGTCATGAGAAATATTGGTGATGGTTTATTTGATGTTTCCCCCTTTATAACTGCTTGAATGCATTGATTAATGGTGTTTTTTTTTTAAATTATAAATGAAGCAGTTATTTGATCAGGGCACTCAAGCAAAGGTTACAAAATCCAAGGTGTAAGAAATAGCATCAAAGACTGGGACATAACTGGTGATTATGCAGCTATTTAAGCCAAAAAATAAAGTGGCAACCATGCTAACAGCTCTTGAGCTAAAGCTAAAGACAGCAAGGCAACATATCCACAATGAGGAGCAGCTAACATGCTGATGCTTAGCAGGTGTAACTTATTAGTACTAAACAGGAAGTGCAGAGTTGGTCATTAACCAAAATATTGGACAACTCTGAGGTGAAGAAGGCATTAAAGCTGTTGTCCTCTGGGGAACATGAACACAAGAAGCACAAAATTTCAAGGTGATCCATGCGACAGTTGTTGATTTCAGTATTTCAGTCTGAACCGAAGCTGTTTACAGACCAGCATGCAGCCCAGGAGCCCCTTCATCACCAGCATGGCTGAAAATAAAACAGCACTGAGGCAGGACTGAAAAGTTTTGGGGGGACACTCCTATCTCCTAATATCAACAGAGCCATAAAATTCAACAACTTAGATCAAGTTTGCATTGCTTGGTCTCACATCCTTCCCTGTAGACCTCATATTAAAGTAAGCTTTTCATATAATATGTTTCATTTTTTTTACTCCTGCGGGATTGAAATCCATCTCAGTGATCATATAAATATTGCTTGTGTGTGTGTGTGTGTGTGTGTGTGTTGGGTCACACTCACATTGCTGCTACCCCATTTACTCTTATTTTTCTCTCTTTTATACTTGATCTGCGCCGAGAATGTCAAGAGCGGATGTGCTTTTTAACTGCTGAGCCACAAGATTGTCGCCCGTCGCCCCCTGTATGTGTGACAGATTTTTTTTCTTTTTTACATCCCACCCTGTAACGGCACAGACAGTAACACAAGTTTACCTTGTCGCTGCAAATGTCAAGCAATCAGGTACTCTTAAAAAAGGTCAGCATTTTATGGGATGTTTAACATGTCCAAGGGATTATACAGCAGCGTTTTTCCCCCAAGCGGAGTGCCGCAGTGAATCTTAACACATTATTGAAATGGCTGTTTGACAACCAGACGACCTCAGACTGAGTGATCTTAGAGGGTGAGGGTGTATACATTTCAATCATCAGTGTGTCATATTTTTTAAATGCCATATTTTGCTCCTTTTTTAAAGTTGCTTTTATATGACTGCCATGCAGGATATGAAATACTGCTGCTGCTACTGCTGCTCCACTAAAGGGCATGCCCCTCCCTACCTTTTAGGAGCTGATCACCCCACAAACCTCCACCCGCACCCTCAGATCTGCCAGCAGCTTTGCTCCCCTGGGTACTAAAGCTCTGCACCATGAGGGAGCGAGCCTTCTGCTCCGCTGCTTTCCTAAAAACCTTTCTATTCAGGAAGGCTTTTTTTCGTCTTAACTCTTACTACTGTGTTCTTTATGTTGTGTGTGCTGTGTTGTTAATACTATAGCACTTTGAATTTCACGATGGTGATCATAGCGATACATACTGGTTTGCTGATTTTTCTGGAAATGCTTGAGACGCACAATATGTCATTTCAGCAGCCAAACAATAACAAAAGACAGCGTGTGATGACGGTGTGAAGTAGCAAGGGATCATGGGAGTTGTTGTCTTCCTTGTTAAATAATCAGCAGTTTCATCTAAGAGGTCGGTGTTTCTCCGACGATGTACGGCGACCCACGGACGTCAGATACAGGCTGTTAGCTGAGCTGCTGCTAACACTTTAGCGGTTTATATCTCTTATAACTTTACATTCAGATGTTCGTCCGGTTCCTCTCCTCCAAAAACAAACGTACATGCAGTTTAAAATCATTAAAATACTAATTCAAACTGTTTTACCTTAAAAACCAGTGTTTATCCAACAATGTTTGGTGACCACCAGACGGCTGTTAGCCGAGCTGCTGCTAACACTTGTTCGGCTTTTTCTCATATCACATAAGTTCCAGATGTTTGTTCGGTTTCTGCCGGGAGCCGAATTATCCACAGAAGTCTCCTCTTCTCCAAAATCAAACGTACACGCAGATTAAAATAGTTAAAAATACTAATAAAAGCTGTTTCACCTAAAAAAAATCAATATTTCTGCAGCTGTTTGTTTCCTGGAGGGGCTGTTAGCTGTTAGCCGAGCTGTTGCTAACGTTTGTTTATCTGAAACGGTCCGTTACTTTTATTAAATTATAAATTTCTCTGGGTTTGAAAACTGTTGGAAACATTTGGGATAATGTAAGTACACAACTCAACAACATATAGAACATAGGTCTAGTTGTTTTTAAACATTTTAATGTGGAATAATTACAAATTATACCTTTTAATGACCTTGATTGAGGGAGAACAATACAGAGTCCACGTCTGAACCCTCTGAAAAATCCAAGACCAGCCTTTTTAAGCAAATCGGAGATATTGGTTCATCAGTTCCAAATCATAAGTCTGTGACCTCTAGTTATGTTTGTATCTCAGGTCTTTGTCTTGTTTCGTCTGGTCTGCATTCTGGCGTCGGTTCGCCTGCGAGGCTCCCGCTTATCAAACAGCCGTGCCCTTATCTTCTGTTTGAGAAGACAAGAGGGTACAGCTTGACATTTCTAGCCTTTTCCCCCCATTAGTTATGGAAATATCCATAACAATCAGGATCCTATCTGCTGCGCCTTTTGATATTAAAAGGGACACTTTTTGAAATATGAAATATGACTCAATGGCAGCAATATTTGAACAATAACACTAGTTTTTCTTTCTTTATACATATTTACATGATAACAATCCTGTTTTTGTTTTATTATACTATTAATCTTAGTATATTAAGTGTTAAAATAAGTATTCCTCTATGGATTATTATATAAGTATGAACACTTTATGGTTTTCATAAACACAAAATGCTTGGCTGAAAATATAACTAAATGTTGTTAATGTATGTTGTACACACTATGATGGTTAAATACTGTGATAATAACTATATTTATAGAACTTAAAGTCAACTGATTGGTTTTTGTACTTTTCAAAATAAAAGTACATTAATGGAAACACGTTTCAGTACGATTTTAAGTACTTGTGTCACTTTATTTTTGTACTCCGCTACATTTCTGTGGGAAATATTGTCCTTTATACTTTGAAGATTACGATTTCACACACTAGATGTGATCACTTTATATCCTTATTCTATCCAAAAACTCAGGAAAGTTTCCCTGAATGTTACGCTATCTTTTGCAGGATCACAAAAATGAACACCTGGAAGCTGCACAGTGCAACTACAGTCTGATCTAACGGCCACTGAGCAGCGTCACCGGAGCAGGTTGAGGGTTAATAGGGGAGGGTCACGCACTTCTCTTCCACTTCTCCCAGACAGATTTATCCTGCTGGTGCAGACAATGAACTGGTGATCACTACCGATTCAGAAGCAACAAACAAAAAATGTTGCATTTTTTTTTAATAAAATAAACAATATGCAGAGTAAATTCAACCATTCAAATTCTGCAATAATAAATACATAATAACACAAGAATGGGAAAAGGGGTTTTGATTAAAAATACAAATTAAATGCCCATCATCATAGTTAAAACCATCAAGGATTAAATCTTAATAAAGAAAAATGTTTTATATCCGTTGTGGTCCTCCCAACAAATGACACAACAGTAGTTAATCACTACGACTACTTCTGTTCTTTTTATTATAAGTACAATTTAATTTTAATTCTTCATCTAATTACACAAAGGATCTGATGATTGTCCCACTAACCGCACTGTGTGTACGTGGTGTTCATCATTACTCATCAACAACAGCTCCTCTGTTTCCCCCACAAAAGGATAGCGCAGCTTTTCATCTCCTCACCTGTTTGCTTGTTTGATTTTCCACGACACTTACAAGTTGTTCACATCCACAGTTCAATGGAGGAGACACTGGCACAAATTGACATACGGTGAGCTTTTTAAATATTTACTCACATTATGTGCTTGCGTGCAGTTGGCAGCCTGTATTAAGTATGCTAGTAACTGTAGCTTTGATTAATAGATGAGGTGTCTGACTTGGCCATACTGCTGCCGCAGATGGTGACCTCTTTCTTTACTGTGATAAAGAAGAGGAGGAGAAAGAGGAGGAGGAGGAGCACAAAGGCAAAGAAGCAAAGAAGAACAAGGGAGGAAAGAGAGGAGCCAGGAGAAAACAGAGGGAATCTGTTACTCAAATTAGGACACACTGATCCTTCACCAAACAGAAAGTTAACAGCGTCTGGCTGGGTTTCGGCTGTAATTCCTTCCAGCACTGAGAGGGGGAAAGCAACACCCACAGCCTGTTATTTTTTTGAAGGATTACTCCACAAACAAAGTCTTAAAACTACTCACATCTGTAGGCCTCAAAGATGGGCACCAATGTTGCAAAAAAAACCCTCAAAATGTCCAGAGAAACTTTCAAGTGTTGCTCCACAGTTGACTCGTATGTTCCAATCTTCACTTCACGCCAATAAAATCACTAAATGTACTAATTTTGTTGGCGGTCTGCAGGTATAAGGAGATGATATGCACATCTATTAAACCATGTTGCCTATGTATACATGTTCTGAAATGATAATTCACTGTCCTTTCAAGACATATAAAGCTCTGTGAGGTGTTTTAGCTTAGCTCAAAGAATGGTAGCAGGTGGATACAGCTAGCGTAGCTCGATCAAAAGTTGTGTCATTTACACTTTTATATGTGTGGATTTAACACCCGTAGAGACAGGAAATGAGACTTTGTGGTTAAAGGTAAACACAACCAGCCACAACCACAATTGTCACCTAACCATAAGGTCCCTTAACCTGAACTAAGTACTTTATTTTAATGCCGTGTTCGTGGATGTTAAGGACTTGCGAGCAGTCACGTCAGCTCAGGAAGGTCGTATGATATCGAGGCGTCCGCACTTGTTTGGCCTGACTAAACCATGATCTTTGTCTAAACCCAACCAACAAATGATGTCGTCCTTCTGATAGAAACACCTCTACGTTTCGCTCTGGATTGGCTTTTTAATCTGGAGCTTGTTGGGAGCGTTTATTCTTAGGTTATATATTCCATCTTGCTTAAAGAGTGCGCAGCAGTTTCATGTTGGTTACTCTCTCTGCTCTATTATTCCCTCTCCTCTCCTCTCCTCTCCCCCGTACTCAGTATGATGCTCTGAATAAATGAACAGCAGCAGCTCTAGTACCCCTCTAAATTTGTGAAGAGTCCATTTCGGTGCCAGAGTGCTGACACCCTGAGTGCCAATTTATGAGCACGCACGCACACACACACACACACACACACACACACACACACACTGGTGCCAGCAGTGTTCCTTCAACTGGCAGTCAGACACATACTATACATGTCATCTGTTTTGTTGAAATGATCCGACCTCTTTGCGCGGGCAGAACTTTCATCTCAACAGAGAAGGGAAACAACTATTAGCCTGAACTCACACTGGAGTTCCTGTCATGCAGGAACCAGCTGAAGTTCAGTCATTCCCCAACAATCAGTCCATAAAAATACCTGCCTGTTCTTACCGCACTTCAACAGCTGTGAACAGCAACATATTCTCCACTCCCGCTTTTCGCAATAGGTCAGTTTCACACGTTAATGTCACACCATTATCTCACAATGCCTCCTATAGTTTCTACAAATCAGTGTGAGATATACATAACATGAATACTTCTAGTAAAGTTGATGTAAGGCGCCATGGTGACCCGTGTCTACACAACCCCGCCTGCCTAAACAACTTACATCAAGCAAGTTAGTTAGTCAGCAGCAAGGCCTTTTCATCTCAGCACCTCACTGTCTTGCACATAGATTTACACTACACGACCACACTGAATCGACGGCTTTGCATTGCCTTGATCTTACTGCTTGTCTCAGTTTTGTTCAGTATGTACAGAGCGCCACCCACATTCATGGAAACACACTGAACGTAGTTATTAATAGGGGTATTAATGTTGACATTTCATCTATTGCCGAAGTCCCTGTTTCAGATAATCTCTGTGTCTTTTTTCTACATGATGTGACTATCCAGCGTGACATTAACAATGAAGCTATTGACGAATTTTTAAAATCTGAACACCCTATCCTCCATCCACCGCTGGGCTTAATTGATGACCTTGTTGACGATTTTAATGATGAATTAACATTCTCATTAGATACAGCTGCTCCTGCACAAATCAAAAAAAAGGCAATTAATTCGCAAACCACCCTGGAAAAAACTGCTGCAATTTGTCAGCTGAGAAGAAATTGAAATTGAGAAGCCGAGAGACGACGGAGGAAAAAAGCACACTACACGCTCACTTTGACGTTTTTTAAGTGTTTTTTTTTTTCTTTTTTTAAATCCATCACCTGCTCTCAGTCGTCATAATGTCTCATATCTTAAATACAGATATGAGGCACCATTGGGCTCCTGCTCATTGGCCTCCATTTATGATATCATAGATGCCGTCAGTGAAGTAGTTATTAGGATGAAGTCTGCCAATTGTCCCAACCAAACCTTTCTCTGGTAACAACAAATATAAATAAACTCCTCTCTTAATTTAGGCGTCTTCCCCAAAGTGTTCAAGACTTCAAACCTCTCCTCAAGAAATCCAAGAGCTAAACAATTAGAGACCCGAACCCAATCTAATCTACCTTTCCTTGGTAAACTTTTAGAGGGAAATTGTTTTTTAATCAACTACTTGTTCATCTAACCAACAACAGCCTTTTTAGAAAAACTCCAATCTGGTCATCGAGCGAACCGCAGCGCAGAGACAACCCCACTGAAAGTTGTAAATTACCTGAAAACTAAATAATAGTTAATAAAATATTGCCAAAGACCTTTTTTAAAATGCTGAAATGCTCATTCACAGCTGTTTAGACTATTGTAATCCCCTTTTTTACTGGACTACCTAACAAGATCGGTGAAGTAATTATTAGGATGCCACTTGTCCCAACCAAGCTCCCATTGCCTCTCTCTGGTAACAACAAATATAATAAAACTCCTCTCTTAATTTAGGCGTCTTCCCCAAAGTGTTCAAGACTTCAAACTTCTCCTCAAGAAATCCAAGAGCTAAACAATTAGAGACTCATTTCTAATCTACCTTTCCTTGGTAAACTTTTAGATTGGGGATTTGTTTTTAATCAACAACAGCCTTTTTAGAAAAACTCCAATCTGGTTATCGAGCAAACTGCAGCGCAGCGACAACCCCACTGAAAGTTGTAAATGACCTGAAAATTAAATAATAATTAATAAAATATTGCCAAAGACCTTTTTTAAAATGCTGAAATGCTCATTCACAGCTGTTTAGACTATTGTAATTCCCTTTTTTACTGGACTACCTAACAAGATCTGTAAGAAAACACAAGTTTAGTTTCAAATCTTAACTAAAACAGAGAAAACGGACGACATCACTGCACTGCTGAGGACGCTGCACTGGTTACTTGTATCATTAAGAACTGACTTCACTTGTTTATATAAAGCTTTTGCTGCTTCCTGCATCAGAGATTTACTTTTTCTTTTTTTTTTAATGTTCCAGCCAGATCAGTAAGGTCCTGCACCACTTTTCTTTTAAATGTTCCTTATGTGTCTCATAAAAGTTACCGGTGAGGCTTTTCTTTCTATTTTTATGTCCCTGAACTGTGAAACACACACTGCCTCTGGTTATTAGAACGGCAGCTCTCTCTCTGTGTTTTTAATTAAAAACAATAATAATAATTAAAGACCTTTCCTTTTTTAGTCTGGCTTTGGAATATTGTTATGGCTTTAGTGTTAGTTTTTAAGTTTTTATTATCATTTTATCCCTCGTGTTTGTTTTATTGACTTTTATTCTAGTTTCAAAACTTTATTGTTTTATTGTTGTAATTTTAAGTCATGCACATTTTTATTTATTGTTGTTAATTTTGCTTTTATTTGTTATTTTTCTTGTCTGTGGTGTTTTAATCTTGTTATGTGCAGCACTACTTTGGGCTGCAGGTTTGTATGAAAGGTGCTCTGTGAATAAAGTTGAGTTGAAAATACAAAAGCTATCGATCAGGAGTGACACGGAGAAATGTCTTCATGGATATGTTCATCTTTTTTTTAAAAAAAAAGAGACCAGAGTGCCCATAAATGCATCATCAACATGTGCTTCTAACTCCATTTTTAATGACACAGTTATATTTTATTCATTTCAACATAACAACAATGGAGAATGAAGTACGTTTAAACGGATTACTGAGAATTTCATCATTAATTGGAAAAACATGTTTATTTAAAAACTTGAATACAGCCAAGTAGACACACACACACACACACACCATGGATTTAGGGAACGATTGCCACATCTCATCTGGAAGAAGTGACATTTAGTTTGCATTCTTTGAAAGAAAGAAAGAAATATTTTTTGCTGCGTTCAGTCCAGACTCAGTTACACATTCGTGCAAAGTGCAAGAGTTCAAAAGTTTCTGGGCAACTGGTTACTAAATATTTCTTGGGTGTCATTTCAACATTAGTTCATGCATAAAAGGCTGCACATCTGGATCTGAATCACTGACATAAACCTACTTAAATTCTGTCCACACACTCTTCTTGAGTTTTCTTTCATTTTTAATTGTAAAAGAGTTTTTTCGGGGGGAAGTTTTTATTTATTTGAATTGAGAGAAATGAGCTTCACTTGAGAAATTAAAGCTGAGATATGGCACTTTAATTTAATATCTATTATTTTATTTGAAATCGAATGTGTTGACGCACAGAGCCCGAAGAACAAAACCGTCCAAGTATTTATGATTTTGATTGCACAGTGAAACATTTTATGTATCATAGGCGTATGTACTGAGTTCAAGTTCACTGTTGACCTCGAAAACAGTGTTATTTTTTAATTTTATTTTTATTTTAACTTTCCAAAGCAAAGGATGTTATGGTGGTGACATCACGTGACCTTTTGTATGAAACGTATAACAGGTGGTTGTGTATTTAAGGAGATGGTGACCCCTGTCTTTGATCAAAAGATGTGAAATGTGAAGTCACTTGGAGATTGAGCGTTTTTTGAAAAAATAAATAATACCTGCCGGAGGAGATAAGGCTTGCAGATTCAGTAACTTCTTTTAAATCACTTCTTAAAACCCATTTCTACAGACTGGCTTTGATGTGATGTTGTCTTTTAACCATCTTTTAATCATCTGTGTTTTAAACCTTTTACAACTTTGCATCTGATTGTCCTCTCTTTTTGACCATTTTATTGTTTTCTGTTTCATGTCTTTGCTTTGCATTGTTCTACTTTTGCTTTGTCTGTCAAAGCACTTTGTAAACTTTGTTTTTAAAAGGTGCTATATAAATAAAGATATTATTATTATTATTATTATTATTATTATTATTATATACCCTGAATTTACCCACCCTCCCTGATCCCAAAAAACTACCTTATTTATGTGGAGAAATGTATAAATGTACAAAATGTATATGTAAAAAATGCACATAATTATATTATATTTGATATTGTTAATTATCTATGTTTATATATTGTTATATGATTTTTGTGCTGCTTTGGCAATATGGATATGATCTGTAAAATAAAGCTTATTTGATTTGATTTGATTTGAGCATGATGCAGAAACTTCACTAAAACCATAACCACTGCCATGGTAGATCTTGAAACTCTTACTATGTGAATCATTTTAGTAACAGGGTTAGACGAAGGGTTTTGGAAGACACCGGCAAACAATGCTGTCCTCTAGAGAAGGCATCAAATCAGAAAAATGGCGGTGACAGATGATGTATCGTGTCATCAGTTCAAGAGGACCTGTGAATTTTATTTATTTATTTATTTTAACTGAGCTCTGTAACTTCCAGGTAGCGTCCAGCGTTCGCTACTTGTAAAGGTTTTCCTGTATTTCCTACTCACATCAAAGAGTCCTACTCACAGATTTGACATTCAGGTTGGCCGGCCACAGGATATAAGACAAAAAAAAAACAATCAAAATGAAAGAGTGTGACATCAAAATCCTCCATTTCTCTTGTTGTACCAGTAAACTAGAGAGAGAGAGAGACTATTACTAAGCGCTGAAGCAGGTAATTACCCCAAAACTAATTAGCTGATGAGTCAAGGACAGCTAGAAATGCAAAAAAAAAACATGTGTGTGTGTGTGTGTGTGTGTGTGTGTGTAGGAGGGGTCACGAGAAAGAATAGATGAGAAAAAAAAAGCAATTAGATGGAAAACGTGTGGAAATGTTGCATGTAAACAACAGACAGAGGAGCACAGTTAGTGGAGAGGATCCACCAGCAAGATGAAGATTAACTGGAATAATAAGACTTACAATACTATCAACACACACACACACACACACATATTTACAATATACCCACCCTCCCTTCCTCACTCTTTAGATATAATCCTCTCCCTCTTATCTTTTATTCCTCATAATGTAGCTGTCTTTCTGTTCTTTCATTCACTCTCTCTCTCTCTCTAATACGCCTTAACAGTTTTTTTGTTATCCTAATCTTTCCCTTGCTCTTATTAAATTTTTCCCTGAGAGTCACCAGGACCCAATTACCGCCTGGCCTTATTGTTGATGAAGACCATATTACAAAATTGTGCACATCTAGCACACACGTCCAATAAACATGATGCATTTAATTATCTTCCCTCTCCCACTCACCTGTGCTCTTAAGCCTTATCATCTCCCTGCTGCTTGCTCCCACCTTTTTCTGCTGATATTCTTGTTTTTCCTCAGTGTGAGAAACTACGAGCGGCAGCTCCTCCATACTTATAAATCACTGGGACTGTAGTTTTTTTTGGAGATATAGTAGGCTATAGCCATATTTCAATGTTTTTACGACCTCCTCAGTACTACATGAGCATAGCCTACCAGCAGCCCAAGCCTGGAAATTTGGTATTTAGTTAAAGCTAATTAGCAGCAAGATTGTCCACCTTCTCCACGGATGACTACCACAAACTTCTGCAGAACATTGCGGCGCTGAAAACCAAAAATTCATCGAGTGGGATGAGATCATGCCAACACACGGATAATTAAGCTCCAACAAGACTACTGAGAAAACAGGAGAGCTGTGTGCTGTGTGTAATAAATCTACAAGTGGTAGTTAGCTCTTGGAGCAAAGCCTAAGAGGGGATGGGAGAACCAGTAACAGGCAGAGCCCAGCGCCTTGAAAGGAAGAGCATCTCTTCAACTCCTCTTCTTCGTAGGACAAAGCCGTGGACATCAAACCTCCCCAACTCTAGTGTGAAACTAGAGAATAGATTCACTCCGCTGCTGCAGGACCCTGGATCTCTCTGTCTGTCTGGTGACCTGGATAACCTCTCATCTTCACACAGCAGGGTAAGGGTTGAGAGTAAATCATAAAAAAGTAAAAGGCTACAGGGAGAGCTAAAGACTAGGCCTCAAAGTCTGATTGTGGGTGACTTTGCTGTAACGATGTAGCAGTAAGAGCACCGAAACATGGCCTCTGACAAGACGGAAAGAATCCTGCATATCATGGCTATACTGAAAAACATCCTCATACACATAGGGGCCGATGATTTTGTGAAATCATGAAGTACTGAAACAAGACGTTAGTAGTCAGCTCTTTGATTGCTGAGGTGTTTATCAGTGGCTCTCTACCACTAGTCACCAGAGGAGTTGTGAGATTCAGCAGATTTTTTGGCACTGAGCACACGGCTCTCGACTAAATGTACTGTCCACTCAGTGCACTTTATTGACAACTTTTCAGACAGGCAGATGGACTGTGGCCTCAACGAATAAAGAGTAATCTCTAACCTATTTTACTTCCTGTGTCACCCATCTGTTCCCCGCTACCAAGGACAAGAGACAAGACGAATCAAAAGAAGACACGAGGCAGCGGAAACCTTGAAAGACAGCCACCTCAGCCCCCCCTGCCTGAAGAGACCTTCAAACGTGAGAGACGTCAGAGCCGAGAGGAGGAGTCTCCAACCTCCCTCCTTTGTCGGTGAGGAGGGTGGAGACTCCAATCCCCATCCAGGCCACCCTCTTCTCCAGTCACCCTTTTCTCCCTTCTCCCCCCTGAGCTACCAAACTTACTCTCATTTTCTGTCCCCTCAGTGTCCACCTCCACCACTGACTTTAACTCTCACATTCGTTACGTTTGTTCATTACATTGCCCGAGGGAGGCTGGGGTCCAGTGTACCGATAGCTTTAAAGCACGGTGAACCTGCTAAGAAACAGGAAAGCACTGGTTCTGCAAATTCAGCATCCATCCCTTGTCAGCAACTCTCTCCTTGCATATTCTGTCTGTATCTTAACCGTCACTCTCAAATAAAGGTAAAAACCCGCTGAGGGATGAAGATCCAGATGCAAAAACTCTGGGAAATTATATCACCTGCCAAGAGAAGGAGAGCGGTCCCAGGACGGCCAATGAGGAGCCTGAGTGGAAAGGAGGGAGAGAAATGAGGCATGCAGCTCAGATGCTCCTGCTTGTGGGACAACGAACAGAGTTAGAGATATGCAAAAGAGTGTTTACAGTCATCTCTGCTGATGTAAATAATTCATCTTTAATCAATTTCATTGTTAACGGGGACGTACCACGCACATCTCCAGGCCAATATTTTTATCCTGGGGTTGTACTGGAATATCTTTGCACTCCTTATTTATCTTCTACTGGTCCTTTATGCAGCCCCTCAGTTCAGCCTCTGTCTCTGAAACAGGAAGTTTTAGCTTCCTGTCTCTTTAAGGCCCCGCCTCCTGATGAGCCCGCTCTGTTCTGATTGGCCAGCTTCTGGCTATGTAAACAAACAACTTCTCAAATACATCCCTACATGTCCGAGCCGCCGTCAGATCTCAAAAATTGCCCATGGGACAACCTTAGCAACAACCTTAGCAACAAAGACTACAGAATAGATGATCTGTTGTGTGTGTGTGAACATTGTGACATCATCATGAGAAGGAAGTAGAGCATTTTTACACACATTCACCTCATATTTTGGATCATAATCCATCATAACAGGGTATAAATAATAGAAAATCACAAAAAGCATATGTCCCCTTTAATTAAATGGAGGGACACATGAGTGAGGATCATGAACTGAGAAGTGTCAGTGTGTAAAACAGGAAGTGAGAGACGAAGGTGTCACAGAAGACAGAAGAAAAAGAGACACACAGTCAGAGAGAGAGAGAGAGAGAGAGAGGAAGTACTGTCACTCTTCCCTTTTTCTTCCCCTCTGACAGTCCCTCTGCTGTGTCACAGCTTTCCTGATGTATGACGCCGCGTCACATTCACTTACGGCGGTCCTCCGGCATCCTCCCGCCAAATCCCCACGGTCATGTCAGTTTTCTGAACCTGCCACTTTTTGTGTCAACATCTATTCTGTAACAGTTTAGCCGGAACATTAGGCTCCAGGCAACGAACCGGAGTGACAAATCTCCGCCCCGCCCATCCCCATCACCACATCACCATCTCGCTCACGGTCAGCTGCCCGATGGATGGTCACACGAGGGGGGTGGAGGCTGGGAGTCGAATACAGATGATGTCACGTCTGACTGGTTTGTATTCGGCGATGAATCTGAACGTGTATATATCACAGAGTGGAGGGATTTTTCTCCACTCCGCCAGCAGCAGACAGATGTGAAGTCCAGTGGCAGTGGAGCCTTGTAGAAAATGGAGATATCTCCTTCATCCGTTTATCCGTCCAGCTCTATCAGGTCACCTCTTCTTCATCTCTGCATCCCTCGAGTTCCTCTATCACTCTATCTGCTCCGTGCTATTCCATCCATCCGATCGCTCGCTTCCATTATTCCGTCTGTCCGGCTTTACTCTCCTCCATCCCTCCATCAATAACTCTTCCATCTTGCTATCCTTGCACTACTCTATCCCTCTTATCTCTTCTTCACTTCGTTCCTTTATTTAAACATCATTTCATCACTCTGTCCTTCCTCAACCCTGCATTCCTCCATCTCCACATCTCTTCAGTTTTCCAAACCCTCTATCATGTCTTCATTCCATTTCTTCATCCATCTTCTATCCCTCTATCTCGCCTTCCCCTCCATCCCTAATCCCTCTATCTCTCTATCTTTTCATCCTTGCATTCTTCCATCCTTTCCCTTATTATCTCTCTGTTTGTTTATCCCACCATCATTCCTTCCATCCAATCCCTCTATTCCTACATCTCAGTCCTTCTTTCCATCTTCCCATATCTTCACCATTTTGTTCCATCTCTCTATCCCTGCATTCCTCTGTTCTTCAACCTCTGTCTTCACTCCTCTATCCTCCGCTCCTCTCTCTTTCCATCCCTCTGTCCTTACGTTCACTTACTTTTCTCCATCATCCCATCACTCTATCCCTGCTTTTCTCAATCACTCCCAAATGTATCCTCCATCTCTGCCCTCCTCTATCCCCTCCTCCCCCCATCCTTACATTTCTATCTTCTTTTATTGCTCAATCAAATCATCTCTCCATCCATTCACTCCCCCTTTTATTCCTGAAATTCACCGATCCCTCTATCTTCCCATCCTTCCATATGTGGGCATTTCTCTGTCTTCTCTTCATTACCTAATCCCTCCATTTTGCTGTCATTTCATTTCTCTAACTTCGTATTAGCCCAGCCTCAAATCTCTTCCATCAATCCATGTGTACAATCCCTTATCCCTCTATCTCCTCACTCGTCTCAGTGCATCCCTCCATCAAAGTTTCGCAACGAGACAAAACCATGTTGCAGGGAAAAGTTGCAGCGGTGTAAACCGGCCCGTCTCAGCTCGTCAAGGTGCCAGTGGCTGGTCACCTGTTTCCACAGCCAATCAGCTTGCAGGTCAAGTCAATTACAAACCATCGTTTGGTCGAAATGGGTTGAAATCATTATCAATTATCATCAGCTGTTTCCCCCGGCAAAATGCTGTCTTGATAGTTGGTGTTTTCTCTGCTTATTAGCGGTGACACCGACTCCTAAATGGCGGTACCGCTCTGGGAATAGACGGGAGAAAATGACAAAAAGAGGGGAGATCTCTCTCTCTCTCTCTCTCTCTCTCTCTCTCTCTCATGTTCACAGCATAAATTTGCATAAACCTCCTGGGTATTCCATCAAAGCACCCATGGATGGTCCCAAACTGTCGACCCTCTTGGTTCATGTTCCCACTGTTTCATCAACGCTAGAACTGCAACTGTAGCAAAATAACTCATTATCACAATCCTCATTCATATTTTAAGACACTACAAATTATCCAGCTATGAAAAAAGCCCCCAAAAAAGTCGGCAGTTAGAACGGAAGTGGGAAGTGGAAACGATATTACATGACAATGATACGCCATGTCGTGTCGTCCAGTCACATTGGTGCAATTGACGGGTTTGTTGAAGACCAGTTTGGTCCAAACTGGTCCTTACATTCCTCCGTTCACTTTCTTTCACCCCTTCATCATCCCATCCCTCTATTCAGTGGAGATGTCCCCATCCAGCTGTGTCCGCTGTTTGCTGTTTGCTGTTTGCTAGTCATGTATCTATTGTTGTTTTCTCCTCCTCTGCACCTACATCTTCTCTTCCCTTTCTTTCTCTCTCAACCCAACCGGTCGAGGCAGACGGCCGCCCACCCAGAGACGGGTTCTGCTTGAGGTTCCTTCCAGTTAAAGGGGAGGTTTTCCTTACTGCTCTGAGTGAAAAGCGCCTCTGAGATGACTTCTGTTGTGATTTGGCGCTACATAAATAAAATTGAAAATGCATTGAATTATTCCTGCGTTGCTCAATCCCTATACGTCTTCCCGGCCTTTCCATATCCTCACGTTTCACCA
The DNA here is from genome assembly GCA_029490765.1 of Euthynnus affinis. NCBI lineage: Eukaryota > Metazoa > Chordata > Actinopteri > Scombriformes > Scombridae > Euthynnus > Euthynnus affinis. The sequence goes on from CM055854.1 coordinate 21,225,933, forward strand.
GCCGTCTCTCCATCATTGCATTTCTCCATCCCTCTACCACCACTCCATTATTGGACGTCTCCGCTCCATCTTTCTGTCTTCCTACCGATCCCTGTATTCATCCATCCTTCTGTCTCCATTATTCCATCTGCATTCATTTGTGCTATGTCATCAATCCACCTTTTCATCCATGCAATCCTCCATCTCTGTATTCCCACATTATTCCAGCCTTATATCTCTCCATGATGCCCTCTTTTCATCTTTACATCCCTGTATTGTCCTATCCTTTATCTTTCATCACTCCATCCCTGAATTTCGTATCTCCATTATTTTATCTCCAGTTGTCCATCTCTTCATCCCTCCATCACTTATCAATCAATTCCATCTTTTATCCATACCTGTCAGTCTATTCCTCTGCCTCTCCACCCCTCCCTTTCTTTGTCACTCTCTCCATCTCTCATATCTCTTCTTTCATCCATGCATTCCTCAATGCCTCAACTTTTCAGTCTTCCTGCCATTCATCCTTCCATCTCTCCTTTATTTCGTCTTTCCAGCAATCATCTGTCCTTTCTCGTCATCATTCCATCTTTTTCATACATGCATTCCTGTATCCCTCCATCTCTGTATCCCCCTCTTTCTCTCTGCCCGTACTGTCACCTCTCCATCCCAAATCCCTCCATCCATCCATCAGTCCAGCCTCCTATCTTTCATCCATCCCTGTCCACCTTTACTTTGTCCATATCCCTACTTTTATCCATCCACCTGTCATGATTCCGTCTCTCCCTCCTCTTCTCTTGTCTTATTTTATTATTTTCTACTCTCTGAAGTGCTGACAGTTTGTTGTCAGGCAACAGAGGACACAGTTGTACCTTTTTGTCCCTGCGGTTGTGTTCTTTCTTTCTTTCTCTCTGTTTATTTCTCAGTTCGCTCCCGCGTGACAGCAGCTCTTCACGATGTCCTGTTAGCGCGTCGCTGATGTCACCCTACGCTCACCTTTTATCTCGTTACTACTCGTGATTTCACTCCTACACTGCTGGTGTGTGTGTGTGTGCATGCACGTGCAATGATCATAGTCACACAGTCTTATACACTCATTATTTTATTAGAAAGCAACCATTGCCTCTTTTCACAGTCAACAGCTCATCTTTTCTGTTCACATCTGACTCTGCTGCAGGGTGTCACCTCCATGAAGCTGAACACACACACACACACACACTCAGGTGCCTCTGGCAGACATTTGTGCTGCCGCTTCCCGGCGTTGTAGGCCGTAAATGCAAAGTGAAGGCTTTATGACACACACTGGATGTGGCAGGAGAAGAGGAGGCGAGAATGAAGCTGTTTTAAAAAGGGTCACAGTTACTACAGTGCGGTGCAAGAAAACGCTTACACTGTTTGTGACCTGCATGTAGTGACAAGGATGATCATACATTTATTATTAGCATTTGTAGTCTCAAGAGTTGTTTAGGTAATAGAAGCCAAAGTGCTGTAAAGCTGTTGTAATCTTTTGTTTGTTCTAATACTCAATTGATTTTTCTTGAAAGGTCCAGTGTGTAGAATTTAGTGGCATCTAGTGGAGCAGACTCTGCAGAAATGAAATATAATATTCATACGTATGTTTTAATTAGTGCATAGTCCAATAAAAATAATAAGTTTCATTACCTTAGAATGAGTCCTTTGTATCTACATAGGGAGCGGGTCCCCTTTCGCTGAGGCCGCCATGTTGCACCGCCATGTTTCTACAGTAGCTCAGAACGGACAAACCAAACAACCTACATGCTTGTGACGCATTCATCCGGTTGCAACCTGCAACCTCACCACTAGATGTCACTAAATCTTACACACTGGTCCTTTAAAGGAAAATACTGTCTCTGAGTCTCGTACCTTGGGCCATTGTAGTATTATTGTATTCACAATTGTGTGGGATGAAGAATAGTCTCTAATGTCAACTTGCATTTACAACTTGCAATGTTCACTAATGTACACCGTCCCTTTTAAATAATCCGATAAATAATTAAAATGTACAAACTGTTTACTTAATAAAAATGATATGCATAGAATAAAAGGTTGAATAATTGACCAAGCATTCATTAGAAACTTTTTACAGACACATTGTGGACATTCAATCAGTCTGAACTAAGTCTAAAGTCTACAGCTCTGATTATCACCTACTTAACTAATTCATACTGCAGTGCTTAAATGTGAATCAGCTGACTGCTGAGGATACTTTATCATATTCAGAAGAAAAGGCTCTTAGATTCTGTGTAAAAGCATTTTGCACCGCTGATGTTTCAGCTTTTCAAGATTTACCAACAGTCAGTGGAGGTTTCCCCTGGCTGGCTGCACAGAGAGAAAGATCTTTTCCCTGCACACGGGAGAACTTTTAGAGAAAAGTCATTTAACAATATTTATTTATTTATCATATAATTTTGAACAGAAGTTGCACATTGCTACTTCCAACCTCAGTCAGTCAGGACCAAAGTAACACATGGATCGGTCAAACGTGACGCAGTGGTATAAAGTTTAATTATTTCTTCTTGTTCTTATTAAAAATATCAACAATGTCCTTGTTAATATGTAGTTGAAAACACATTATGTCCTTTATGTTAATAAAAAATGATTCATTGATTGGATTCTTTTTTTTTTTTCAGAGCTGTGTTGATCAGCTCATTAACTTTTATCCCTGCTTCAAATCATAATAAGTGATTTACAGTTAAATATATTATGTTATATATCATAATTATAGCAAAAGAAACACTCATTGACAGTTAAACCTGATTTGCTTCTATGCTGTAAAAGCCTGACATGGCGAACATCAGGATGTGTTAAATAATGACACATGAAACAATAAACACAACTTGTCATTCAAGTAAATTTAAAGCTTAAGAGAATTTACTTACCGTGATCGAAAACAGCTTTTCGGGTAAAGCTCATATGACATATCCATGCAAATTTTCACAGTTCTGGACAATGATGCGTGTTTTATGTGCTGATGAAGTTCGGCACATCAACCTTGTACGGGCCCAGAGAAATCCACTGTGTTACTCTCAACCCGGTTCTCCCCTACATCACAACAGCCAGAAAAAAAAAAAAGAGTCAGAGAATAACTCCCCTGTGATCAGACCATATGCACCCGTCAGCGATTTTCCTTGTGCTGCTGGGAAGAGCAGACTCCAGCGTTTGAGAGTTTTATATGTACGATATACTGTATGCCGCCATAATTAACCAAAGCCATGCAGGATATTTGTGCTGGGCTTCCCATCTGTCATTGCAGAAAGAAACATCACTTCTCGCAAAGTTTTTTTATTACCCAAGTTTTTATTTGGCAGTGAGAGAGGAATCAGAGGAATTTTTTTTTTAGGTGTTTGGGTGGGCGCAGGGGGGTATTGATTATCCTGCAAGGTGTTGTTCAGGCACGCATGGCATGCTGTTCAGAATATTGATCATATTATTTGCATGCCACTCCAGATGTTGGGGGAGGTTTATTTGATTTACAAGCAGTAGGAGGTTGGCAGTGTCACTGCTTCAGCAGTTTTGTCTGAGCAGGGTGCACATGGCAGACATCACCAGCAGGAAACTGCTACATTTACCCCCCCGTTCACACATATGGAGGCGAACACTGAGGGTGCAGCAGGATGTCATAGATTATGAATGTAACCTCAAAAAAAAAAACATGCTGGCACGACAAGTTGAGACATGTTCAACGTTCTACAAATGACCTCTGACACACAGGAGCAACAACCTGGAACTTGAAAAAGAAAAAACTATGCATGAAAAAATATTGTTTTGGGAAATAAAGTTCTTCTTTAGGCTATATTTGTATCAACTGGGAGACATGACAATACTCATTTGATGAGCTTACAGGGTGTTCTTGTAATGTCTTTTCTTATTTTTCTCACTTATTTTTCTTATCCCTTTACTGTGTGAGTTGACCAACTGCCAGTGTGCGTCTGGCGTCTGTTGTCTTAGCAAAGTACTTCTTCATTTGTTACTCAGTAATTCAGCTCTCTGCACAAATAAAATAAATGAAGAAAGGACCAAGAAAAGGTTATTGGGGTAATTCTAACTGGGGACATATGCACACCAAACAGAGGTTTAAAAACACAATAGAAAAAAAAGCTTGACCTCATCAACATCAAGTTTTTTTTAGCTTTCACTAACTTAGACCACGCGAGGTGAAGTTCATATTGAAGGGAAGTGTTGTTCGTCGAGTGTGGTTGCCATCATGAAGGAGTCGAGTTGGATGATAGTGACCAGTTGGAGGTTGAGTTGAGGCTGGAGCGTCTAAGAACCCGGGGTTGGAGACTTAAGGATGGGGACACGTCTTGATGAGCAGTTACGTTTTGCTTCATCATCCCCCCGGTGGTTCCACAGAAAGGCCCCGGGCCGGCTTGAGTTCGTTACCCAGGACCTTCTTGCTGCGAGGAGAACGGGGTTTGGGGTGGTGGGGTTTGAGAGAACTGAGACAAACAGGAGAGATGGAGGATAGGTGTGCTTATATATACACACAGCTATGTGTGCCAGAGGTACGATTGGATATGGTTAATGAAGCACAGGTGTTGTGAATTAGTGAGGAGGAGTGAGGCGTGGTCTTGTTCCTGAACTTAGTTATTATCATAACTTCACATCTGTATCACCAAACTTGTGTGCCTTGGTTTCCTTTCATCTGCAGAAGGAACAGACTTCACTCCCTGAATTATTTTCACTTCAATCTCCCTTTTACAGGAGGTGACTGACTCAAAAGACGGATTTTAGGTGAATTATCACTTTAAAGTGTCGCAGAAAAGTGAAAAACTTTGTCATGAGTGAATAAATGCCGTCAACTATCACATAATAAAACAATACAAATAAAACAGAACATAAAACAAAGCAAAAAAAAAGAAGAAGTCTGTGTATACTTTTGCTTTCTTATATAGTTTTTGTAGCTGATGATGTCCTGCTCCATAATCTCCAACATATCAGATGTTTATTTGGCTGGTAATGAGGCAGGGAAATTCAAATGACCTCAGTTTATGTCCCCAACATTTCTCTTTATCGCTTCTTTATTGTCATTTTTCGTCAGAATATTAATAGGTTGTTGCTTTGCCTGGGATTGCGCTTCTGAAGCGGAGCCGATGTTCTGATTCATGATAATTAAGGTCGTGTGAATGTGACTCCTGTTTACGAGTGATTGGGACTCATCAAGATTTGCACGGTGAAATGATTGGAAACAGATGCTTCTGAATGTTTGATCACTTTTTTCCACCGGCATGATTTTTTTTTTAATGTGCAAATAAATTCACAAATATAAACTCAGCCCACATCCCATTAATGAGAAACAGTGAGTGTAGTGTTTTGGTTTGGTTTTCAAACATTAGTTCGGTGATATTTTCACATTCCGCTGTTTTGCACTTAATTTGTTTGATTTTTTCGTCATACACGGACTGATCCCAAGTTAAACAGATTTCGCCCCTCAAAAAGTACATGTCATGCAAGAGAGTGCCTCCCTGATGAAGTGCCGTGAATTAAATTTTTGTGGTCTGCAAAAAGATATCCTCTCATTTAGTGTTTTGATGATGGTGGTGGAAAGCGTTGCCTAACATATCAGTCCAAAAATCTCCCATAGATGTTCAACTGGGTCGAGATCCGGTGACTGTGAGGGCCATAGCGTATGATTCACATCATTAACATACCATCCAGTGACCCCTCAAGCTCTGTTAATTGGGGCTGGAAGAGACCACTCCCATCAGGATAGAAACGTTTCATCATAGGATGCGTGGGCTATCTTTCCATGCCCCTTGCTCTAAGAGTCTGTTGCGCTCCTCCCTCACTACGGAGGAGCCCCAGCTCCCGTCGGATGACTAGCTCAGCTAACAAATCATACAAAACCACACTATGTGCCTGCTGTAAGGCTACCAGGCTAACCTCCTCTGCCATGTAGAGGGAAACGCTAACCCTGAGACAAATGACGCAGGGAGTGTGATCGTCACTTATCAGCAATTATGGCTGAATCTGACACAAATGTCAGAGGAGAAGAACAGGCTGCTCAACGCTGGGCTTGTTCAGTCATAGATTCAATAACCCACAAGTTTGAACAGCAGTAGAAGGAGTCAATTGGACTGCGAAACCTCACGCCTTATATCGCCCACTCTCCACAGCGTGACACTTGTCAAGACCCTCCTGGTTTCCTGTCACTGTGACTTGTCTTTTCAAAGACACCGCCCCAGCACTTCACATCCCCGGGGGAAAGGCGTTCAAGTTTTTTCAGAGGCAGCTGCACTGCCGTCTAACAGCAGGATGAGAGGGTGGTCCAGATATCCTTTTTGGTTTGGCCACCTCAGCAACAAGGACCTGATTTCTCCTGGGGGGGGGGGGGTGCCATATTATCTGACTGTTACATCAACCGCTAGTAATATGAAAAAGAAAACTGGACATGGTTGGCACACACACAAACCATGGTCCCTCCTCAAAACTTATTCCCCACTGTTTGCCATCACACCTCTTTGCTATTCACAGATATGACTGAAAATAATGAGCTTGAAGCTCTGTGTGGAACTGGGACGTGTTCATACTCATCACAAAACAGAAAAGTGTAGCTACTATGGTCCCCTGCCCAGTCCCACAAGCAACTGTCAGGGCCAAAAATTAAAGATGAGCCCGGAGCTTCAAATGAGACCAGGACGTTTTTCCCCTGTCTTAACCTACAGTGCATGTGATTTCTGTAAACACACAATGTTACTGTAGATTGTAACAGACAGTGTTCAGAGGAGGTTTTTGCTGCTCATGCCAAACTTTGCTGCAGATTTTGCCCCTAGAAACTTCGCTCAAGTATGGAAAAGTGGGCTCTCCAGCTCAGCTCTCAGAGAAATGAGCAAATGTCTGCTTAGATTGGCACATTATGTGGTGAGCTGTTCAGTCTTGCATCCCAGTGGGACAGATGTCCCCTCTGGGGGGAGTTGGGAGGGGGGGGGGGGGGGGTCACACTGTCAGGACAGTCAGCGAGATGCCACAAGGAAGTGAGGAGGATCCTTCCATGGAAGAGCAAAACATGTCCCTCCTGCAGAAACGGTGTCATTTGTGTTCATCTCATCCTCTCTCAATACAATCTCTTACAGTAACTGATGCCTACCATGTGATTGAACCGACCTACAAGTTACTATTAACATTATCCATCACACAAGTAGCCTTTGACAGAGAGGCTTCTCAACAGTGAAATCCATAATAAAGTCAGACTCAGGAGCACTTTAACCCAGAAGCACCTGGAGGCATTCATGTTCATGTGCACTGAGAAAGAAATATCGTGTCTTTGGACAATGATACTGTTATAAGAAAGCTGCCGAGACCAGGCTCAGGCGTTCATTAATGTTTTAGGGTCGGCCGTGTTTCCTTGAAGTTGCACTCATGCACAGGGAAAAATAGACTATCATGTCCTTAGATAGCTCATAAACGCGATAAAAAAAATCATAAACATCCATCCTGATGCTCGGTTGGAACTTCAGCAGATCGTTTTGACCATGTCTACATGCCTAAATACATTGAGTTGCTGTTTGAACAGGTGTGCCTAATAAAGTGGCCAGTGAGTTTATATAGGCATGTCTACCTTTCTTGCTGAAAATGCCGCTGTATTGCATCATTACTTTAAAAAAAAAAGAAAAAGAAAATGTACCTTGCAATCACCTTGCAACACAGAAATGAAAGAGACAGACACAGAGCGAGAAGAAGTGATGGAGGCTGAAGAAGGTTGTGAAGAAGTATACCAACAGAATGAAGGAGAGGAGAAGAAGAAAAAAAAAAAACAAAATTTGAAATAGAATGAAAAATAACCCCAAACAGGGTGCCTATCTTGGCTCATGCACTGCTCTAATTTATACATTAGCTGCTGAGGCACTGTTTCTGAGGACACACTCAACAGACTCCTGGCCATAGGAAGCAAAAAAAAAAAAAAAAATGCTGACATAATGTTATGCACATTGAACTCCTAAAACTAGACTTTAAGCTATCTGCTTGGTGACTGGGTTCCAAGGTGCATTCATGTATTGTGTCTCAAGTCTTTTTTTTCCCCCCTCTCATGTGATTTATCCTCAGTCAAAGAGAGAAACTCCTAGAGGGCTTTGGTTTCCTCACATCATATTTTTTTATTCCTCTCAATTGCAGTTTTCAGGCAATGTGGACTCAAAATAATTTAGACACAGTCGCTGCTTAATGTGAGAAGAAATGATGTGATAGTAGCTGTATGCACAGCTGCTTGTCTGTGTCTAGACACTGTTGTCTCTCTTCTTTCTTTTTTTTTAAAGCTTAGTATCTCTGCTCTATTGGAAATTCTTTCCTCTTTTCTCTGATCATTTTTTTTTTAAAGTTTCATATTCAAGCCGAGCACACAAAGTGTTTATCATTTGCAGACAGTCATAAAAACCTTGTCAGAAAAGAGCCAGATGAAAAGTGAGACAGGTGAGTAAAGCATGGGAAAGAGCAGCAGTGCAGATGGAGGGGAAAAAAATGCCATTACAATATGAGATATGTGGTAATAAAGTCTTTACTTGCGAGATATAAGGGTAGGGCGATAGGATAGGGGGAGGGGAAGCTACTGATTATCATAAGATAATTACATATCTTGGAAGTTAAGTGAGTCAATTGGAGTGAAGAATAGGAATATTTCAATAATTAAAGAAGTATATAACAAAGCTTTGTTTCATATTGTTCCTTGGAGAGGATAATTTAAAGCCAGCTCATACAACAGTATGTGTTCCTCTAGAATAGCTACCATGCAACCAAACCGACGAATGTAAAAAACGAATCCCACGAGTCTCATGTCAAGATCAGATTACACAAGATTTATATTATTCTAGATGCGCACTATATCAGATTAGGTAAGTGTGGTCCTGTTGTGAGTTGTGCTGACAGACTTGGCAATGGAAGTAGACATCCAGAGATCAGCAATGCAGCAACCAAACGAGGCGAGAGGAGGCAGAAATATCAGGTGTAAGGTCCTCATGAGGTGTCCTAGATACAGAATCAGTTGTTATCCTGACTTTATGTTGTCCTGAGGCACCATGTCCAGTGGACTGGGTGGTGATTTTCAGGCTGATACTGTGTAGTCCGCTCCTGGCATTAGTCATTGGCATTCTGTCAAAAATATCTGCCAAACTCTTGGGAGCTGTAGTTGTTAAATGCTAACAAAATAATCATTCTTCTGTCTTGTTTATGATGCGGTATTGAAGTGAGGTACCTGTGTAAACCTCGAGGGGAACTGCCAGATCTGAGTGAATCATTCTAGTCTTATTTGACATGACATCCTCTTTGCTTAGGCTGGATATAAGCTGTACTGTTGGCATCTAAAAAAAAAAAAACTCTCTTCCCCTGCACAAACCTTGAAATTTACTTGGGCCATAGTTACTGCTCCCCAAAAAGGTATCTATGGAGATTATTCCCTATCTTTATTCAAGAGCGTAGTATATAAATTCGAGAGCAAACTTTATTGATTTTACGTTTAAATTTTGTAATTTGTCCCTCAAAACGCTCCCCTCGCACTCAAACAGCCTCTGCTTGCGCTCAGATACAAACTGTGTGCTCGCACTCGGATACAATGTTGCTCGCGCTCAAACTTCAACTCTTCTCCTCGCACTCAGGTTTCTTCTGCACGCTCGCTAAGTTTCTGCTCACGGATTTCTCCACTGCGCTCTGATTTTTTTTTTGTGTAGCAACAAGCATAGCAACCACCCTGTCAGAATCATCCAATCAATAGAAGGCCCGGTTTTGGGTTGACCAATGAAATGGAGCCTGCCTCCTTGCGTTAGTCAAAGGCGTTAGTCAAACCTGAGTGCGAGGAGAAGAGTTGAAGTTCGAGCGCAGGAAATGTGCGCGAGCAACATTGTATCCGAGCACAAGCGGAGCAAATCTGAGCGCAAGCAGAGGCTGTTTGAGTGCGAGGGGAGGGTTTTGAGGGAGAAATTACAAAACTTGAACATAAAATCAATAAAGTTTGCTCTCGAATTTGTATACTACGCTCTTGAATAAAGATAGGGAATAATCTCCATAGGTATCCTGATGGCTGAGAAACTTTGCAGTAATGTTGCTGAAAGGCCAAAGGGAAACCAGATGCTGCACAACCTCTGTACAGTAAGTAAGCACAGATACTAGGAAGTGTTTTTTTTATTGTGAAGTTTATTCATCCATCCATCCAGCTTATCTTCTGTGAGGTGACAGAGGGGCTGGAGCCTGTCGCAGATCAAAGTGGACAGGAAGACAACCATTCATACTCAGATTCACACCTGCAGCTGTCTTACCTTGTCTTATCCTTTCATTTTAATTTAACTTTATCCTACTTTTTAAAAATAAAACACAAGAGAAAGAACTACCAAATTATTGGTTACCTGATCTTCACAAAAGCACAAGAGTGAGGCTCCTCTAATTGTGGGACTTGAATGATTAAAAACAGTAGATACCTGGCCCAATCTCAGCCAAACTCTGTAAATAGAGACAAACTCAGGATCTGATTCAGGTGCTCCATGTTAATGTTAATTGAGAGTAACAGCTCACATGATATGCAACTGTAAGCAGCAAATTACAGCAGCACGGCATTTAGCAGCTTCAGCCGAGCACATCTAAGACCAACTATCTGCTTCTTCGACTCATATACCACTACATATTATATTGTATGACTGTTATCTTGGCAAAAAAGGGCGAGATGCAGCCTTTATTATAAGATGTATGATAGATAGGAGATGACCAAAAGATGGAGAACGGGGAGTGACGGGGCAGGACAGCGGTAAGATAGATGTTAAAAAGAAGGGGGGATAAGAGGGAGGGAGGGGGAAAAGGAAAGTAAATGAGAAGTTGATGACAGGAGGGGAAGAGGGAAGCAACATGGAGAGAGGAGAGGAAATTAAATGAAAAAGAATGGAGAGGAGAAGAGAAGGGTCACTGAGATGAGGACAGGCGATGGGGGGAAACTGAGAGGAGAGGAAATTAGAGAAGAGTAGATAAGATGAGAGAGGAGAGAGAACATGGGCCGTGGTGTGTGAGGTGAAATAAACGTCTTCCTGCTGGTTTTCTAACTTCGGAGCTAACAATCACGTGGTACGAACGACAAAGACACAACAGAATATTTCTGCTTCAAAAACATACTGGAGAAGTTTATAGAATAATTGCGATTCAACTAACCAAAAGTACACATAGACTTTAAATGAAGAGTACTAGTTCTTCTTTAATTAGAGAAGAAGTAGTATCACTTTAAATTTTAAAGGGATACTAGTTGCGATAATTCAATTTGTCCAATTCAACTGGTCCTTTGGTAATCATCCTAGTCTTGACAAATGTATAAACTTAGCATAAAAAGTAAGGAAATTTGGTCTTTTTTGTAACAACGCTTCTTGGCAATAAATCTTATACCATTGGAAAGTCTGTTTATTTCCTGCCAAACACTTATTTCCTCACTGTTTGTGCTACGTTCACATTTTTTTTTCTACTGACATTTTAGTCAATAATATTGTGCAACCCATTCATTGCAGAGCCTGTATGAGATTTAAAGATGTTTAATAACCAGAATGCATCATAAAAATTACTTTTTACTGCTTGATTTACAAAGTAATTCATTGTTTTTTTTACAGGGTTATCCTTAAAGATTCAGAATTAATAAACCAATAAATAGCCATATTGAGTTATAATGTGGGTCGAAGCTGATCAACCCAATACGAGCTCAAACAGATTTTTATTTACTCAGTCAGATTACAGATTTTTGTTTGTTTGTTTTGACCAAATCAGGTGGATTTCTGTCTCATGTGGTATTACTGTGATGTTATTTTATAATTAGTTAAGTTTTTTTTAAAAAAGAGGGAGCATCTGCATGACCAGTCTTAATGCTGTCATCCTTATTAACTATCGTGCAGCGTGATGTCCCGCCATCAGTTTTTCAGCATGACCACATACATTTAACCGATTCACTTCTGCTCCACAGCGTAAACGCCCCATTACTGAGACATAAAACTGCTGAACTCGTCTTTTTAAAATACGATGTTGCTGTTACAATGACAAGATTTAGATTTGATTTTTTATGGCTCTCCACCTTGCTTAAGTAAATTAGTTTGAACTACGAGTCTGGGAGGCGTTTGACACTTCACCCTTTTGCATATGTCTGCCGTTTAAGACCCGTAGTCATAACTGCCTACTTGACAGGCTCGCCCATGAACTTTAAAGTCACCTCAATATCCCAAAAAAAAAAAAAAAAAGAGAAAGAAGAAAAAGAAATCCATTTTAACTAGGAGAGAGGGAGAGAAAGGAAGACAGAGTGTAGGGGAGAGTGATAGAGACAGCGAAAGAGTCTCAGCGTGTCAAACCCAAATACTATTATACTTGTTATAATTCATTATTATTTCAATGACAGGGGTCCTGGTCTGAAGGTGACTTCATTACATTACAGGTTATTGCCTCATATATCAAACTTGGGTGGCCCCAATTTTTAGGCAGCAGAAGTGTCTGGCTGACTGTGAAATTGACTGCTCTCCATCACAGAGTACAGTAATTAGATTAGCCTGCTGGTTATGTATAAAACAAGAGCAGACAGAGCTAGCTGCTCTCCTGAGGCTGCCAGCGAGGGACGAGGACAGCAATATGATGATGAGGGGGGTACACACATACTGTAGCATACGGTTACTGTACAGGGGGTATGTACTGTATGTCTATATGGGCCTGTGATATGTCACATTTTGGGCACCAATTTCAGACATTAAACCATTACTTTTGACAAATATGGGATCCCCCGGTTTGTTTTTGCAGCTGCACACATCAGCACAGTCTCATCCATGTGACCCCGGATCACATGATATGCTTGGTGTAAGCTGATATCTCAAAGTGTTGTCTGACTAGCACAAAGCAAAACTGGTCATGAACAGATACAGATTCACTCTAGGTGGAGCAAAGTGAGGCAAAGTGAGGTAAACTGATATGTCATGATCTGAAAATGTAAAAAAAAAGAACAAGTAAAATGCAGGGATAACTAGAGACAGTTCAATCTCATATGTTGAAATCCCACTGAAGACAGAAACCATTTTTATTTCAGGGTAAATTAACGATTATCTCTTCAACATTGTATAAAAACCAAAAGTCTGGTCAAGAGGACGTTTGATATATTAAAAGTCTAACAACAATATCTCATATAAATGTCATCGGTGTTCAGCAATGTTGCATCTAAACAGGAACATATTATCTGCTCAGGTAGATGAAGGTGAGTTAATGGTGAGTTCAATGGGGGTCAAGCCTATGAAAACTTAAACTCTGACATCTACAGTCAGATTTGGCCAAACGCGAGTGCACCAATATTGAATATTGTCACCTACTGAACAATATGACCCTTGCTCCCATCACTTGACTAGTGCAATGATGATGCAATAACACACATTAAGTGGCCATTACAAGCACTTTTGTGCTGGCTTAAACAAGCAGCTGTGGGTTGTTGCCACTTGGGTTTAATTAATACAAGCCAGGTGAACAATGGGGAGAGAGAGAGTGTTTTTGGACTAGATACATAACATGGTGTGATTTGCCTGTGGGATTAGTGGAAGTAGCTGTTTTTTTATGCCAAGGTAACGCTGTCACTTTAAGATCAGCTTAATGGTAGTTCTCGTGAGAGTGCGGAGACACGAGGAAGTGGCAGTACTGGAGAATTAATGACTGCTGAGACTGGTAAAAACGGGGGGGTTAGGTTTGTGATATCCCAAACCATGCTGAGGGCAACAGTGAACAGTGCTGCACACTGGAGTGAGAAAACAAGTCAGTACTGTTGTCTATAGATATCTAATGTCTAGGGTTCATTAGGTTGAGTGATCTGCAGAGCTAGAAACTGTCCACTCTTAATTGTTCATGTACAATGATACTCTGGATGGACCTTCCTGCACCGTTGTTCAGTGAACAGTTTGGAGCTAAAAGTCAATATTAAGCTTTTGCCAGGGAAGGTGTTTCAGGAAAAGGCCGCATATCTGCTTCCCTATTGGCTCCACTGATGTTGTGAATTAAATACAAGACCCAGGGGAAAATAACTATTCTGTTTTTTTTTTTTTTATCACTGTGATTATCTCAAACTCTCAAAAATTACAGAATTAATGCTGCTCCCTCAGCGAGAGCAGTCGCAGAATAAAGAGTTTCGCTCTGTGTCTGGTCCCCGTCATTCATGAGCAAGACCACATGAATCCCAGGTGTTGACAATTAAAACAGATACTATTCAATGTCTGCTGCCATGTACCTGCAGCAACGCCTTGTGCAGCTTTAAGAACCTTTGGTTGTAAAAAAAGACAAGAAATTGCATTTTTTTTCATCCTATTTATTTTGTTATCTTTTATTTCTCAAACCCTTTCATGTCTTAATTAAGCCTGCTTTGTAAGCCTCACTAATCAGTGGTATTTTGCATTATTTGACATTACATTTGTAGATATGATCGTTTTATACACACAAAGTTTAAATTACTTTTGCACAGAAACTTAACTCGACTATATTTCCCCTGAGGACAGCTGTGCCGTAAGGTTCCCTAGCGCTGTGTGCTAACTATTAAACGTGTGTGTGTGTCTGAGAAAGCATGCATGAGCATCAACGCGGATGTATGTGTTGGTGCATGTACTTACAGGGTTTGTTATCCCAGAGGAACAACACCAGCAATAACGAGCTCACGCTTTTTGAGATTGCTGCATAATTCAACCTCGCTGCCTTTGTTCAGCACCACCCATAAAAACAAGATCGTTAACCGGCTATGTTTCCACTCTCTGTTGATAGAGACATCTTATTTGTAGTGTTTACATGAAGTAGATGTCTGTGTTTGGTCATTAATTTTTCAGCAGAGCGTCTAAGCTCTCTGGTACAGCCTTGATCCTCCATGCTTCATCGAACCTGCTCGTCTTAAAGCAAAATTCATCAGCCTCTTTTCTCAACACTGAAACAGCATTTTTAAAGATGAGAAGTGAAGGTGTTAGTGCGTGCGTGCATGTGTTAACGCTTGCGGAAACACGTGTAACAGGTTATGCGGTATGAATGTGCATGTGTGCTGCAAGATAAGGTGAAACATCATTGATTGACAAGGCCAATTGCTGAGGCCAGAAAGATAAAAAAGATTGATTTATTGAGAATTTAACAATCACTCAGGATGCCTTTGACTTACACCTACAGTATCATATCTTCATTCACTTTATGAGCTCTCTGATCCCTTTGTATTCATTCTTATTCATTCTCTCTGTTGGGCATCACACTTTGAAACAAGTTGTTGAAAATAAAAACAAAGGTGGACGCTGAATTTTTAGACTAGTTTAGGTAAAGCATGGGTAATAAGTAATAATATTAAAGATGGCACACATACTGTATATATGTGATAAATCATTGTATTAAAGGAGACTGAACAGTTCCAGGTTTATATTTATATTGCAGCTCTACTGCAATATATTTGCATAATTATCATTTTAGCTCCTGATGAGCCCTTTCTGCCCGTGTCTGCTTTTCCCATTTTAATGTCACAATGTTCTGCTGTGGAAAAATGCCCATTACTCAAACTGTAAACATACATACATTCATACACTGTAGGGTTATTTCCTGGTTAGCCTGCTGTGCTTCCCACAGTTGTATGCACATCATTTTTCAATAACAACTCAGCTTCTTTTTTTTTTTAACTTCCGAATAAATCACTTTGTACTTGAACTGATCTGGACTTTTGGAATAGTTTATGAAAAAAAAAGCCACTAAATTCATAACACACCAATCATTTCCCTCCATATTTTTGTAGTAGCTTTCTGGTCTTAACAGACAGCAGCACATCACTCCGATTTTGGCTCCCTGTTCGTTTTTAGAATTGATTTTAAGATTTTACTGATCACTTTTAAAGCACATCTGGGTCTGAAGCTCCTAGCTACATAACAGATATGTTGACCCCCCCCCCATACCAGCCAGCCCGCAGCCTCAGATCCTCAGGTGGTTGTTCCCTTCTGGTCGTTCCAAAGTCGAGGCTGAAATCTAAAAGGTGACCGAGCTTTTTCAATCAGAGCCCCTCGACTTTGGAGCGACTTGCCTGAGGAGATAAGGCTTGCAGATTCAGTAACTTCTTTTAAATCACTTCTTAAAACCCGTTTCTACAGACTGGCTTTGATGTGATGTTGTCTTTTAATCGTCTGTGTTTTAAACCTTTTACAAATTTCCATCTGTATTTTAAACTTTTATAATTTCTTGATTGTCCTCTCTTTTTGATCATTTTTATTGTTTTCTGTTTTATGTCTTTGCTTTGCATTGTTCTGCTTTTGCTTTGTCTGTCAAAGCACTTTGTAAACTTTGTTTTTAAAAGGTGCTATATAAATAAAGATATTATTATTATTATTATTAATAATAATAAATAAATCACTTTGTACTTGAACTGATCTGGACTTTTGGAGTAGTTTATGAAAAAAAAGCCTGTCACTAAATTCATAACGCACCAATCATTTCTCCAAAGAGAAATGTTCATTCACCATATTTTTGTAGTAGCCTTATACATTTTGGGCAAAATGATGAAATATTCATAATAGACTTATAAACAAAATGTGCAACGTTTTGTGAACACATGCTTTTTTTGAACGCATGTAAAATGTTCACATGGAACTTAAGATATTCTCTTGGCAACTAAATCATGATACAGACATTTTTTGGGTAAGACACTAACACACTTGGTTAATGTTCAGGAGATACAGTGGTTTTGATTTAATATAGTAAAAGTCGACGCTGCCTTGCACCATAAGGTGAAACGGTAACTGTACAGAGAGCCGACGCTGACCAACAACTTTATAGAAATATTATAATAATGATACAACTGTAGGAACACACTCATATTAGTTGTGAAAAACACATTATTACACCTTTGTGCCACACATAAAACAGCATTAAAACTGAATGATGGCATATGATAAGCCATGTGTGTGTGTGTGTGTGGGCGTGTTAGTTAATGGAGTTTATTCTGCATGAAAATAAACTTTTTGAGGAAACATTTTAATGAGAAAACCAACAGAACTGTTCATCTTTTCTGATTCATTGGCCCATATATCAAAATTAGATAGGGTCACACTGTCCTTTTTTATGAAGTTGGACCCCTCCCCCACATCTACAACACACACATATATACACACACTAGCAATTACAAAAGTTGAAGGCACTTAAAGTTTCTATTATAAAACTCATCCTCTACCTTTTTTTCACATTAAAGTTCATGGCTGAACATCTCGAACACACAAAAGGATGCTATCGTTTTATGTTCATCATTTATTCAACCAGACAGCGAAAGCATTTAAACTTTGAGCTCCTGCTTTTTTTAGTGCTTTGTTGCTAAGCAGTAATCACATTCCTGTCAATTAAATGATGTGGGCGGTACAGTGATATGGATTAAGTCTGATAAACAACTCATATGAGCATTTTCTAATCTGCATCCCCAGTGGAAAAGGTTAAGTTTAGGCAACTAGAAGTACTTTTGTTGCTTAGATCTCGACATATGTAGCACAAAAAAGGAGATCGTCCACGTCAGACATATTCTTACCTTTTGGAAATGCTTCATTTGGACACAAATGTTCATTTTCTGTCCTGTGTTAGCAGTCTCTGGCCTCTCATTTTGTTTCCACACGTCAGCCATGTTTTCAAGATCCCGGTAGCTCATTAAAGACGTGTCGTCGAAAAACCAGGAGACCGCGACAATCAGCTTCACCTCCACTTTTGTTTCAAGTATTATCGAGTAGCAGAGCAGAAAATTAAAACAACTCTGTGCCTTCATTTCCAAGCAGGAAACATAACAAACATGATTGACTAAAACTTTACTTAATCCACCAGGCTCCACAGCCAGATCTCACTGGAAATAAATAGTAGCTGAATATCAGTGCCTCACCTTTTCAGCACATATATGTAAGAGCTTTAACAAGGTCACTCTTCCGCTGCTTCTACTGTGAGTACACTCGTGTGACTGTATGAGCTGACTCGTCAGGGAGATTAAAGTGACTAATGTTGTCATTTTTCCGGTGAAAAGGCACTTGTATACCCATTCAAACTTAGTTGTATGCTCTTAAGAGTACCTTGCCAGAGAATGGCAAGAATTCAGGAGAGCCTGAGAGTCTGAATGTGACTGTAGTTTGAAAATAAAATGTTTTTTTTTATTGCTTTTCTTTTGTAAGCGGGATCATGAGTGAGCTGCAGACTTCAGTGTGATCGCTGCTTGAACATCTCACAGTACTTTTTCCTTGAGTTATGTTAAGTTATAGTTGTTTTCTCTTTGACCTTTCCTTTTTGTCTTTTTGTTCTCTTCCTGTCTGATGCTTTTCCCTTCTCCTCCCTTCATTTTACACCTTTACTTTCCCCTATCTATTCCTCTCTATTTGCAACTCTCTCTCTCTCTGTGTGTGGCCTCCTTTACCTGCACCACTAGTTTTCTTACTAGAGGGGAGATTGAAAGAAGGAAGAAGGGATGGAGGGAAGGAGAATACAGGTTTCAAGCACTGAGAAAGACCAACAGCTGCTCTGCGTCTGGAGGAAGATGTGATGAGTGAGGGGGGTGAATCGAGGCGCCGTGGAGGCAGCGGAGCATGATGAGAAGGTGATGTGCTGCTGTTTCTTCCTCTCCTCCTATACAGGGAGGATTTCACATTTCAACTTCTGCCTCAAAGAGAGAGAGAAAAAAAAAAGGATGCCAAGAATCACCTTGAAGAAAAACTATACAGGAGTTTCTGCAGCTCTTTGGTTGGAGATGATGCAGTTGTTTTGTTATTTATCGTGTAATGAATTAGCGGCCCGTGAACACTCTTGTACTGAATTGATTCAAAAAAACCACACAAACACTAAAACTCTACTCAAAGCTTGTGATAGTGATTAATCCACAAACCAAAAAACGGGAAGAAAGGCAGACCAGAAGAAGAAGACAAAACGCAGGACGAGAAGAAGAAAAGAAGAGATGAATGTAAATTAAAATATTACAGTTTCTCTCTAGTTTTTCTTTCGCTGCTGACATTTACGCTCGCAGCTGTCCCTTCTTCTGTGTGTCATCAGACACTGTAGTCGGTGTGATATATTTTAAAGGTCTCCGGTCAGCTCACTCCACTTACTCTCTGTCTCTGTGACAAAATTAGTGAGACAGCGAAGGTTTCAGCATGATTTAGCTGGAGGCCAGCGAGGGGCTCATGTCGGTCCGACACCCTCGTAACTTAACGATCTATAAAAAACCAATTGATGAACTTTTGAAGCGGCGAACGGAGAATTCACGGTTGGATTGGCCGGCGGCATTAAGTAACTACAATGACATTTTATAATGTATTCAAGTGTATAAATCTGAGGAAAAGTATGTCAAATTCACTTACACTGTCAGTGCTTGAAGTAATAATCCATGATAGCTTCATATAAATCAAATCATGTTTGTAAAACCTCTTTAAATGATTGATACAACACTGTTTTGACTCTGCCTTGAACCAGTATATCAAATTATTTGACGCTGATGTTTTTAACACTGGAACGCCCGGTTAGGAAATATCCTTGTAGCCTTTATGCTGGGATCAGACTACACGATATTTTGATCTTTCACGATGGTCACCGTGTCAGATTAGACAATCGTAGGGCCATAAATTCTTGGTTGGGAGACTGGCAACATTACAAGTATGACCCTGACCAGTCATCTTTCACGGCCTTGTGTGAGTTCACAGGTCGTTGGGGAGGAGGAGGGTCAAGAAACTGACAACTGTGGACCCGTTCCTGGGGGTCCTGAAGAGGACAAGATGGACCGTCTATCCTTCAAAGAGAGCTTGAACATTAGATAAAGCTTCCAGGTTGGCTTTATATAAACAGAAGGTCTCGTGGAAGAAAAAATGATTGCCTCCTCTATAAACTGATTCAACCTGCCGTCAGTTATCAGTGGCAGTTTTCTTGATTTCAGCTATATATACATGGTGCAAACTATGTTATGTTTTCACTGTTATTATTTACATATTTCCACATTTAATTCATTACACTTTCATTTAATTAACATTAATGATAATCTGTCGAATGTGCTGCTGTCGCTGTTAAGCATTTATTTCAGTCTTATTCTTCTGGCTTCCGATTGGTTCGTTGAGTCACATGATACTTAGTCAGGAAGTGTTGTTGTTGTTGTTCTCTTTATACATCCGTGTGTTGTACGTGCGAAGTCTACTAGTAATAATAAATCATCCACCCTCCTGCCTCTTCTTTTATAACGAGTGATCCAGTCACCAGTTACCGAACCCCCACGTTACACAGGCTTGTGTTTTGAGTAAGTCCGACATAGTTCGCACACTGTATATATACGGTATATATATATGTATATATGGTCACTGATAAATGACTGTAGGTTTTCCCGCCTGCTAGCTTGGCTATATATCACATAACGTGTAAATCAAAAGAAGGAAACTAATTGGACTAACACTGTATTTCTTAATACTTAACAGTAATTTTCCCATTTAAACAAACAAGTGTCACCACACATCAATCCGGCTTCTATGAGATTTCAATCCATTCACTGCCTTTTTTTCTTTTTAACGCTATTCTCCAGGAATGGTGATGAATTACAACAATTATCCATAGCCCCAGAAAAACCATGCGTTATTGATGGTGGATGCTTAGAGTAGCAAAACAAAGCTTGAAAAAGAGCTTTTCCTCCTGTATTCACAAGTGCTGCTTTATCTGAAAGCAACACACAGATAAAGGCAATACATTAAAGCCCCCGTGAAAGAAAAATCGTTCCTATATATACACACATATCCCCACAAGACAGCGAAATAACAAAATAAGCAAAAAAAAAGCTATATCTGAAGGGGAACTCTAAATAAGACCTTGTGTGCTGCAGTTTTAGAGGTGAGTGGGAGGCGGTGCAACACAGCTTTTTAGTCGGTAATCTAAAGGTCACGCGCTCAATGACATCCAACGCTTCCATCACTTTTTCTTAGGTTGACAAACTTTTCCATTTTCTTGATGGAATTTGGTTGGCATAGTTTTTAATGCGAAGTGTAGACACTTGTGAAACTTCACTCTTGCAATGATCATTAATCCTGCATGAACAGACTCCAACCATCTCCATTTATTTCCCATTGCTTACACTGCAGTCTGTAGGTGTTGGGACATTAGCTGCACTCATATCTCATACCATGTAAAAGTAGTAATATCACAATGCAGAAACACTCCATTACAAGAAGAAAAGTCACTGCACTCAATACATTACTTACAGTAAGTTACAGTAGAGTGTATTATCAGCAAAATGCACTGGAGTATCAACAGTAAAAGTTACCATTACACAAACTTTCCAAATTTTTATATATTAGATTATATTATTGGAATATTATAGACCCCATTGGGGTACTTTTGTAAGATTTTAAGATTGTGTTGTAGCTCACCTACACACGTGTCCCTTTGGTCACATTATTCACAGTATTTTCATCATTTTTGGCCCGTTTCATGAGTTTATTTTTTTTTAAATAATTCTGTTGAACCACGTTTCAAAATCAATGTCGGATTTTCATTTGTTGATTTTAATAGAATTTTTATTTATTATTACTTTTGTCAGATTGAAGTTATTTCTGTGACCATTGTGGGTTTTTCTCTCATTAACCGAGAGGGTACCAACAATTTTGTCCATGTGTGTAACTAGAAAATATAGAAATATTTAACATTTGTTAAAAAAATGCATCTACATTTGCATTTACAATTTGTGTTAAGGAGGAAGATAAACATACAAATAAGATTACAAATTGGTGATACACTGATCTTTAGTAGATTTATTGTCACAACAACTAATATATTGATAAGTTGACCACGCAGGAAAAGCCTCCCAACAAATTGCAACACTTAAAAAACAGACATGTGCAAATTAAAATGTGACGGAAAACAAATTGTATACTTTTTTTTTTACCTTTTGAAGAAGTACAAATCCAACACTTCGATGTCAAAGTCATTGTTCCATTTAAAATACAAAGTTAGTCAACTCAACTATACACCAGAGTGGTGGTGATTTATGTTACCTGTTTTGTAGCCTTCATGTACAGCCAGACTGCCAACACACACTCATGTTGGTCCTTGTGAGCCCCACAATGGAAACTGGCTTCACTTACTATACATAGAACTGCACAGAACAAGGCACAATCTGAATTTCCCTACACTTCCCACTTAGCAAAACTGCAGACTACAAAGTGCTTCACAAGGACAAAATGAAGAAAAAAACAACACATACAGACCAAATTGATCAAGAAAATAAGATTTAAAAAAAAAAAACATCTTCAGAGGCGATATATGAAAACAAATGTATTCCACTGTTTTGCTCAAGGATACTGGAAGCAGACCGCCAACTTGCTGTATCACTTGAATCACAGCCACTCCATATAAAATATCACCACAACAGCTACTTGTAACCAAGTGCTGAGTGAACACTGTAATAATTTGTGTGGTTTCTGCCGGCAGTACTTAATATTTGTTTGTTTTCTTTATGAATCCCAGAAACTTTTGAAAGGTGAAAACTTTTTTTTTTTTTTTTTTTTTTTGCACTACAGCACCTGCGAGCTGTGTTTTAAAACTTTTTACCCCTCACCTTTTCTTGCATCATAGGCCTGCTACTGCCTGCAACTTCTTTAAATCATCTTGAAACTCGCAGGTCTGTTTACACTGAGTATGTTATTTACACACTCCTACTCTCTAGGCTGTCTCTACCACACATAAGAGCATAAGAACATTTGCACCACATTTGGAGAGGATGGAGCTAACCCTAATGCTAGCTGCTAGCTGCTAGCTTGGTTAGCACAGTGCATTTGCAGTCTATGGTTAACTGTGATAATGCTAATGCTAATTATTGCTAGTGAAAAACAGGCTTAATGAGACCTTTTTAGGCGACCAAAATCTTACAGTTAACCTCCATTAACTGAAAATACACCGAAATAGCGACGGCTGCGGCTATGCTAATACTCTGTGAATCTTGGGTTATGCCATGATTATGTTACCTAACGTGTTACTTAGCTACTTGCCTGTGAGGCACATAAAATTTAAAAGGGTGAGTTATATAAAAAATGATATAAAAATTCACCCCCCGTGTTTATTTCTGCTGTAAATATGGGCATTTTAAATGGGGTCTACGGGGACTGACTCTCTTTTGGAGACCGTTTTTGACACTTCCGTGTTGCCTTCATATTTTTTTTCAGCCCGAGGTTGCCCCTGGTGCATGACAAAAAAGGGAGTGGGGTATTCTCCCTGTCAGCAGCTTTACACTCATCTCTCCTGGTGATTGTAATCCACTTTGTCATTAATGTCCCTGCAGCTTCCTTCCATTTCCCCCACATCAGCTTCCCCAACCATCAAGCCCCATTTTGAGGAAAAATAGAGTTAAGTATAATATGATTCTGTATTTTCCTCTCTTTGATATCACCGGGGAAAAGGTGCCATGCATAGCGCAAAAAAAACTTGCTTCCTTTCTCGCGTCCCTCCCTTCATCCTTTTCCTCTGTCCTTTCATGGAGGGAGAGAGGAGTACACACCCACCATTAAGCGATAAAAGCATATAGGAGGAGAGAGAGAGAGAGAAAGAGGGAACACCAAAGGGATGTAGACATGGAGGACGGAAGAATGTGAGGCAGGGAGAGATATCAGGCACATGAAGAGGATGTAACAAAGATAAAAAAAATCTGTTTGAGCTGAAGTGGCGTTGGGAGGAAGCTAACAATTTTCTGCATGAATTGGCTTGGCTCATCATAGCTGTCGGGGGAAATGTGTCGGTAACATTGTGCATGTGAGGTTGTGTGTGATATGATAAACATTTGCTGCCGCTGCTTCCAGTCTTTCTCCAGCAGCGCCCCCCCCCTTCTAACCTCTCCGATCCTCGGGCTTCCAGTAGCTTCTCTTTTTCGAATCTCACGGTGTAAAGTGGACTCACACACACATGCACGCGCACACACTAAGGATAAGTGATTACATCAGGTTTCTCCCCCAGCACTGGGCTTCTCCTGAATGGAGGAGGAGATTTGATTAATTTAGCAGTTTCTTTTGAGGATGTCACCATCCAGGTTTGGGCGAGATAGGAAAGAGCTGTGGGAGTGTGTTTACTCTGATGTCTGAGTCCATTTCACCACAGAAATGAAAACATAAAAACTCTGTATTGCTACCTTTTAATGGAGACCCATGATGAGTTATCTATGTCTGTAAATAGATATGGCTACTGTGATTGCTTGTTTCATCTCATGTTAGTGTCCCACTGCGGAAAACACCCCCCTAAAAAAAAGACTAGCCATGTCAGATTATCTTTTCCCCCCTTTCTCTTGTATAGTTTGGCAACTTATATGATGTGTGACATGACATCACAACCATAGGTGCAACCTCCTGTATGCATGCTGTGCACCCACACACTTCAAAAAACACACCTTCAATGAGTGATGGTGGTTCCAAGTTCACATTCATGCATAAAACAATGTATACATTTATTTGTTATACTTTCAGCATAGTTAATTCAGCCTGTGACACATCACCACGACTCTACATACATCATGCAAGTTGCGAAAGTCTGCAAGGTATGACCGGTCTCGGTCTTTCGGCAACAATCTCTCACTATGATAACCTAATCTGACACAGTGATCAGGAATATCATGAAGTCTGATCCCGAATAAGACAACATGGAGCATATTTTTTTGACTGAGCAAAGACAGAACAAGTTTGCTGCTCTTACATTGTGATTCTGTCATTCTACGCTGCGCTATCCCTCTCGCTATAAAATGAAGAAGCACCTCACACACACACATCCAATCATTCATGCTGGTGTCGGTGTGAGGAGGGACCACACACAGACTTATTTACTGACGCAGCATTACGTTGAATAAAAAAAGTTCAACAGACAGAAGTAATGATCTAGAAACCACTTTCAGTCAACAATAATAATACTGCAGCCTATAAGATAATCTCATTATTCAGCAATGAAGCCATCATCTGTGTCACCTGGTTTCTAACCTTTCACTTACCGAAACCTTTGCTTTATTAAGGAAGTAAGTGTGCTCAGCAGCCGCTGTAGATGAGATGCCTTGACAGCAGTTTCTTTACCTCCACTGTACCAATTTCTTCACACTGTTTTTTATGAAGTTTATGTAATTTTATGTGCCAAAAAAAAAGCTATAAAAAAAAACAAAACAGAGAATGCGTGGGTGGAAAAAAGGGCCCGATAGCAAATAGCAAAGCAATTTCCCGTGGGGAATCTTTCCTGAAAGAAACTAAATGATTACTCCAAGTTTATGATGAATGGCGGTGCTGGAACACCTCTTCTTTTGCCTGGAAAGTTTTTAATATTTGAGTCATCAGTAGGCAGACGTTTTTCAGTTTTTTATCTTTCAAGAATTACCAAACATATAAAGAGCTACGTAAATGTCTCGACCCACAATGATGCCAACAGTTTCAAAAACATCACTTCCATTACATTTACACCAGACACACAATCTTCCTTCCTTGATCATTTTTAGAAACAGTTTCCTGCCACTTGAGCCAGCGTTTCTCCTACCTGCCTTCCCCTTAAATAGGTCAGAGGAGGTGAGACAAATCCTTTGATTTTAAGAGCTTCACATACACTTTTTTTTTTTTTTTTTTTTTAAACCTCACCATTTACACAGATTCTGCCCAGACCAGCAGCACTGAAATTGGCTGTATATGAGAATAAATAACCATTTTTTTGCAGATTTGTTTTCAATGGAGTAAACACATCCTGTCAGCAGAATGTCAGACCCCACTGTGGCCCTTGAGCGTGCAGCGAAGCTATTTAAAAAACGCATCAGTCGAGGCACTCACACGCACACACACACACACACTTAGACGCTCACACACAGACTGTTAAAACTCAGACATACACTGTCTTGACAGAATGAAAACCACCATGGGGACTTTAGCCCACAAAACTGGAGTTTTGTGGAGCTGTATGCTCAGGCATTAAGTCCAGGCAGCACTAAAGCTACCCGACAACAGATAAACATAGGCAAATTAAAAGCGAGAGCCCCTCACTGATACTAAATACTCAATAAACCTCCCCGCAGCAACCTCTAATGTCCTCAATGATTATGTGGCAGTCGGACTTAAAAACAAGAGGGGGTGAAGACGGAGCGGAGAGGGAGAGACAGGGAGCAGGGAGCAGAAAATGGGGTGAAAGACAAGAAATAAATGAAGTGAAAATAAAGTAACAAGGTGAAAAGACTTCAGCGTTTTAATCTGTGTTATGTCTTCTGTCCACACTTCTTCGGTTATCTAAAGATATGTTTTGTTTTTGTAAGGATTCAACATTAATGCTGATGTTTTTTTTTCTTTCTTCAAAAACCTTACAATTATATGAAATATATTATTCATGCTTCCACCCACGCACACTATAACTCCCACAACCAGTCAACATTGAGCCTCATGTTTTACTTACAAGACTTTGTTCGTCATCTGTGATACAAAAACTTTTCCACAGTAAAAGAAATAAAAACTGAGCATGTTCGCAAAAGTGCATCAGTTAAAAAAAAGTGCATCCTGCTGCATCAATCCCATGTGTGGCTGCTGACAGCACTAGACACAGGACACCAGCAGAGGAGGTTGTAACCAGTGTCTGCTTTAAAAGCCAAATTGGCATCAGAGCTGTGAACAAAACTAGTTCTGCGTCGTTCTGTCCTGTTTCCATCACCCCTCTCTGTAATTTAATAGTTTTTTTTATTTTGCATTGCTCTGTGTACAATGACACAGTTTAAAGAAAGATGCCATTGCAAGTAGACTTAGAGACTTCTTGACTTCTTAGCGAGCGGCCCTTTTTTTGTCTTGGCCAGGACATTCTTGCGAGAAAGAGAGAGAAAAAGAGAAAAAAAATAAAATACACAGTAGTGCATTTCTACTTTTCTTGAGTTATATAAAATGAGCAAGATGTGTCATTTCTGGCAATCTGATAGTATACTATGTGCACTACGTACTTACTGACGTTTTTGACGGGGTAGTGTCTCAAACCAAACACTGCCATTGTGCACTTACCAGAAATGAAGACAGCAAATTAATATTAGCTAGCGTTAGCATTAGCTAGCGTTAGCATTCGCTAGCGTTAGCATTCACGTTATAGTTCGTTCTACCAAATCATTACAGACCTCTAAATCAACCCAAAAAATATACTGATGGCTCTAACCGGGTACGTGTAGTTACAACGTACCTGGCCGCCATTTCAAGTTTGAAAAGTGGTCCCTCCCCTTCCGCTACGTAGCCAAGATGGCGGCCATTAAGGGTGAGAAGTGTCCATAGTTCCACACTCGACTTTTTGACCGTTTTGAGTGCATACTTCACAGTGTGAATGCGCTTATGCACTCAAAATGCTAAGTGTAAGTGCAGAGCTATGCAATTTGAGACACAGCACATGTTATAAAAAAAAACTGTGTGTGTATATTTTTAATCCAGAAGGTTACAAGAGTCTTTGAGGATCTTTGTGGTAATAGCTACAGGACAGTGCTGTTCAACAGTTTTGTTTTGTTTTTTATAGAAAAGTGGATGTTCAGCTCTTTGACTCATAAGTAGCAATGACACATGAGGGCCAGAAACTGATATGAAAAATATGGAGGTTCACACGGAAATGAAATTATTGAAATTAAAAGTGAACTTTCATTGAGTTTTGTGGCAGTGTGGCATTTTTCTGTAGGTAAAGCTGATGTTTAACTATTGTAGCAGAAGTATGATTCACACATCTGGGCAGAGGGCGTTGTGATAACACCCCATAAGGTCTCAACCCCTATGTGCCCCCCCACCCTCCACCCCCATCCCGACTTCACCCTGTGGAGCTGCTTCCTGTTGTATCGATCATAATGAAAGTGGGGCTATAATGAATCGCAAGCCTTGAGGATGGCGTGCTGGCCTCTGTCAGAGAAGGGATAAAAGATCAGGGATGGTGGTCTGGTCTGATTCATCATGCCTACCCTCACCGTGACCCACCTCACACCTCCATCTGACCTGCTCATTAACATTCTGGTGACATTACGGATGGCCTCGCTCGTCCAGGACCACATACAGAGCTCCATGCTCTCTTATTCCCCGTTTCTCTCCGCTGTCAATGCTACCTCCCCCATTTCCCTTTTATTTTCACCTTCTTTCTTCATTTTTATTCTTCTCTATTCCCTCTCATCTTTACCTATCCCTGTCCTCTGCCCCTTCTCTCCCCTTGAGTCAGCTAGTTAACAGTCTCATCCCTTCATAGCTCCATTCCTCTTCCACTTCAGTCACCCCTCTCACCTCTCAGCATTTGTCTAAACCCCTTCATTGCCTCATTCTCCATCCATCTCATTGCCTCACCTGTTTCTCGCCACTGTAATTAACCATTCCTCCATCCCATGCCGCCGTCACCTCACATCAAAGCTTTAACCCTCTTACATCTGCAAACCCACTCTATTCCAAGTGGCTTAACACATCCTCGGCTATATTTTACGACAGACAAACCCAGTGTCATTTTATGTTTTTATTAACATCAGCAAAGTTTCTTGAAGACACTCAAACTAACAATGAATCTGTCCTGTTAACAAGTATTATCTAGATTACTCCTCCATGACACAGTTGTGTCTTAATAGTATTAAGAAACACATTAAAGAGTCAGATTGTTGCACTGGGAGACGGTAAATTCCTACAGTCACATTATCATTACAATTAGCATAGCCTGTGTTGTTTATATCACAACTCCGTAACTGCATTTCGACTGCGGTAGTAGCTCTGAGACAGTTTCATGTTTCATTTAGCTTAATGAGCTCAGAGAAACAAAGTGCACTTGTTAATTGTAGTGCAGGAATAGTTTTTTTTTATGTTTAGAAAGACCTGTCAATCAGTTGGAAAGTGATAACAGGTACCAATTGTGCACAAACCTTTTGTTTGCAGATTCCGATTGATCCTTTTATGCCTACATTAAAAGTTGTATGTGATTTTAAGGGTGTTTGATTTTCTAAACATTAGACCCAAGCAGTGAATTTGAACATGATTGCCAGACTAAAAGGTAGGGTGACACTATATTTTTAAAATGTCAATTGTGTTTTACTATACAGGGCTTTTCTGAGACTTTGCTCCCAATAAAAATGACACAACAGGTAGTTAATGCTAGCAATGACATACAGTTACATTAAGCAACAGATGCTATCTAGCGTCAAAGTCTGCATTTGGAGGAGGTTGGGATGGATGGATGGATGGATCGACAACAGGAGAGCACTGTTCATTTCTCATTTCCAACTGTGAGTCAAGATTGTTTTTTAAATGATCGACTATGATCATCACCTAAACCATGACCACAAAGTTATTGTTGTAACCATGATGATGAAGCATGCTTAAGTCATACTGTATGCACCATGTGCCTAAAACCTAACATGTGATTTAGCAGTGATTTGTAATGGTTTTGAAAAGCGCGGGACAAATGATATAATACTGCTGATAGTGGCATCAGATTAGAAACATGTTCTGCTGGAGTGTCTGGAAAAAAAAAACCTGTCTGGTCTTTTAATTTGGAGGATTTGTTGGGGATTTTTTTTAAATGACGTCTTCATTGAAACTGTTGGTTTCCGTTGGTTGGCTTTGTAGTTCATTGACTCACAGTACTGTACCATGGAAGAGGATGAGGATCTAATATTTCGTGGACCATTGTTCCACATTTTTGCAGCTGGTGTGGTTGGAGAGCAAAGCAGAATTGTAATTACAAAAGGTTTGAACAGGTTAAAATGGTCTGGTTGGCTTGGACACTGATCTGATTAATTTACAGTCCATGGTGGATTTTTTTAGTGGACAGGTTCGCTTCTGTTAACTCTTCCCACCTGACCGTCCATGAAATACAGCTGAAGAGGTTTTGGTAGATTTCTGAATCATTTCAGTCTCTGTTTCACTTCAGAATAAACCCAAGAATAATATAAATTAGGCCCCTTGAAATATAATACATAAAATGTAAATGTTAATGTCTGTAAATTAATATTAGTGGTTTTTACAGAAAAGGTTGTTTTCTCTGCCATGTTTTCAAAGATTATATTTAATGAGTTGTGTTGGAAATCTGAAGCCTCATGGGTTTTGTTAAATGGCTTAATGGGCGCATATATTACACTGCTGTGGTTCTGTCATGGGGTTTTTAAAGCATTTTTACAATAATTGTTAAAATGTAAACAATAAAAAGTTAATGACTTTGTATTTTTCTTATTTGGACTGTTGGGTTGACTTCAACACTGTGACATGTAAACAGACAAGGTACCTCAAATAATCCTAGTTATTTCGGCACATATGTTTTGATTTTAAACAGTATACTGAAGCCATTAAACTAATTGGAGTTTTACAAAAATGAAAAGATATAAATACTAATTAACTGCAAAAGCCAAGTTGGAAAATTAATTACAACCAGAAGTTTTACTTTCACCGAAAGGTTTGTTTATGTTTTATGTGAGGTCATCAGATCTCTCTGTGTGGAATATCCCCATGGAGGAAATACTTAGTCACAGCATCATTATGCAACATGCAATCAAAGAACTTATTATGTTAAAACTTTGAAACTCTGTGACTTATTATATGTCTTTCTCATGTTTGTCTGCCAGGCACTGAAATGATGTGGGATGGAGGGAGAGAAGAGTCGGGCGTTTGAAGGGAGGGTTGTTTATCTGCTTATTAAACGCAATACCTCAGGTGAAATATCAACTAACCACCAGTCTTTGTTCTGACAATATATAATATTACAATAGGTTAAACTGACTGAATCATTTATTGTAACCTTAGCCCAAGGTGTCGGGCAGTGGGTGTAGTTTCCACTGGCAGACAGGTTCACTTCTGGTTTCCTGAACCAGCTCCAAATCTGCTGCACCACCTCAGGATGCACCACCCACTTATCTGGCAGAGGTCCGCCTATCGACATGAGGTTGGCGCCCCTGTTCTCCAGACCCGGACAGGGGTTGTTCTAAGACCCACCACAACAGGATCTCCGCTATCTTCAACAGGGCTGTGGAGCAGACTCCACCCTGCCTGTTGATGTAGGCTCAATAACGTCTCACCTGAACCAGAATCTGGAAGTGTTGGAGAACCAAGAGCGGTACTTGAGTTTTGTTTTTTTTTTTGTCCTGTCTCAATGATGTCTTGTCAATTCCTGTCTTATTTTGAAAATTAACTCTCCTCTCGTTTCAGGTCACTTGCCCTTCCTCATGTGTCTCAGTCTGATTGTCCTAAGTGTTTTCACCTGTCCCCCTTACCCGGTGTATTTATAGTCTGCGTCTCCCTTTGTCTTGTGCCAGTGTGTTCGTCTTCATGGGATCACATGAGCCTTGCTTCACAGCCACAGTTCTTGAACCTTTGCCTTTGTTTCTTTATTTTTCTGTTCTTATTTCCTCCATAGCTGGAGTGACTTTTGTTTACAGTTAAAGCCTATTTTGTTTTACTCCCTTTTGTGGAGCGATTTTTTTTAGTTTGATAAATCTTTAATAGCCTTGTTGTCCAGTAGAGGGTGGAGCCTAGGTGACATAAAAACTCATGTTCTTTGCGTCAACATATCCCGATTTCATACTATAAACTTATACTATGAACTAATATTGGCCGTGCGATATTTAAGTACATTACTGTTTTTATAGGAAATGAAGGAAGAGGTGCACAATAGGCATCAACTGCTAATTTAAAAGTCAGTTTTCAGTTCATGGCAATAGTTTCCTTGACAAAAAAAAACTCAAGGTCTATTCTCACAGTATTCATTAAGGGATGGAGTTTGCTTAGTTGTCATGGAGACGGTTTACCTGTCATCATGTGAAAGACAAAAACTGAATTGAGATTAATGTGTCAAACTTCTACTTCCAAATGCAGGAAAACACTGCCATGCTCAATGACTTTATCCTCCTCAAAGGTTTCATTTAACACCATTATGACTTGCCCAAATTCTGCAACACAGTAGAGAAACACTGTAAATATACGGCGTAAAAGATCCGACTTTTTCGGCAGACAGTCGAATGCCACAGATGATGCAACAGCCCCACAGGATCCATCACTGAAATTTTGAAACAAATGCAGTGATGAGATGCATTATTCATTATGGTCTGATAATCATCTATTCTTTATATAGCACAAGAACTGGGGTAACATGATTTCTGATTGATTAATCCTAAACAATAGGCATTATTATCATCAAAGATTGTTGACAGTTGACGACATGTGAGTTGTCAGGTGACACCTTTTGAATATCAAGGTTACAAAGTACTTCATAGTTACAAAAAAAGACAATGAAACAGTTGATTAAATATTGACAGTAAAGAGCAAAGGAAGCCTGGACAGAAAAAGTCTGGTATGGGACCTCAGAAACTCACTGATATGGTGGAGTAACACAACAGAAAATCACAAAAAGCGTAATTTGCCCCCTTTACAATTAAATTAAAAGTAATATGGAAATGTTGAAGAGTCTTTGTTTTGAAACATGCTACAGCTTCTTGGCTTAAACAAGTTTCCAGTGCACTACAAAAACAATGCTTGTTCAAGCTTACGGAAAGATAAGAAGGGACTGAATAACCGATTTAAAAATGTTTCTCAAAGTTCAGCTGGGAATCAAACTATAGGTTTCTGGAAAGTGTTGCTTCGTTCCTTTTCTGATTCAAACTTTAGAGGCCAAATGAAAACCTGTCAAAAATATTTCTGAGAAAAAGTTTGCATTAAAGGCTGACCTTGTGGGTAAAGAACAACCATAACCCTGAGAAAACCTCCAAATGCTTGGAGCATCAAGTCATACAATATGTAAAAAGAATGAATTACATTGTGTCTGTGTGTATCATGAGCATGGACGCGTTTTACTTTGGAGGTTTTCATCTGGCAGTGGTAATGTCCTTATTTCCCACAATGCATCTGAACAAGGTCACCGCTTTATGTTTTCTTCTAATTTTGAGCTGCTGCATCAAGAGAATTTCCCCCGCGGGGATTAATAAAGTATCATCATCATCATCATCATCATCATTACTGTCATCATCATCAATTTAGACATAATGAAGAGCAGCAGAGAGAGTCCTGCAGATGAAAGTGAGGCAGGGAAGCTAACTGACAAGTGTGTGTGTGTGTGTGTCTGTGTGTGTTTGCATGCGTGCCTGTATTCACTGAAAATATATTTACTGTATGTCACTTTCAGCATGGTGATGAAACTTGGCAGCTACGTGCGTTCTTCTGCAGACGTTTCTCATATCAGGTGGCTGACCTGTTTTTCAGAAGCTTTATGTAAAACTGGAACTATAACATCAAAAGTTGTGGATGGTTTTTTGACAGATTTGTCAAATGAGAACCTTGAAGGCCTCTAATTTCCAACAACATGTTGAAAAAAAATTACTGTATATTCTAATCTTCTACCCAAATAGTTAAGGCTCAAATTTTCGGCAACTAGAAACTATTTGGTTGAGGTCAAAGAAAGATTCTTGGTTTGAAAAAAACAATTTTTTACAACAGGTCACATGCAAAGAAAATTTCAAATTGTCAAATTTGTGTATATCCTTCAACAACTGCTGCAGGTTAAAACGGACTAACGAAACCGTTTTAGTGCTGACTGAATCAAACACACTATAAACAGACTTTAAGACACTCGCTAGCTTAGCGACATTAATGCTACAAACAACCCTTAATGCTAAACTCTGTGTTGAAGTTTCTCATCAGTGTGTTTAATGTTTAACATGTTAAAAAGTGTTTTAAGTCATTGTTGTGATCTCAGACTCAAATGCTAATAGTTGCACACATGTTAAAACTTGTTTAGATTAATATTGATCGCACAATAATATAATAATATAATATAATAGTTCACTTTTTTCAGACAGCATTTTATGGAAAATTCAAACATTCAGTGTTCAGTTTTAATAAACTCAGAACTGTTTTAATACACTGACCACTAATTGTTCATTGTACTGTTTTGTCCTCCCACAAAGTAATTATCACTTATTGTTATTGCACCATTGGTTTTAAAGCCTCGGTGTCCTACATTTTGGCCGTGATGCCCCAATAAATTTGTATTTATCAAAGGCCAAAGTGGCCTTGACCTAAAAATGACTTAATTCCAGGCCTGCAACAGCATTACAGTTTTGTGCCAAAAAACAAAACTTATTTGCATCCTAAGAGAGAAGAGCTCCAGAGACTCAATGCCAAAACTGAAGAAGACCATTCTTCAAAATAAAAGCTGCAAGCAGCGTTGGACGGGCCTTCATCCGGGGCACACACAGGGACATGGCGCCAACCAGGCACTCTCGCAGATGTCTCTGGACCCGGGCTGAGGAGTAAAGTTATAGCAACTTCCCATTTTTAGAAAAGTAAAGATCCACATCACCAGATAAAAGTTTGATTGAAATGTCAACTATGAAGTGTGCAGAGAAAATGACACACAGAAATACTCATATATATATATTTCAATGGTCAGTAAGTCAACTGCTACGAGTGGCTTCTGTTAAAAGCATATATATGTTTATATATGGAATATATATTGAACCAACACAGACGTGTCTCACCCTGCAGAAAATTCTTGTCCTTTCAATGAAATTTTCAAAATAAAAGCATGCGCTTTGCACCAGCATTGCACTTCCTGTGGTCACACAGATTCTAAATAAATGAACTGGTCACAGATAAATGAACAAAGTCACTAAAGACCAACCTGAGTCAGAAGATCAATGTAATTACACTTCCAAGTTAAAAGAAAATGCTGAAAAACAACTGAAAAATGTGTATGAAGCGTATCCAGTATAGTTTAGTCAGACTCCAAGAATTGGACATTATAGATATTCCAGTTAATTTATTTTTAATAAGAGATTTTCCCCATGGTTCAGAGCTGGAAGAAAATAACAGAGGCAACAGTATGTGTATGTGGGCTTTACTTCAGGCACTCAAGTCCAGTTACTGCTGGACCTCTTGAGGTTCCAGCGCCTTTCCTTTTTGAAAAAAAAAACTGTCAAAAGTTTGAGAAATGTGCTTGCCATTTTGAATGCCTGGAGTGTCTGTGTAAATGTGCAAATGATTCTGCATGTCCACTACTGTTTAAGGGGCTCTTGGTGCCCCATACATTTAACTGCCAAAAACCTTCAGTTGCCTCTGGGCTTTTTACCGGTCTGAAAAAGTGGAAATGTGAAGATGTGAAGCAGGTGTTGCTGAAAGAGTTGACTTTCCCTGGGTAAATAAAGGTTGGAAACAGTATATGTACCCTTGGCATTATGTGATACATGTTTGTGTGTGTGTGTGTGTGTGTGCAAGTGTTACTGATGGGTGTAATATATGAGCTGTGTGAACAGGCTGTTTGCGCTGCCTCTCAGACTGCCAGGCTTGTCAGGACGAATGAGGAATCTGTCTGTGAGAAAGCCCCCATGTCGGCCTCTGCTCCGCTCTCCACTGCCCTGATCCACCTTCATCTGCTCTGCACTTGAGATAGCGAGGAAGAGAGCAGCAGAGTACCCAGGAAACGGTGGTCTTGGAGTATGTGGCGGGATGAATAAGGGAAGTAATGGAAGCATGATGTGTAAATGCATTGTGCATGCAATGTGTTGGGGGATTTGTTGTTGATTGTATGTGCTCATATTGTTTAAGTTACAATATTACCTAACCTAACCTGCTCAGCTCCAAAACGCAAACAGACACAGTTAGCTGTAGGCTAGCTGGTAGCATTTAGCAGCTAAAGAGCCAGATATTTCCCTCAGGAGTTGGTAGAGAGTTAAAAACAGAAGCTAAAAGAGAGTAAATATTGGATTTACATTAACCAGGTGGACAGAGACTCCATAACTGCTGGTATTGGGGGGAAAAAAAGCAACTGTCAACCTACAGTATGTCGATGTTTTGTTCTGTTTCCACTGCCTGTAGCAAGCAGCTAAAAAAAAGTGTCCAGCTCTACATTGTCAGATGTAGCTATCATATGTAACATTTAGCATGTTTGCATGCTTACAGTTCATATTATAGTGTTACATGTTAGGTTTAAAGTACAGTGGAGGTTGTTTTTGAGAGGTAATGTGTCATAAAAGGATGTGTTGAACAAGTGAGGCCAGATAAAAAGTCAGTGGATCACCAAAGATTCCTGCACAAAACTTTATTGCAATATAGTTGTTGAGAACCAAATTGTTGGACTGACAGACCTTGAGCTTCTCTAGAGTGGCAATTTGTTGATTGAGAGACTACTTACACAATTTTTTACATATTTACCAGTGTAATCAATTCATCTGCCATTCACAGACCTGCCAACACTCCAGGTCTCTCCTATAGTTTCACCCCCTCACTTCCTGGAAACTCCTGTAATTTGCGTGGCCCTTAATCTTTATCATGAATAATCATCATACACATGGATCCATAAGTCTTGTATGTTTGTTTGTCCGAGCTGCGAGATCATCTACGAAACACACTCTGCACACGACATACAGTCTGTCACCACAACCCCGATTCAAAGGGCATGTGCACAGCTGCTGTCTGTGCAGGCAGTCTTCGCTCCCGTCCTCTGTCCTCTCCCCTCCGCTGCTGATGTGATTCACTGCCTGCAGGCGTTGCCGGTAGAGAGGAAGGGCTGGTTTGTCTCAGCCAGCGGCTAAAATTTACATGAATTTGCCAAATTTTTATGATATGTGGCAAACTCAGGTAAACAGTTAGGCTGCGTTCAGACAGCTTTAGATTAACCAGCGTGCGGTGGTTGTGTAAAACGTACCGGCGGTGGAGGGGATGCTGCAGGCAAAGCAGTTGCTTTTCTATATATTTATGCTTGTTGAACAGGTGGTTGAATAAAGTTCTTATTGGTTTTGTTGCACTCACAGTTGTTGTCCACTCAAGTAAAACATTATATTTCACTTCTATGCAGTCAATACAGTCAAAGCTTTTGTACTTTTTTTGTAGCCTGCACCATTTTATGTATTAAAATGAGCTCTATAAATAAAAAAAACATTTCAAAATAGTGATTTTTCCCACACTAGTCATCTCCACCAGTCGGTGGGGCTATGAAATCTATGTGTTTAAAGGCTTCATAGCGTGTAGAGAGCTGCTGCAAGCGTTTACGTGTTCTGCGTTTGGGAGTCTGTTGGGAGAATTGAGGACCAGCAGGGGTCCATCAGAGCAGCACAGTGAGAGTCTGTGAGTCATTGCACTCTGTCTGGATCAACACTCGACATCACAAGGAGAAGGTGAAAGCCCACTACGACGAGCATGAACGCACACGCTCACCGGCCGGCTCAGTTGTGTGTGTGTGTGTGCATGTGCGCGATTTAAAGTCACTTTGATACAAATATTTCAGAAGGAAGAGAAAATAATCTCACTGCTCGAGTGTCGGAGACGTCTTCATGGGGGTCGTCTTCACAGGAAGCGGGTAATCAGTTATTCATCCCGAGAGTCGAAGCCGTTCAACAAAGCTGTCCTCTTATTTAAAACGCGGCGATCGATATTCTGATTTGGTTTTCTGCTGAATGCCTCGTGGTTTCGCTTCCAATTAATAATGCAGCATATTGATGCGTTTAATGGATAATTAGTCCGCACATTCATCAACACACGGATGCAGAGTAGATCGAGCAAGCTGTGTGCAGAAGCAGCAGCACATTATTCATTACTGTAGCTCAGTTTGAGACACTTTTTTTTTTAAATTTAGCTTCCCATGCTATTTAATGATAATTTTATATCAAAGCTTTTTTACCAAATGCAATGCTTCCTCACTGCTTAATAGCTCTTAATAGATTCTAGCACTGAAAGCTTTGAAACACATAACAGAAATGCATAAAAAATATGTCGGAAAACTACGCTAATGATAGGTAGATAAATATGGTAATAATGTTAATTAACAATTCCAGATGTTTCCTTTCAAATAACTCAGATGCACAGGCAAAAAATAAATAAATAAGAGCAGAGAGAGCCGAATCCTCAAAAAGGATTACGTGTCTTAGGGTGAGATGCACCACAAACTGTGCTGCTAAGCAAATAGCATCATGGTGCACCTGTGCCGTGTATGTAAATTAGATAACATCCATACATCAGGTGCAAAATCAGCCCCCCTTTTCTATGCAAATAACCCTCGCTGCAAAAAAAAAAAAAAAACCCCAGCCAACTCACAAAGTGCAGCGCTAATAGCCACACGCAATTAAGGTGGAGTTATTAGCGTCTTCAGGTAGTTGACGTTAACTGTGCACACACTCACTCACTCACTCACTCTCTGTCTCTTTCTCTCTCTCTCTCTCTTGTATAAACCTGAATCTGTGTGCATCAGAACACAGACCCTGACCGATCCGGCGTTAATTACCGCTGCTGTGCCGTGTGCATAAATGCAAACACACACTTATTGTCTCAGCTGATGTGTGGGAAAGAAACAGAACATGCATACATCCAGGGTCACAACATTATTGTCACATTAATGGCTGCAGCCTATTTTGACGGGCAGATTGCGTTATATATGCAAAACACTAGAGAAGCAAAAGAAGCAAAATACATTAAACTTAGTTTGTGATTGTGGAGAGCTTAGTGCACGCTGTTAATTAAAGACACGCAATTTGAGGCTTTTGTGCTCTCTGCCGTTTTCATTACGGGCCAATCTGTGAGCTGAGATGTGGAGGGAAGCCTGAGACACTCTGGCCTGAAACACAGCTCCGCTCGCTCAATCAGACGCAAAAACGAGGGTAAATTGCACTCAGCTGCAAAACTGTACGGGTGTGTTTGTGCCATCATATCATTAGTGCAATATCCTCCTGTGAATAGGACCTTTTTAAAACGGAGCAGATTGTGGGGTGCAAATGCTGCTGCACACTTCACAGTGCTATTAGCGGGCGCACATCCATTCTTTGTGGATATGGCTTAGTTTAATTTAAAAAAAAAAACCCTTTCCTTCCCTTCATTTTGTATGCCACAGACACGACTGTTTTATAACTCTTTATTCTGAAAAGCAAAAGTCTAGTCTTTATTTTCCTCTGTAGACAGTCGTGTTAAAATGCTGAATGCTGTTCAAGAAACCATCATCAAACAACGTTGTGTTTGCAGGTTTGACAGTGTTGTGTTTTACATTTCATTGCAGATTTTTCATGCGGTTTCATCACATGCTTTTACCTCCATAGACTCACGTTAGCCTTCAGGTAGAATCAGAGAGAGATAATGATATCCAATAGAAACGCACTTGATGTTTTTTTTGTTTCTGGCGAGAGCAGCAGCAGCAGCGAGTTCTTGGCCTCTTCAGATCCGTCTGTTTAACAGATGGGTTTGAGATGAAGATGTACTCGAAGTGGACGAGTGGTCGGATGAGGATCGATGGAGAAGAGAGAAAAAATGGGGTAGAGAGAGAGAGGAAGAACAAAAAGCGGTGGTTGGGAAATTAAGAGCTGTATTAAAAAAGGGATTTGAGGTGATATAACAAACGCTGTGATGGCTATACAACTCTGACTTCTTTAGTTGCTACATGTGCTACAAATCTTGTGCAGAGTCAAACCAACAATGAACTGATCTGAAGTATTGTTTGTGTATCAAAAGCCTTTCTTTGAGAAACTGGAAGATGTGCAGCAAACTGGCTCATTGTTTTTAATAGTTTTTGGACAACGACGGAGGTCCACGGCACAGAAAAAGGTATATCAGGCTTTTTCTACACACAAAATGCTTGTAAGTATATTAGTCTATTGTTGGTTTGGCTCTGCAAATGAGGTTTTGTTGACAGTATAGAAAAATTGCCAGCCGACCATGCCAGCTAATTAATCTTAAGCTAATGTTTGTGATCAGTCAGCACAGTTACCAGCACAAACTCTGGGCTCTCCTGCTGCACACAGCCATCCGCTACTCTGATCTCCACAGCTTAGACGAAGAGCAGGGAGTCCAGTATGGATGTTATTTCAATGGATGCTGGACTTAGCTCAGCGCTCATCAAGTACTCATCCTGGTTTTGGTTCAGGTGTTTGAAACTGCAGCCATGTTTCCCCACTTTCTCAAACTTATCGTGTGACTTGTGTACTTGCGTAGGATATGCTCTGGGTATCCACCAGATACGCGTATATGAATTGTCTAATTCAAACAATTCTTCTTTCCCTTTAATTGCAAACCTGAAAGACGAGGTGCTCTACTGGATAAGAACGATATGATTTGACTTGATAAAAAGCAGCTCTGCGTAGCCTTTATTCTATTAGCTGGATATTTAGTAACCTCCATAGCAACCAGATGTTGCTATGATCAGGTTGTAATATGTTATATTACATTAATGTAATCCAGATGGCATGACGTCATCATACACTATAATATCATAGGAGATACAGTATGATTGCAATAATTAAAAGAATATTGTGCGGGAAAAAAACACATGAATGAGGGACCACGGAGCTCTAATGAAGACCTTCTTCAGTGAGGACGATCACAGTGCTTCAAAACCCGCCAACTCTCACCTGAGCGCTTCATTCACCTTCCCTGAACATCACAGCTAACCACGCAGAGCTCAGCCGAGGTCGATGGCACGTCTTTCTCTCTTTCTTTCTTTTTGAATTTTCTTTCTTTTGTTGTTTTTTTTTTTTTCTCTCCTTCGAAGCTTATGAGCTTTGAAGAGGTTTCATAAGCCCAAAGGACATTAAAGCATTTCAATGCATAGAGGAGTGTGTACCCATGAAATTCAGTATGAAGTATGAAAATCATCAGAATCCTCTGTAGTTCAGGCAGAATGGCTTTAGGTACAGAGCAGGAAATTAAGAGCCCATCGACTAGCTGATAAAAAGACCCTGGGTTCATGGCCAGTGATAAATATTTGTTTATGAATGGCTAGCAGGTCCAACACATCAAACACAGACCAGATCGACTGTTCCAGATCAGTGTGCAAGGTATATTAAGTTAAAAAACTGATGCTTGATACTTGTACTCGACAATGAATCTCTCAAATGGTTAAAACTGACTATAAAAATCATAAAATATACGTTTGATTTCAACACAGCTTAGCTTGTTTTCACAATAAGCACATAAGCATGGAAGCATTAGCATAATAATACAATCCAAGGTGTCCTCTTGTAGAAAATAATGGACTCTTTGTCACCAACTCATCAGGAAACCCTATTATTTCATCACTTTCATCACTGTAGCACTTCACGTAGTGACACTGTTAGACGGGACCATCATCATGTTGGAGCGGTGCACAGTTTCACAACGCTTGAATCTTCACACCAAACCAGTTACCAGTTAGCAAAGTAAGTTTATGATCAAATCTATGAGTAACTACTACAGTAGAACTATAACTGAACAACAGTTATTAACATTATATTGCATTTAGCAACAATATTGAACAAGAACATGTTAGCAAAAAGGCTTCAAGCTAAACATTAGCTGGTTAGCTAGCAGCGCTACATAACGAAGAAATATGTAGCTACTCTTTCACCTCATTTTCTTTTCCTCATTTTGTTGGACCCATTTGAGTGCTGCAAATTTGTTTTGACAAAAAAAAAAAACATAATTTAACCGCTAATAAACGAGAAGGACAACAAGCTAACGCTAACTAATGTTAAATACTTGTAGGTTATAGTTTAAACCGCTAATGCTAAAGTCCTTTTAAATGAAGCTCAAAGTGATTTAGAAATGAATAGAAGTCATACTGTTTTATGGCGTGAGCTGAGACTGGTTATTCATACCTCTCACTGCGGTTTACATCGATTCTTCACAACTTCCAGCCGCAGATGAGCGTCTCCACGAGCTCTGCTGACACTACGTAGAGCTTTTTAGGAGGGGGATCTGTGTGTAGCAGGGCAGAGTTAAACACAAATATACAAATGTGTGTATACTATGTCATGAAGCCTAATTGAAAACACTTATTATTGTGAAAAAGGAATTTAACATATGCCCCCCTCATGTTTAATGGGCTGTTCTCGTTCCCACTACAGTTTCAAGAATAGTTTATCCATCACAACACACATGTTCTAGTGAGTAATGAACAACATAGTCACTAGCAGGGCTTTAGACTATTAGTATCAGGCTGGTGCGTTTTGACATGGACTTATAAATAAATATATACATATGAAGCAGAAAAAAAACAACAACAGCAGTCTGTTTTCCAAGCTAATTATGACCTATTTTATCTTAGAAATCTGTCTAATTAGTCTGTCTTGTTCATTTTTGATGTTTAATTGAAATGAACTTCTCTTTATGACACGTTATTTTAAGAAACAAACAAAAGTGCGCATATTCTGCAAGAGTGGCACCCAAAATATTACACTTACTGGTGATGTTTTAGCTCGATGAAACGGTTTCCAAGAGCCCCAGCCGTGCTGCTGTGGACGTTTATGTGCTTTTCCAGCTAAAAACCCCATCGAGCAATGAGTCAGGAGTCGTCAGAGGTTAGCAAGCAAATCAAAGTGGAGCTTAACAATGCTTCTCTGTACAGCCTGTCTTTGATGTCTTTCAGTGTCTGCCTCTCTGAGAGCCCTGCGCTGCGAGGGGTGTGGAAACGTTGGCTGGGAACCGACTGCGTTTGTGCCATTACTTTGTTCTCCGGGTCAAAGACTAAATAATGGAGCCGTGTAGCCACCTGCTGCTCGCTATCATTTACCTCCATCATGTTTGACAATAACAGTGGGACGGTCGGAGGAGAGATAACCGAGTGGCACAAGATATTTTTCTTTAAAAATGTCTGTCTGGGTTGAGATGCAGATGGGCGCCGGACAACCACACATGACACAGAATGGCACAATTTGTAAAACTACAACACATCAACTGTTGAGGCTGCCACTAAATATGACTTTCACTGATTATTTTTCTTCTGACTAGTCAATAAAATATGTAGTTTATAAAATGTCAGAACCCAAAGATATTTACCATATATTTATATTTACCATCATATAAAACAGAGAAAGAGACAGCCTCACATTAGACACTACGACTACTAGGAGTTGTCCATCAAATCCTTCATATAAGAACATTTAAAAAGGAGACATTAAACATTGAAAACATTGCATTAAAGCTTAATTTAAAATTATGTTACTTCCTTAGGAATAAATCTGTTTAATTTACATTTTTAAAACTGTCTTTATTGAGCTTTTAGACAATACATAGATAAAAACAATGCAAAGAAATTACAACCAATACAATATAATACAATACGAAGTTATACAATACAAAACAATACAATACATTATATTCCAACAAACGGTAAAGTGCAGCTAGTGTCAAAGAATAATTAGGGCCTATTATAAATTGAGTAAATTCCAGGGTAGGTTGCTTTTCTCTCTGCTCTCCTTTTTTAATTCAATTAGAATTTGTTTAACAACCATGTCACCGTCCACTACAGTCTGGTTTATGACCATTGCACATCTCGTTTTCCATAATTTTATACAAACAATACCTATAACAGTTTGAAAAAGTTCCTTTTGTTTGGTGGGCATTGTTTCTTCTAAAATGCCGTACATTACGGATTTGTAGTTCATATTAAAAACCAGTCCTAGTCCTTGAATTATTGACCACACCTCTGTCGATCTATAACAGTCCATAAGAAGATTCGTCCTCGTTGCGATGTATCATTGGGAACTCTTTAGTAGTGACGTAGCAACTCCAAGATACAACGGTTTACCAATTTACCATTGATTCAAATGTAAAAGAATTAGGATTATAATTTAGAGTGAATGTTGCTTTTTTTTTAATTTCTTTTGTACTGCTGATATTCTGGTTGGGACTTTATAGAGAGGCAAAAATAAGCCTTTTTCAGTCATTGATTGTATGAAATGGATTGATGTAAACAGGTATGATGATGTTTTGTCAGTTTCACACCCACACAAGTTGTTAAGCTGTGTACCAAAACAAACTATTCATTCATTCATTCATTCAACATTTATTTAGACAGCGGTGGTTTTCTTTCTATAACTGTACCTGCTCAGTGTCTGAAAAATGTCGACTACCACATACCAGTGGTGTTCAACTTTCTGGGCTTCTGACAGTGTCTACTCTGGACTCCGTGTCAAAGGTTGAAGTATATTTTAGGGTTTTTTCCATTACTATTACATGACTAACCACAACAAACACAACAGTATAGCAGTTCCCCTTCTGTCTGTACATTGGCAAGGACTTTTTAAACTAGACTTTTTAATATTATAATAAAGCACAGCATATTTTCAATGACGTTGATCCAATCCTTCCTGGTAGGTTTAGGTCAGGGGTCGGCAACACAAAATGTTGAAAGAGCCATATTGGACAAAAAAAAAAACCAATATGTCTGGAGCTGCAAAAAATTAAAAGCCTTATATAAGCCTTATAATGAAGGCAACACATGCTGGATGTATCTATAGTAGCTATATTAGCCTACTATCAAAATGACTAAGTTGGCTACAAATACATAATGAGCCTTCGTGATTAAATGTTTGAATGACGCACCACGTGACTACTACTGTTGCGCGATGCCGCCTCAAGTTTAACCTCATTACAACATTAATGAGTTATGTTTCATTGCTTTGATGAAATTAAAGAAATGCAATAAAGAAATCAGATTTTCAGAGTGCAATAAAACGCAGCCTGCATTTATAAAAAAAAATAAAACATCAGCCTTTTGAAAAAGTAAAGTATATAAAATCAAATTAATACAGTTCAAGTTTGACGTCTGTGCAAATGCCAAGCAAGTCAGTGCAAAGGGTAAAAACGCAGCCCTAACCCTAAACTTGGTATATCAGCAACTCAACTAAATCCTGTAATCCAGTATTTAATGATAAACCGTTGTTATTTACTGTAATTTCATTTATTGTTAGATGGCTATCACTGTGTCTGACTTTTATCTATGAAACTCTGTGG
This sequence comes from Euthynnus affinis, assembly GCA_029490765.1. Taxonomy (NCBI): domain Eukaryota; kingdom Metazoa; phylum Chordata; class Actinopteri; order Scombriformes; family Scombridae; genus Euthynnus; species Euthynnus affinis. The sequence continues at coordinate 21,270,530 of CM055854.1, forward strand.
CTGCTTCCTCCTTACCTGTGCACACACACGTGTAGAAAACCAAAACTCTATAGATTTCCCATAGATGCTGTGTCCAATGAGTTGGAACCAGTTGTGCAAAAACATTAAATATGTTGTGCGTTTTACCTGCAAAAAATGTAGAATGACCTGAAATAAAATTTAAAAAATAACACCATTAACACAAAACTTTTTGCTCCTAATTTATTACATTAACTTTATGAGGATAAAGTTTAATAAAAACTTAAAACTGCATCTTCAGTGATTATTATTTGCACTTTTTTTGTAGCGTGTGTTTTCTTAATCCTTGTCATGTTTTTTTGTGCCGCCTTTTGGACTTAAATCTCTCTTGAAAAAGTAGGTTTTTTAATCTCAGCGAGGCTTTCAACTGGAACATAAAAAGAATAAAACACATCCAGCGGGTGGGAGTCAACACCGGAGGGGGGACTTATCAGGTGATCAGTCATGAGCAAAAGATGTGCTAATGTCTCTTTAGCTTCAGACAAAACTAATTTTTTTATAAGCTAATTACAAGGTTTAATAAATCTGAGCATAATAACATTTATATCAACATTTTCATTGCCTGAAAGATAAAACCCTGTTTGCATCAAAGTCCCATTAATGGTTGGGAAAAAAAAAAACAAACTATCAACCGTAATCCGAGAACACAGAAGCGATGTGTGCTCAGCAAACGGACGTCCAATGAAAGAAGATATCTTGTTGTTTTTTTTTTTCCCCATAGCCGCACGTTATTAACTTTTTAATCACTCTATACTGCGAAATGTTTTTGATAAACAGGAAATTAAAATGACAGCAATTGATCCTTGTTCTTAATCACACAAAGTGGGGGAATATTAACTTGAATAAATCTGCTTTACTGCGGTTTGTTTTCTACGATATACAAGGTCGTCGTCGTTGCACATTCAAGAGGACGTTATCTGTATTTTTAATTTGTGGCAGCGGCGGAATATAAATGCACAGTCTGTGCTGTCAAAAGCCATCCAAAGACAATCCCAGGCATTTTTTTTTTTTTTTTTTTGTCTTCATGTTTATTAATACAGCTGTTTTGACAAGCCTTGCATGTAATTTCCGCCGCAGTATGTTCCCGCTCTTCTATCGTCAAATGCAATTAGCCGCGACCTACTTCATGAGAGAGGGAGAGAAATACTGTTCTTTAATTGCCTCGCATCCTGGAGAGCGGCAAAGTGGGCAAAATGTTTTTATATAATACTGCCAGTCAAGCTGCAGGAAAATAACAGGGAAAAAAAAGTTAATGACGCGCGTTCAGGAAGTGCTTATCAGGAGGTTAATGAATAATTACTAACTTTCGTCTGGAAGGAAAAAAAAAAAAAAAAGAGAGAAAAGATCCCATTTCATTCAAATTACGGGTAATCACGAGAAAATTTATGGGATGAACGTTAAGTTTAGTAGATATACGGTGAATGCAAAACAGTCCTTTAGCAAACCAGCAATTAAAGACCTGAAACACATACATAAAAAAAAACCAGGAATAAAAAGCTGTTTTCCAATTTTGAGTAGATGAGATTGCTGTAATTAGCAGCCGATGATGTGTAAAATAATTTTATGGTCTCTGAATGTAATGTTTATTTTTCATTAATCATAAGGTACATCCCAGGTCTCTTATCCTCGCTTCTAGTCCGCCATTTCGAAGGTGTTGCCCCCCCAAGTCAGGAGGTTTGAGGAAGGGGCCATCACGAACCCTTATTGGATATCAGTTATTGATTGGAGACTGCGGCTGATCGGAGTGAAGACAGATAACGGCGTAAACTCGTGTGTTTATGTTTTATTTGTTTCCCAAAGTCTGACAAAAGAACTGTTAATAACTTTCTTTATTTATTGGAAAGAGTCTTCTCTACATGATCTGTTATTTTCCTTTTATTAACTTAAGTAAGAGAGAGCAAGAAACACTTTATTGTCATTGTCATGCAGTCATGTGAGGCTGAAAATCCCTGAGTTACATCAATTTCCACTGTTCAAAAGACACTGACTCATCTCTGGGTTATTTAATTGTGAATTCACTATCAGGACATCAATAAATGATTAATAGAAGCGGTTCCTGTGCCTCTGAGCAGGACACGGTACGCCGTATATGAAAAACAGAGCGCAGGTTTTTATTCATGTGCAGGTGTTTGTCAAACAGGTAACAGGCTGCGGGAGGGGAAACAGCTGCTGGCAGTGATAACTGTGAGCCTCTATTAGTTTTAGCACGGCGCACATGTGTGCAGACAAACTCCATCAGAAGTCTCTACAGCTGTTAAAGCCGACTGACAGCCGATCCAGCTGTGATCAGCTGCAGCTGTCATAAGAAAAACGGATGTCGCTTCACATGACGCTTCGCAGGAAAGGAACGTCTCATTTCTCTAATTTCCTAGTTTCTTCTCTCCTCGCGTGGTTTCCTTGTATCTCCATGCAGACCCCATAGTGCGTAATGAACTATATGAAACTCATGAAGGTTAAAGATTCAATCTATGCTCATAAATTTCCATTAAAAACGGCGCTGGGCTTCAACCATGTGGTCAGACGAAGGCGGGCCTACATGTAAAGCCTGACCACAAGGCCGCCTTTGTCCTGTAATTTCTGAAACGAAGAGATGCTGCTCACACAGACTAAAACTCCCAGGCTGCCCTGCAGTTCGCACCTCGGTGCAAAATCTGTGAGAGCCTCAAACTCTCTACTTTCATTGGCGGAGATGCTCCAACGCCATAGCGACGCAGCTGTGACATATAGCTAGCATGACATGAGTACCAGCTGCACAGATGCACCCACTTCCTTTCCATTATAACCATGCTGGAGCCAGTTTACTAAAGGATGTAATAACCGTGCACATGTATCTCCCCTCATCAAGTTTGAAGATTCAACCAATCACAACTGCTAGATCTGAAGAAGACACTCTCCTGTTTGCCTGCAGAAGGAAGAAAACCATTCACAAAGATGCAGATAACTTCTACACCCTGCTGCCGTCCAACCAAATCGACCCTCTTGTGCCCAATGAGGAACCAGCTGCAGCTAACCCTTAAGGAAACCATCAGGACCATGCATTGGGGGACCCATGTTGGACCTGAACTGACGGACTGAACACACAGTTTAGCATAGCTTTATTGCTTGTTAAGCTTCATTGCTGCAGTAATTCGTGTGAACTGACAGACAGCCGAGTCCTTTGTTCTGCTAAGCTCCACTGAGCATTGATGTTTGCTGTTTGCTTAGCTGCGTTCACCATGCTAAGCTAATTTGTGTTTGTCCCACTCAGGACTTGCTGTGTGTTTTGAGCCGCCGCATGTTGCCTGTGTGATAAAGTACAGCTCTTTCCTCTTTCTTGTTACCAATCCTCTTTACACGCACACATGCACATAAACACACATAAGCACCCCCTTTGTACATCTGTTGGGCAGATAATTCATAACGCAGCTGTGCTCTATCCCTCACCATCGTACCACATCTGCTAATTGATCCTCGCATGATGCCCGCCATCTTGACTCTCACATGTGACGTCATCATCCCAGATCACGTCCGCCATCTTGTCGCTCAAGCCTTCCTCATTCACCCCTGGATTTTAGTATCCCTCAGACAGCATCCCAAGTGAACTCCTTTTATTAGACTACCTTACTGTTTGGTTATTGATCCTGGTATTAATAGTTTTATTGATTTTAATGTCTGGTGGTAATAACCAAACCCCAGCACTGCACCCCAACATAATAGTTTTTGTCCTTGTCTCAAGTGGTTTAACATTAAAACAGAGTTTATTTATTAGCCTGGTAAAAGTCAGATAAATGAACGTATGGCAGAAATGTTTAACTAAATAAATGTTTTCTGTTGAGCCGGAGTCAACTTTTGAAAAAACCACAACCCGACGTCACACTGCGGTGGCCGATCACGTAGCTCGGCGGTTAGACCAGAAAAGGAACGTTGTTTATTTAGCATGTAGCATTGTAGCATTTCGGCGTTCCGCTTCGGACCAAAGATGATTAATTGATTGATTGATATCACTTTATTACAAAGATGATGGTCTGAGTAATTTCCCAGAGCTGTCGTCTCTTTCTTCTCTTTTGTTGTTTCATGGCTGGTTGGCAAACTACTTTCATACTTTCAACTAATTTCATACCTTCTGGACCGGGAGGATCAGCAGATTATTAGCAGTTTATAACGTGACGTCGCACAAAAGCACTGACCCGTGGCGATTCGCTGCACCGCCGGATCTGGTGTGAATGCAGAAGAACAGTGAGCCTTTGAGCCAAATGCTGCAAAGTACAACTGTGACTGAATGTAATTATTTTTGCACATTTGGTCATAAATAAAAGTATCATACAGATTGAAACTTTGACCTGTTGGTGACGCTAGTGAGAAAAAAATCAGAAGGTTGTTAAAGTCACTGCCTTCCAAAGTTTGAGTAAATCCATCTAGTAGATATTTCACTGGATAACTGCTGGTGGACCTAAACAGTCAGGTGATCCAACCTCTGGAGAAATATGGACGTCTGCACAAGATTTCATGACAATCCATCCAGTAGTTGGTGAGATACCGGACAGTTTTTCTCCCAGTTACGCAGTAGAGGTAAGATCTTAAGCCTGAGCCCAAAATGTCAATTATTAACTTTGGGTCAGGTCGGGCTTCTCTCTCGCTAATTTTTTAAAATAAATATATATTTATATATTATATATTGTATACTAAAACGATGTATGGATATTAAACTAAAGGAATACTTGTTATAAAATATGAATGCATTTATAATGATCATAAAAATATGTAGATTATTATCTACATATTAGATTATCGGGCTCGGGCCTGCAAATCAAGTTAATTGATCGGGCTCAGGCCAGCTCGGGCTTTAATACCCGCAGGCCTGGGTCGGGTCGGGCTGGATTTTTTAGGGCCGATCTTACCTCTATTACGCAGTGAACTTCACTTGTGTTGGTTACAGTTGCACCAATCTCAGAACCTGACGCCCTTTTCCTCTGCAGTGTCCTCCAGCTCCTCGTGGAGGATCATGTGGCGTTCTCATGCGGCGACCTGATGGAGTATAAAAATCCTCCAGCATGTTCTGAGTGTCCAGAATACATCCCCACAAAAGATGGTGTCCTCTAGTAACCTACACACACACAGACATTTCACAAAACCCAATTCTGTCTCCTAGAAATGATGTTCTTATACTTCTATACTTATTATTTCCCCAATTATGTTGTATTGGCGAACGTAATCGCTGCCCTGGATTATGCTCACAGGCAATATTTTTATTTCAAAATGAATTAATCTCTACATCAAACTGAAGTCACAGGGAAGTGGTGCAAGACCAGAGACACACATCAACATCCTTGGCACTGTGTGTGTGTGTGTGTGTGTTTAAGTTCAGGCAACAAAAGCACTTTGGTGAAAGTCAGTGAAATGTTAATAAAACTTGTTATGTCGACTATTTTTCTGTATTAAACCAAGACCAAGCAATCTTCCCCCCCCCAAAATCTTAACCAAGTTCTGCTAGTGCCTGAACATAAACATTGGAAAAAGTTTAATACGGCTGCAGTAGCCTTCTAGCAGATATTGTACTATTTTAGTGGGCAAAAAAAAAAAGGGAAAAGGTAGGTAGAGTTTCTTTCTTCAGGCAGCAAATCACTCCTCCAATCAAGTGTTTTTATGGATGTGTCTGTCTCTGGTGAGGTCCCAGGGGGGGTTGTGTTCTGCTTGGTCTCTGTTTCCTATCAGTATTCTCATAAGGAAAACCTCAACTACACACAAAAAAACACTATCTATACACATAATCCCGCTCCACACCTGTCAGTCAAATGAGTCATGTCATGCTCTCTGTCAGACTCGGTTCATTAACGTCTCTCCCTCCTTCTTCTCACCTCCTGTCTCCCCCCCTCTCCCCTCCCAACCGCCAACCTCTCTGTCCACAGAGATGAAGCCGTCACCGGGAAGCTCTTCATTACTTCCTCTGCTTCAACCTCCACTCCATCCAGTCTCATTGTCTTCATTATATTCACCTGTCCATGATGACACACACACAGCGGGTTCCCAGGTGAGTCACTGACTCTTTGAAAAATCAAACTGACTAATGGTTAAATAAGTTTTTGCACTGCATTGCTATCTTTTTGTTTTATTTGTTCATTTATGTGCACTGTTTGTCGGACAAAGCAAGCAATCTGAAGGTGGGTGTGTAGAGAGAGAGAGAGAGAGAGAGACATTTTCTGCTTGATTTAACATTTTCTTACTTTTACATATTAGTAGTCTAAAGAAGATGAAAGCATACCAAGTAACATGTGAGGCTGCTGCTTCTATACATGCCTACAAACACGCCAGACGGAGACTGTTGAAGGCTGCGGCACAAATCTAATCTAATAAATACACTAACACACACACTTCTGTATCCACACATGCGCACCAGCAATTAATTATAATTGCCTTTTTCTTTCTCTCTCCATCTCTCTCTCTTTTGCTTCTGTTTACTAATCGCTCTCAGTAAGTGCAAGTCAAGATGAGAAAAATACAACCTGCATGCATTTTTCACATCAGTCAGTTTGTTTTTAAGCTCCGTTCGTTACGTCAGACTTGTGACAGCAGCTATAGAGGACGAGCAGAGTGTGTGAAACGCTCTCTTCATTATTAAAAAAATGACATTTTGGAGCTTTGTAGCCCAACAGCTGTGGGTTCAGTGACTTTCCTCACATGTTTAAAGTCGCAATAATTGATATTTTCTTAATAACAACATGTATAAATTGAAGGATGGAGAGAATTTGCGGAGAATTATCAGCCGCTCTGCAGCTCCCCCTCGGCTTAACGCAGCCTTATAGCCAGTTTTTAGCTCATTGTTTAGCTGCAACTGGCTGTTTCAGTGTTGTTCAGCCACAGCAGGCAGCTGATTTCAGAGGAAAAAGCTCCACCTGCTCAGCACCAAATGACCGCTGGTGAACATAGTGGAGCATTTAAGCAGCTAAAGAGCCGGATATTTCCCTCAGGAGTCGGTAGAGAGCAGAAACAGAAGCTAAAAGAGTGGATTTTTGGACTTAGATTCACCAGAAATATGACTCCAAAAGAGTGATCATGTTGCTCCGAGTTCAACATATCAGCTTAAAAAGGTGACGATATGCCCATAAGTGGACAAAACATATACAAAAAGGCTAATCTTAAAGGGTTAATCCTTGAATTTCGGGGTGAAAATATGATAAAGTGAAGAGGAACTAAATTTTCGAACACCTTTACGTCCGGTCCAGTATGAGAATACTGAGTAAATAATGTTTTAGGAAGCAGGAAAGAGAGCTAAACCTTTCACTGGGAGGTGGATTAGAGCCAAATGAATCAATCAGAAGTTAATACCTTCCTGGCCAGTCTTAACCCACCTCTTACACACACACACACACACACACACACACACACACACACACACACACACACACACACAATTGCCTACACTACTGCCAGATAACCCTGGAGTGGAGATTGATTCATGAGGCGAGTGTCAAGTTCAAACCAAGGACACCTGAGCACCTGCTTACAGCCAGTAACTGCTGAACACCAAACATAAACACACACACACACACACACACCTGCCTAGATATATATGCCATCACTAGGCACTGGCAAGCAACAGGGAAACACAAACACACACACACATGCAAATATGTAGTGAGGAATAATAGGCAGGTTAGGACTGACTGGCGACCTCAGGTGAGAACACATGCCTTCATAATCTCAACTTGTTTACTGGAGATAATCAGCAATTAAAGCAAATAATGAATTATTATTTCTGCAGGTTCGTTTTTAATAAGAAAGACTGCGAAGTGTGTGTTTTCTGCACACGTTTTTAATGGTGTTATCATCATTAAATAGAGCACAAAGTGATATCAGAGCTTCTGTTTTCATCTTAATCCCCCCACCAGCGAAAAGTGATTTGGTTTATTGTTCATTTATTTCCGATGTTTGAGCTTCACTGTGCAGTATAACGAATGTACAGAGTTTGACACTAGAGAGTGAAAAGTGTTAAGAGAGAGAGAGTTCAAGGCATGCACTTGTGACATCACAACTAGTTCGGAGCCAATCGTGGTCCAGTATGCAGATACGATACGATGAACTTTATTGTCCCACTCAGGGGAAATTTGTCTTGGACTCTGTAGCTGCACCACGAACGTCTTTAACAGTGCAATGCTCAGCCATCCAGACACCAACAGTTACATAAAATGACAATATTGCACATGTCCCGTAACGTGGCACATACATACACATGTCAAAAAGTCATGCTAAAATGTCACTGAAGTGAAAGTGCTATAAAAAAGAATTGTTAAAAAGTATTGCACAACCTTCGGCCTTAAGCAGCTTTGTTTAGAAATGTAATGGAGGCTGGGACAAATGAATCCTTAAAGCGCTTTAATTTGCAGTGGGGGGACTCTGTATCGTCTGCCCGAAGGTGGGGGGGGTCATACTCTGAATGAAGGATGTGAGAGGGGTCGTGGTTACTATATCCTCTGGGCTTGCTGCAAAAACAGTGTCTTGGTGAATGGACTGCAGGGTCTGGTAGTCGCTTTTTTTTCCAATTACCTTCATGGCCGTGTGTATCAGACGAGCAAGTTTAGTAGATCACACAAGTGTGATCAAACTTGAAGTCTCAGGCGCACATGCTACACACTGAGAATGAAGTAGGAGACGTTTTTTTCCTCATCAATTAAGCTTTTGAACATTTTTAACATACTTTCATATCCGTACACTCTTGATTTTTATTTGTAAAGAGGCAGAAAGGAGCACTGTGAAGTCATTTTAAGTCATTTAGACATAAATTATTATTCCTAACAGAGGATTGTGCTGAGAGGAGCTGATGAAGTTACAGGTATAACTCCTAATAAAGTCACAGTGAAGTCATCTCAGTGCGTGGTGCTGAATTTTGATTCTTCACCTTATATGTTCCTGCGACCGACCGGCACCTGACTGAAAATACCGGCTGTGTATGAGGAGTTGCGTCCTTTTGAGAGGATGGTTATCATTTTAAAAACATGTTTAATGCATGTGCTGTATATCCTCCATCTTCAAGAGCTCCTGCACATCCACGTGGAGGTTCAGCAACATTCAATCTTTCAGTCTTTGCAAAGCTGATCAGATTCATCAGTTCCAGAAAATGTCTGCATTAACCAAACTTATAATAAAATAATAAGGTCACAAGTGATCTTATTTTGCACAAGAAGCAATTACAATTACAAAGTAATTATTATTTTTATTTGAACTCTTTCTCTTGAGTTCAAAAACTGCACGGTTTCTGTTAACAGGATAAAGTTAATTGTTTGCATGTGTGTACCTGCAACGTGCAAATCCACACACACACTGTAAAAACACAGATGTTACGTTAATTTAATTGATTATTGACCCTTTTTTTCCTAATCGTGACTCACTGTAATGCAATACAGTGAAAATAAATCAAGGTATCTAATGGAAAAAGCCCTGCAACCATAAACACAATAGATAGTAACACACCAATGCAGACGGTGCACCATCACACACACACACACACACACACACAGCCAAGTACAGCATATCTCTCTCCTCTCTCTCTCTCTCTCCCCATCCGTCTCTCCTCATGTATGCGTGAGCAGCAGGCGCGGGGGGGGGAGCAGAGGTCAAAACTCGGCACTGAATCAAATTCACGATTCTCTGCCTTCTTGCTGGGAAATGGAAAATGTCCGTTGGCTTCATGGCGAGGAGACGGATGCCTGTGCAGCAGCTTAAGCGCTGTCATCCGGATTAGCGTGTGTCATCAAGCGGCATTAAGGTCGTCGAGTGTCATGTGACAGTCGGGAAGGGCGAGCCAATTATATGGGGGTCAGAGAAACGGAGCGACGGGGGCTTCCGTCTGTGCAACACATGCACAAGGTTCTGCACTGAAGGATACATTTTTAATGCCTGTTACTTGATCATCTCCAGTGGCTTCTACCCATAAATAATGGTAAACTTGCTGGTGACAATTCACCATTCACCACATTTAAAGCCTCTGACCAACAAGTCTATCAGTTATAATAATATCATACTCACTAAACAACAAACGGGGCAACAATTGGAGCTACCAGAGCGAAGTTTCAGGAGCAGGACCACACCTCAATTACACCACGTCCGGCATTCCTATAAACACCGCCTCACCCTCTAAGCTGCTTCCGCCCGAGCCCCCCCCCCCCAGGGACAGCGCCGAGCGGTGATGCAAATTTGACATAGCGGCCAAACCGTGGTATGACAATGTCACGTGACGCTACTGGGCCCAGAAAGACTTTTTCCCTCATAGACTTACATTGTGAAAGAGACGTCCGTAAATCAGTGGATACATTTTTTTTGAGCATCACAATCCAGGAAATGACTCGTTTCACTGTCAGAATTTGATCCGTTCAGTCCGATCACATTTCAAAAGCCTGAAAGAGCCGCACGATTGAAATGTTATATCCCTATTCAAGTTAGCCGGAGGGCTAAACAGGAAGTAGCCGACTCGACTGCGCATGTTCACGGGCCCAGTGATCCCGGATAATCCAGGTACTCTCAGACCCGGAAGTCGATTTTTTTGGTTTCATGCGCCACTGAGCAACTTTCATAGGAATGAACGAGGCCCCGCTTCCAACGCCGTATCCAGTTCTCTTAATACATCCATGCTTCCGCCCTCGTATTCTGCGCCCCTCCCTCCCTCCCAACCCCATTTCTCTCTTTCTTTCTCCGTGATTCTTCCTCACCTTCGTAGGGTCCTGAGGGGGTCCGCTGTGGCCCCGGATTCCCTGTAAGCTTCCCCACAACGCAGTCAGCAACCAGGAAGAACGAAGCATATCAAACGTTTTCCTTCAATACATCATTCAAATGCGTATCATTGATGGTGTGGTCCTTGCTAGTGAAACTTCTGATAACTTCTGATGGTTGTTTGAACTTAAACAAACAGTCAAAGTGCAAACTGTGAGTTGTAAATATATCCACCACAGCTCAACACTGACCGATCGTACTAGTTGTGGACACTCACAGTTTTCCTGTATAATGAGGGATTGTTGGTTATGGGTGCGTTCGCCTTTGCTTTTAAGTGCAAATAAAGTTGTATCTTGCAACCTGTATGATTGTCAGGCATTAATCCAGGTTGCTGCTTTTTAAGATCAGCAGTTGCTTTTATGAGTATATTATTATTATTATTATTATTACAACTGTTAAAACTAACGGAAACCATAGTTTTCTATTAAAAGGTGTGCTACATCCAGGTACTCTCTGAAAATAAACATTATTAAAAGATGAATTTAATCAAGATTTTTTTAAAGTTTAAAAATGCAGATTGTTCTTTATGAGAAATTATCAACTTTGCTGCTGTATCAATTATTGCTTCGGTAGTATCAAACCCCCATGAAGAGGATAAAATACGTGAGACTGTCTGCAACAATCAGCAGAAGCAAAAGGACCAGACAATAAACCCAGACAAAACAACATGAATAAATAAATAAATAAAAATTTAGCTTAATACCAGATGCAGAGTCTAAGTTATTGTACTCCCCTCTCCCTCCTGCTTTAGGTCTCTTTCAGACCCGCAGGAGGTTTCCAGCTTGTTGCAGGTTCAGATACCTTTTTAGATCAGCCCCCCACCCCTACAGAGAGTCTGAGGGGGGCTAAAATAGAGAATAAGGCCTCCAGACACCGAGCTGTGAAAACCAGACCGGCATCCTGAGCCCTCCTCAACCACCTGGGCCCATTATGAGACGGTGTCATTATGCAGAGCCATTGTTTGGTTTTAGAAAATGAAATATGATAGAAGATGAATAAATAATGCACACCGGTTTTTAACTAAAATAAACAAATACATGGAAGAAAAGAGAGAAAAAGGAAAGCAGGTTCGGTGCAGTCTATGTCCTGAAAGTGAAAGTGTGTTGCTGTGTGTGTTTTAAGCATAATATTAATCATCATATGTTATTATCACCAATCTTGACCTACCAATAATAATCTATATAATGATAACAATACTGATCAACATCATAATTCATCATTAAAATGACAGTATTTCACATACCATATCAATAATTATACAACAATAGTATTGGTAATCATGATAACAACAACAGCACTAATAATAATAAAATAACGGCAATAATAATAATAACTACCTGCATTAATATATACTGCAATAATAATAATAATAAAAAAATACTGCTACCACTATTAATAACAATAATAACAATGATATTAGTAACCAGAAAATAAAGACAAAAACATATAATATATATATGTTTTCTATCTATTTTCATTTATCTATCCTTTATCTTTTATACTTTTTATGGAGATGTTTATAGGTTCTCAGATGTAAATAGGTGAAATAGGTTCCAGGTTTCATTAAATATTGCTTTTGTGAACGGCGGCCATTTCCTCTATAGAGATGAATTCAATGAGAAGGACTTGGTTCAAGAGGTTGATGTGTAATGATCGCTTTGTCTTACTATTCTTTAAGCAAATAAAAACAGAATAATTCAATAGACTCTATAATCAAAATGTCTTTCTGGGTGTTTAAATCCTGAAGCTTGTTGTAATCTCGTCAGTTGTTTACAGCTATAAAAATCCAATTTATCACTCGGACATGAAGGTGAGAGGAGTAAACTGCAACCCAACCTTGGTTTCAGTTCAGGTCTGACCTGAATTGTTTCAGAGCTGAGGAGGATATGTGTTAAATATTAAATCAGTTAGGTAACAGGCACTGCCATTATTCCACTTTCATATCTTGATCAACGTCCTGAATGACAGAATATGGAGACCACACATGACTCTTTAAAGTACAATAAATCTATTTAAGTATGCAGTGAGATCATCAGCAATGTGGTAAAAGGACTGATCCTACTTTTACACTGCTATATAAATAAAAACGTTTATTACATTGTTTACATACAGAGAGTGTCACTAAGTTCAAATTCTAATAGACTGTAAAAGAAGAGCCTGCTCCTCGTGGACCAAACAAGTCAATAAGTGAAAAGCAAAACAAGGAGATTGAAAGAGAGAAAGAAAAGTCTATTAGTCTAATAGTCTAATATTTACAGGGAAAGAGAGAGGGAAGTAGGAAAACAATGATGATGGGAATAAAGAGTTAAGCAGAAAAAAGTTGAAAGGAATGAAAGAATACCGAGAGGATGAAACTCTGCAATAGAAAGACCGTCAAAATTTTCACGACCGCAAACTGACAAAAACAAACACGAAAATAGTACAAAAAAAAAAAGAATATTTTCATGGTCTGGATCCAATTTCATATGCTGGGCTTGTTTTTGCCACAGGCAACCCAGGCTCCTTGCCCATTTGGAAGTGAGCAGCTGCCTTGGGCCATAATAACATATTTACCTGACTGTAATGAAGAGTGTGGACTCTCAGAGGCCCGGAGGTCACGCTGCCTTTCACTGACAGCATCCGCCGAGATCTTACCGTCTCATCTCACCTCCAAAAAGAAACCAGCCATTGATTTGCAGATGATGAACGAATGAATGAACTTTTATTTATTTCATGCGCAGAATGCAGCTCAAAGTGTTTTTACAAAATCAGAAGCAAAAACACAAGTTTAAAATCATACATAGACTTACACGGTTTCTTTGGAAAGAAAGAAAAGACAGTGCACATAAAAATTAAATATCATTAAATGAAAATTATAGAAAATCATAAAAGTTTAAAACGGACAAATGCTAAGTATAAACTATATTAAAAAGATAAAACTGTCCATTGAGCTAGCAAAATTAGTATTTAAAGGGCAGAATGTTGCATATTTTGGAGGTGTAGCAGCTAAAAGTAGCATCCCCAATCGTTTTTGTGGTGACCTTGGGAACAGTTGAAAGAGCAGCTGCTTAAAATTTAAGTGTTCACGGAGGATCATAAAACAATGGGGAGTCTGCGATATAAAAGGGGGCGAGGCAATTTAGTGCCTTAAAAACTAAGAGAAAGACTCGAACATCAATTCAAAAGATGCAGTTATATGATCTCTCGTTTTAGTTTTTGTTAAACCCCCGGCAGCAGCGGCGGTCTGAATGGTCTGTAGTGTTGCAGTGGCTGCTTTTGGTAGGCCAGTATAAAGAGAGCATTACGGTAGTCATGACGACTACAACCAAAAGCATGAACAAGGCAGTTAAAAGGCAGTTTTGGTCAATGACTGACAGTCTCTTTGCTATTTTAAGCCCCGACACAGTTGTCATTTTCCCGTCCAGCCCCACGTTGTTAAAATAGCAACGGCACTTGCCCCCGTTGGTGCGCCCATGGGCGTATTGGTCTAAAAGTAAGGTGTGGCCAAGCGTATTGTTGGCGCATTGTTATCTTGAGGCAGCAGAGAGCCAATGGTGCAATGTTTCACTGTTATTTTAAGGGCACATTACGTAATATGCAACTAAAATTGCAGCCAATGAACGAACAGGATCTTAAACCGGTGGTCTGTGCCTGACCACAGGAGGGTCTAGGGGGCAGCAGGGTCCAGTGTGTGCGTTATGGATCGTGCGCTTTCCCTTTGCGCACAAGCAGATCCGTTGTCTATTACTATTTGGCAAATGCGTTGTCATAGTCGCAATCCGCCAAGGTGCAAGCGCTCCTGGCTCTTAAAGGGAATGGGAGATGACACTGTGATTGGTTTATTGCGTGTTACGCTGAAAACACACCCATGATTAATTAGGAGACTAAGTACAACCCCTTTGAACCATGCACCTGGCGCTGTGACCATGTGGAAAGTGGATTTGGACACACCCTTAATGCAATTGCGCTATGCCCAGGGCCTCAGGTTTCTTATCTTTGGTCATGTTTCTGAGGCCTGATGTCCCAGTTAAGCAAGAACAGGATCCCTCTTTTTTCGGCGCCAAATAGAAGGATCTCAGTCTTATCATGATTTAGCTTCAGGAAGTTCTTGCTCAACCATTCATTAATATCTAACACACACTCAGCTAGACTGGACAGTATATTTGGGTCGTCTGGCCTCAGGCACATATAGCTACGTGTCATCGGCATAGCTGTGGAAATTCACGCCATGCTGACAGATTATAGATCCCAGTGGCAGATTGAGAACAGAACAGATCCTAGGACACTGCCTTGGGGCCACACCAAGTCCAATGTTTGCTGTTTCTGCTATTCTGACGTGACATTTCCTTCCAGTAATATATGATTGAAACCAGATTACTGTACCAGACAAATCAAGACATCTAAGTTAAATATAGTGGTCAGTAGTGTTTAAGGTGGAGCTATGGTCAAGGAGAACGAGGACAGGTAATTTCCACTATCAGCATCTAATCTTAGATCAATTAAAACTTTGACGATAGCCGTCTCTGTACTATGGTTCACTCTGAAGCCAGAATTAAATTTTTCAAGAATAGCATTCTCAGAAAGGCGTTTAATTATTTAAACACTTCCTTCTCTAAAACCTTGCTCAGGAAAAAGGTAGATTTGAAACGGGGAGGTAATTAATAAGTAAGGAGGGGTCTAAGTTTGGGGTTTTTTTTTTTTGGAGTAAAGGTTTTGCAGGTGCAATCTTAAAAGGGTTTGGGAGGAATTTATAATAAGGAGTGTATTGAAGGACAGTTTATCTTAAGTGCTCTTGAAAAGGTCAGCTGGAATAGGGTAAAGGGAGCAGGTGGAGGTGGGGGAGTGGAGGGTTGAGGGATTGTTCAAGTTGGCGGGGATAATGTTGGAGAAACTTGGGGCTGTCTCTCATCTTGTAGCGCCTTATTGTTTTTAGTAATAAGTTCTTTGTATATGTCATGGTGGACTGTCAATTTATGTTTTCTCCATTTGCACTCCATTCTTCTACATTTAATTTCTTGGTTCGCCAAGGCGTGAGTCTCACCATTGGTCTTTTATTCTCCCTTATGGGCGCAGCAGTGTCAAGTGCACGAGGAAGTCGACTATTAAAGTGAACTACCAGGTCATGTATGGAGTGGAGAGACATGGTAGTTTGATTCATAATGTCAAAAAGCTGTGGGGACTGCAGAGGCATCTACTGTATGTAGCATAATTAAATGATTTATTTTTTGCTTTGTAGTGGAAATAGACGCTCGTAAGGTGAAGAGGTGAAGGTGAGGACAATGGCTTAGCAACTTTAGCATCAGAAAGTTGGCAGACACAAGTGGGGATTTCTACGTAGCAGGTTTATTCAATAAGCAATGTCGACCATACAAAGCCAGGTCTTCACGGCACTACGTCCACTAATCATACATGAGTCGTGTACGAAGACGGCACATCACTACTTCACTTACTTACTAAAAAGAGAGTCAACATGGAGGTCCACATCGTAGGAAGGAGAAAAACGAACTAGAACAAGCTCTGTACATTACAACAAAAAGGAGCCGCCACCGCCACCTCCTTGTGGCGCTATTTGGTATTACAGCTGAGGCTAAAATCTTATTTAAAGAAAACTTCCTAATTGAGATTTCAGATTAGAAGTTTGCATTATGTTTGGGAGGTCAATAGATCATCACAAGAGGTGCATGTGTGGGGTATCATATAATTTGGCCTTCACAGTGATCCAGCTACATATTCAAAGAAGGGGAAAAGGCCGAGGTCAACCCTACAGCAAAGGAAATGATTTGAAAACATAGCGTAGCATTTATATAATCTAATAGCCTCGCCCTTGGAGAGCAAGTGAAACTGAATACATCCTTGTGGATATCATTTGTCCTCCCCTCCACAGAGAGAGTGGCAAAAGCAGAGATATGTAGAAACAGGGCACTTTTTTAAATTACAGCACACAGCAATTATATATAGGTGCACCAATACAAACTTCACACTGGTGTCACTACAAACACACAAATACAGTAAATTTGAAAGAGTGGTGACATCTTTCTTTCTTTTTGTTTGCTATATTGTTATTGTTTTAAGCTTCATGTTGGTGTCTAAGTCAGTATTTTGATGGCATGACAACACCTTCAATCCAGAGTAGCTGCTGATCCGAGCCTTTTCTGTGTTTTTCATGCCATTTAGTGCATGTATTCATGTACTTATCGAGCATATACAGTTTTCTGGCTGACATAACTTTCAATCTGTCCATACTCACACTCCTTAACTTCCTCTTGTTTGCCAAATGTGCACTCTCTCTCTAAAGATGATAATAGTAATAACTTCATTCCTATAGCACTTTGCAAAAACAAATTACAAAGTGCTTTACAAAGACATTAAAACCAAAAAAACTACCAGAGCAAAGAGGGATAAATATAATCAAATACGATTAAAAAATAAAATAAAAGAGGCATTTGTACTGAAGCACAGAATAAAAAACACTGTTATGAGGCCAAATATCGAGCTGTGGACACAGACACAACAGAGTATGGAGGAGGAAGTGGCTACTGGGCCATGTTACAGCCACAGTCTGACACACTCTTTTGGATAAACTCTGCCAACAACAACCCAGAGAATATGGAGCCTCAGGTGGACGGAAAAGCTTTTATGAGGCCAAATATCTGTCATGATGGAGTGCAGGCAGGTGGACCCAAGTGCAAGAAGTGGCAGGCAGACGGGATCTAAAGCTCAGCAAGTTACAGACAGAAGTAACAAGGGGAAATAGGGAACAGGCGACTAGGCAGGAGAACAGGAAGGGAACCGAGTGGATTTTTTGGGACTTCCTTAGTTTCTGTTCCTGCTCTCTTGTCTCCCATGTTTTACCTACCCTGTCTTATGTGTATGTGCTGGGTTTTGGTTTTTGTCCCCCCCCCCCTTTGTGTTCCTCTGTTTGTGCACTTGATTTCCTGTAGTTCCTGTTTTATTTTGGAATTTCCTGCTACTTCCTGTGTTTCATTAGTTCATGTTTCTCACCTGTGTCTTGTTCCCCTTCACCTGTGTTTCATTTGTAATCACTGCCTGTGTATTTATAGTCCTGTCGAGTTGCCGTGTTGTTCTTCTGGTTGTATTTCTCCCTGGTGTTGTATATGTTCCTTGTGTTTTGAAAGTTACCACTCAATCTGTAGAATTAAAAATCACCACAACGAATCCTATCTGTACGTAGCCTTGCATTTGGGTCCACCTGTTCCTCCACACCTCAGCATCCTGACATCATTTTTACAGCTGTGAAATTCTCCCGCAACAGTACATCCATGACAGAAAACCCCTTGAAGGCAACATAACATGTACAAAATAATCTGGCCCCAGCACTATAGGAATATAAATTTTGTTCCTGACCAACATCTTGGTCCATGCAAGGGAACTGCAAAGACTACGAACCTGATTTCCATAAAGTTTTCCTTCCTGACCTTACCTTTAGCACCACCTCATACCACAAACATCATGTTCAAAGCATCAAAATCTAATGGTTAGATGGTCATGAAAATTCCTGAAAAGCTTCCTGCTCCCCCAAAAGAATAAATCCCGTCCATTTGCTCCAGCACTGTCATGAAACCAAAATGCCAATTTTAGTGAACAAGCTTGAGCATGTTGCTGCAAAATATAAATCTCTCAATAACCTGCAACATAAACCACCAAGCTCAGAGCAGAAAAATCACTGTGCACTGCCGTCTGTCAGGGCCACCGGCAGAGATAAGACTTTAAGTCTTATTATTTCAGGGGTTACTGGTGCTGATGGGGAGTAGGGGGAGGGGAGGGGGTGGGGAGCTGCTCTGGATGAGTGAGTCAGTGGTCTCCAAAGCATCGGGAAGGTGATAGGACTCAGCTGAATATATTTGAGCTCATCTGAGATTCAGCTTCGAGTTCAGGGGATGGCCAGGGAAAAGGTCAGTGTCATCAAACCTGGACTGAACACGTGTTGTTCTTAGACGTTTTGTCAAAGACAGAAGAAGTGGGAAGAGTTTTATGCCTGTAGCTCAGGAGCTCCGCCCAGATATCTTGGTACATAAGCGAGTTCAAACCGAAAACAGCCCTTCAGGTACTGGTGAGACCATAAACTGTATATAAATATGGACGTCATGACAGCTCCCCAAAAGTGAATAATAATAATAATAATAATAATAAATTGGATTTGTATAGCGCCTTTCATAACACCCAAGGACGCTTTACAGGGACAAAAACATCAAACAACAGAAGAAAAAGAGTTCATTTTGGTAGCTGTGGACCAAAAGCCTGAGTAAACAGGTACGTTTTTAGGGTGGATTTGAAGGAGTCCAGGGTGGGAGCGTTGCGTATTGCTGAAGGGAGTGAGTTCCAGAGGGTGGGGGCTGCCACGCTGAAAGCTCTGTCTCCAAAAGGGCGCCGAAAAGTGCGGGGGACAGAAGGGGGTGGAGCCAAAACATCTAAATCACCGCCTGGTGGCTGGCTGCTGTATAGGTCACATATCCCGCCCCAACCTTGCAGCACAAGGCTTGTTTAGACACTGGCGGCACTTTGTTAGGGAAAGATCATGGTCTCTTTTTAATACAGGAAAATGTCCTGAAGCATGCACTGACATTTAAACCACACCACGATCTCAGGACTCAGGATGTGAACTCGGGTCTCTTGTGTCAAAGTCCTGCAGCTGGTATGTTCCCCATCCACCCCCAACCTCCTTCATCTGACTTTAGAGCAATATATAAATGTAGCACTACGTTTGCTAATACAACATAAGTGGTAATGCAATTTAGTTGTATATAGGGTTGTTCCAACATAGATAAATGTTCCATAATGGCTCTATTATATCATGACAGGCCTGTTATAAAACAGCTGTAATGTTGGTGTCACTGCTGACGAGCAGCTGTAAATAAAAAAAATAATTTGTGTGTTCTCACTTCTCTGAATTAATTTAGAGTTTAAAATGTATTTTGCTATTGAAGCCTTAATTAATAGATCCTCAGACTAATGCAGTCAAATACATGCAGATGCTATTATCTACTTAATTTTCTTCTAAAAAAAATTAATTCAGGGGACCTTTTCCCGTTACTTAATTAAATCCATAGCTGCAAGATAAAAATTCTAATTTAACGATTTAGATAAGCTTTTTAAATTGTTATTTTAATTCAGTTGTGTTGACATAATGATGTTGGTAATACTTCATATTGTGAGTCATTTCAACTCAAACTTCTGCATCTTCATTGATTTTAAAACAAAAAAAAAATCAGGTTGTCGTCACTTAATGAAATTGGCTTGATTTAATTAGTTTCTCCCCACCTTGAGTGCAGGATCAAGTACCGTTCCCCACCCCCACTTGACAAAGACAGCTCAGACTGTGTCTTAGAGGAGCTGTAGGCTGAACAAATATGGCGAAGGAGCACAGAGGACACTTTCAAGGTGAGGATCATTTCATTTTGGGCATATATATATATATATATATATATATATATATATATATATATATATATATATATATATATATATATATATATATATATATATATATATATATATATATTCATATATATATTCAAGCACTCGCCAAACAAGTTCACAAAATTGATTAATGTCACAACCGTGGCGGAAGCAGGACCCAGATGCAGAGGTGTCGTGATTGAGAAAAAAAGTCCTTTATTTTGAAAAAAAACCCCACCAAAACCAAATGAACCAACAAAACAAAACTGAAAACCAGGGCTCAAATACACGGACAGAACTGACGAGGGAACGGGGAACAGGTTGTAATCAAACAGACGCATGAGGAAGGGCGAGTGACCAGAAACAAGGAGGAATAATTTTCAAAATAAAACAGGAAGTGACGAGACAAAACATGGAAACAGGACAAAAAACCCCCAACTAAACTTCACCACAGCGTGACAATTAAGCCTATCACCACGTCTCTGTATTTCACAGTATAACAGAACTTTTAATCTGGTTGTCGGACTTGACATTCCCGCACTGGCCAGATGAACGCATACTGCTCATTTTACATTGTTTGTTGTGATACTTTGTTGTAATAGCATAATTCAGCATGCTTAATTCCAAACGGCAATATAGACATTTGTGGGACAATTTAACATTTGTGTTGTTGTTGTTATTGTTATTTTAAGATTTAAATGTCAAATGACGTGTGTTAACATATACCAATCAATTATTAGTATGAGCAGCACCTGTACTAGCTATCCAGTTAGCTTAAACATAACAACACTCAAAACAGGAGCACCAGGATCCGTTTTGAGATAACTAACTGCAAAGATACAGAAATAATATATAAAAATTACACATTGCACATAAAAGGGTAAATGAGCATGAAAGAAAAGTTATGCTAACACTAGCTATGGGATATTAGCATTAAGAGCTAGCAACATTTGGCTAAGCTGTACACAGAAACAGATATATCACAACTCCAAATATCCAAAATATCCTCTTTCTGGTTAAATCTACCTTCAATCCAAGTATTAAGTCTCCAAGTGAGAAGAACAGATCTGTGCTGCCACATGGCAATGGAGGCCAAAAAAAAGGGAAATGAAACTTAACATCATCTGTAATAACATATAACCGCCACTAGGAGGCTCTAGACTTAAATGGTCAATGTCCAAAACATAAAATATCTGTATCACGGGCCAAATGGCAGGTTGATGAACTCCTGGTGTGGTGATAAGATGCTCTGGAGGTTTTTGACTTTTAAAGTGTCTTATGGTTTATTCAAACGTGAAACCCAAATGTTAAACTGCTTTCACATTTACGTAATGAGCGGGCTTCTGACTGTTGATTCCCACTTTAAGCAGCAAGAAAGCAAAACACGAGAAAGACCAAATTTAATTTCCTTTCTTTGGAGAGTCTGTCTTAATAAAATGATGATGATAAACATAACTGTGAGCCACACGGTAGGGTAACACTGCCTTTTCATCATGAATCATGGTAAACTTTCCTGTGGTCTCGAGGGGGGGAAAAAAACAACAGGGGTTTAAAAGAGGAAAAAATAACTCACATGAAAGTTGGGGAAGGAAAATTGCAAGTGACTCCTGCCATACTGTATAAAATGGAAGGAAATTTGTTAAAGGGGGTGGTATTGAATTAAAATTGTTATTCAGTCAAAGTGATATAAGAGCCCTTGACAGTGTGTAATTGCAATCAGTTGAATTGCTTAATTCAAACGGAGAGCCATGGGGAGCCACAATTTGCAGAGAGAGAGAGAGAGAGACGGATAAGAGAGGAGGGGAGAGAGGCAAATGATAGAAAGAAGGGAAGAGAGAGAGAGAGAGCATGTAGGATTTTATTTATTTTATCCTAACCACCTCTAATAATGTTTTCATCACACTGTGCAATTAATTAAATCTGGATATTGCAAGCAAATGTGCCAGTGAATATTAGTATGTTTAAACTAATAGATTTCTTCTTCTGTTGTTTCAGTCTTCACATGTTTAGTCCACGACGACGAATGAAAAACACTGCAATGCAAGTCATTTAGTCCTGATAAAGGGTTATTTTTTAATATTAATAATAATTATAACCTGTTATTTGAAAAAAAATGATGTATTCCCTCCTGTCAAGCTTGCTAAAATATAGATATATTATATAGTTTTCATTGTCCAGTAGCTTGTACATGTTCCACACATGCTCCAACGTACATATAACCACACTGCAACACACTGATACACTCATATGCATCTGCACACACACACACACGCGCGCACAGATGAGTCTATACACCAAGTCAGCAGGGCAGTTCGTTCAGTGCTGTGTTGGCAGAAGGGATGAAACTTTAGTCTATCCTCCAGAACGACACGTACAAGCAGTTGTTGACGTCACTATCCTCACAATGACGTCGCTGTTTCATAAATAAAAACCTTTTTTCTGATCTAACACCTCAGTAGGTTATGATTCGGTGAGGTTTAAACACAGAAACAAGTTGCTTAAGAGTTAAAATAACTACATAGTTATGGTTAAAGGACCTTCCCTGTCATGAAAATGTGTGTTTTCTTGTTCCTTCAGTTGGACGTTTTGAGCTTCATTGTACATAATGATGTATGTGCAAAGCTGTGTGGTCGCTTTCTCTGTCTTGTCTGAGGTGAAGCAGGATTTGTGACATCACAATTAGTTTGGAGCCGACCGTGGAGCCAGCATTCAGCTTACATAAAATATGATGTAGAAACTTGAAGCCGTCTTGAAGCCGTCTTGTGGTCCAGCAGTTCAACTCCAGAGGAGATGTAATTGCAAGTGTTTCAATGAGGTAATCGGCCCTTTTTTCTTGAAAACAAAAACATATCATTACACATTATTATTTCCAAGCAGAGTATCCTCATATCTTGCAACATGTCTGGAGGGGATCTTTTTAAAGGCCGGGATTAAAAGAAAACACCACAAGCTGAAGCGTGATATGAGCAGCAATATCCTGTCGAATGATGTTTTGCTGACCCGCCCGTCCACCCCGAACTCAAAGACTTTGTGACTCAATAACATCACCCGACTTCCTCCTTTTGTTCTCGACAGACGAAGACTCATAACATCACGACCACACTGGGCAGTTTGCGGAGTGTTTACTTGCTATAAAAGACCGACGTACTGACTGCACAGCCCAAAATATGTTCAGACTTTGACTAATAAACTAATTACTAACAAGAACTAATTACTCCAAATCTCTCTCTTCATTTGCATCTGTTCTTCTCCTGTGTCCTTTTACATCTATCCCTTTTTCTATTTATCTCAATCATTCATGAGCTGGAGCCATAAAACCTTTTGGATAATGACTTTTTTTTCTTCAAAATGTTTTCCACTTGCTTGCACATTTGCATCTGTTCATATCCATAAACCCTCCGAAGAGAGAGGTCGTAGTACATCCTGGATCACAGATCATATCCCAAAAGGGAATAAAACCTTTTTTTTTTTTTTACTGCATGGGTGTTTTCCAAGCGGCCGTGCTCGGAGGGGGGGAAATAGTAGGTAGTAGCGGTTTGAAGTGGTTACTCATATGAACATGAGTGCATAATCAGGCATTAAGGTGGAGTGCGTTATGGCACTTTGTAGGCCACAAAGAGGCAGTTTGAAACATTTCAGAGTGTGAGAGAGAAAGAAGGAAAGAGAGAACTGATGTGAGAAAAAGGATAGAGAGAGAGTTTAATCAGAGAAAAAAAAAAAAGAGGAAACCGGATAAAAGGAGGGAAGGAGGATGAAGAAAACAAGGGAGCTCTCTGTCACATCCCTCCATTATTGCATCCCAGTTTTCAGCGCAAAGAGAGCCCTCTGATTGAAATAATACATTTGGAGTGTTAGTAATGCCACCTTAAGTGCTGCTGGAGGAGTAGGGTGAATTAATCGCCTCCCTGACTCGATCTCAGCCAATTACATTATCCCTTGATTTATGAAACAACAGGCACCGAACGCCACCGTAACCTTGAGACCGAGAGGTGCTGACTAAAACCGTCTCCTGTTGTGTGTGTAAAGGCAGGCGTGCTAAATGATAAAAAATAACATGCCAGACAGACAGAAATCACAGAGAGAAGTGTTGAATGTGTTTGTATGTTGTTTCCAAACCTTTGTGCGTTCCTGCTTTTTAAGATTTTCCAAATGCGGGTTTTCTTTCTGTGCCACGTCTAACATTGTATAATATCTTTTATGCATGTTTTGATGTTTTTTAGAGGACATAAAACCTTCAAATTATGTGCTGCTTTTTTGTATTTCTTGCATTCCCAACTGAGAAAGTTAAAGAAGGGAAGAATAGTCAAGTGCCCAAATGGACATTGACACATGTTTTTCATTCCTTATGTTCATTCTGGCTATTAGAAGATCCCTTAATAATGCACTTACAATGCAAATTATATGGGACAAAATTCAACAGACCTCATGCAAATTGTATTTAAACATTTACCTGAAGCTTCAGCATCCAAATGAGTCAAATAAAGCACATATATTTCAACGTTACAGTCTTTTTTTTTTAGCTCTAAAGTCCATGTGCAGCTCAACAGGGAAACAAAAACACTGTAAATGTGTCAGATATCCACTTGATATGACTGCTGAGGCCTCCTAGAAGCTTCACATCAACTTTTAAATGACTGTGTGGATTTTAACCTCCATCACTTCCATTGAAAGCACATTTGAAGGAGCCAGTATGAACAGGAGGGATGATTACAGGACACCTGACTGCTGATTTAAAACAGACTTGAAAACTGTGAAGCATCCTTTAAAGGTGACTTCATGGAGAGATAAAAGAAAAAAAAGTGGTATAAATAATATAAAGCACTATCTATTCTCTACTAAATTAAAGAATTAGATTAGACTTGGAAAATGGTTAGTCAATAGACAGACAGAGAGATGTCCTCCTTTATAAAAAAAACAACAACAATCAGTTCCCTTTACTTCTAATTTTCACTGACTCTGTGATCCATTTCACAGCTTTATTCCCTGGAGCATCCGAGAAAGACAACAACCAGAAAAGTCAGCGGCGGCACCAGCACCAGCTCCTCCTCCTCCTCCTCCTCGTCTTTTGACAGGCATTACGGGTGATTGGATTGTCTGTATCTGCGTGTCAGCGGCCATGAGTCGCGCAATGGAGACCCTGAAGCTGATTAAAGGCTGGCGCCGCCCGCCACCTCCTAAACAGCTTGTGACAGGCTAGAGTCCAGCGGGGGCTCCGCAGAGGCTCCCGCTGCAAGCGAAGCAGAGAGCGGAGGTGCCATCGCTGCTTAGACTGTGTGTGTGACAGGAGCAGGACGGGCAAAAAAAAACTCCACAGAAATCGATGGATGCTGAGCAGCAGCAGCAGCAGCAGCAGTAGCATGGCAGCTCTGGTTGGCTGCAGTCTGGAAGCTGATCTGATTGTCGTTAGCCGGTGGATTGGCAACAGAGAGGCAGATAGAAATTAAAACCAGCTCCCCAGAACGTCCTTTTCAACCTTAGAGGACTATCTGCATTTTTTTTTGAATGGCAGACCCACAAACAGCCGACTTAACAGCTACACGCAACAGTAAGCAGCAGAGCAAGGAGTGAACATAATGACTTTGCTGCTCAGTACATAACAAAAGTCCCTCTCCGCTAAAAACAAGTTAATGGCTGCTAAAGATATCCAAAGGCAAGAAAAAACCAAAACAGGTATTTTCATTGCATCATGAGGGAAACATTATTCAGAGCTGTTAACAACAAGAGATTACCAGGCCTTTACTTTTCAATATTTTCTTTTTTTCTTCTGGTCTTTGAGCTCCAAGGACACTAATAGCATCTATTGATATTCAAGGGAAAGCATGCAGCACTTTGCCTTTTTCCAGCCACATCAAAAGAAAGCAAAAAAATATTTTGCACTACAGCAAGAAAAAAATGGAGCCTGACCATTATCTTTTCTGTTATATGAAACTCATTATGTTATTACATACAGTGCACGAGGCTCTTAAAGTTTTCTTTATGCTCTTTTGAATGAAGAACAAATATTTGTTTCCATCTGTATGCGCCCCAAAGCACCAATCTGGACTATTTCCTGCATATACAATGTAAACAAGGACGCATTCAGAGTGCATGTTGGTTGGTTTTTACACACTTGACGTCTTCATTATTTCACTGCAGCGGGCTACCTTGACATTGAATATAGCTGCAGAGCACTTCTTCCATGTTTACATTAATTGCGACGCTGGAATTTTGTACCTGCAGACGCTTTTAAAGTGGTAATTGAAAAACAGAGGAGCTGGAAAAGTAGTTGGTAGTCTGCGAGTCGTGTTGATGATGTCATACAGGATCAATCAATTAAACCCGCCATAACCTCACGCACACAGAAAACTAATTTGTAACTGACATATGTAAGTTTTGCTCCTAAAACTCCTCACAATCAAGCCTTTTCTGATCTGATAAGACTACGGCCGAGAGACAAAGATCATGGTTTGGGTTTAAAATAACTACTTGGTTTCAGGTTTAGGACTAATCAGAAGTGTTCCCCTTTGTTAAAGTCTTATATTTCGTCGATCCGTCCACCATCAAACACAACACAACACTTCCCTGTGCAGACTTTGTGGCTCTATAACAAAGCTGTGACAGACAAAGGTCATTATTCCTACAGCCACTAGAAGATTTTTTTGACATTTCAGTGCACATAAATTTTTGTTTTGGGGGGATTTTTCCTGAAATGACTGATGCCGACAAATGTCACATCCTTTTGGATTTTTCAGGAAAATACAGCTCTTAGTCCTTCACATAGACAAATCAGTCCACAGGCTGTTACAGACAACTGAGAAAGTTTGGGAAGATCTCACTTTTTATGTCACAACCCGTTCACTCATCGGCAATAAAAATGATTAATACATGTAAATTGCTTCACAATATATATATATATATATATATATAATTATATATATATAGTACCTTTAACTGCTGGACAGAAGATGTCTCATACTTCATTGCAAAGTCTATTCTCAGTTTATGTTCACTGGAGGCCTTGGGAACGTTCACCCTTCGGCAGATTAATGTGAAAACAGCTTTCTAGTAGCGTCAAACTTGCACATACATCATTCTGCACGGTGAAGCTCCAACGTCACATATTTTTTGAGTTGAGGGGGACTTTGAGAGTTTAAAAAAGATGAGATGTGACTAAGATGGTAGGCTGTTTTAAAAAAGCAATACTTAAATCCTTCCAGCGGCTGAAGAGGAATAAAAACTTTCTGAACAGCTCTTGCAGATGCAGCGATGCAGCCGAATCAGTTAAATGTGGGACTTTAACAATGGCTCTATATAATGACTGTGTGCGTGTGTGTGTGTGAGTTGACAGTGCAGGCCGAGCCAGACGAATGACCGTTTGCACACACACACAGTCAGCTGTTGGGAGAGCCACAGATCCATTATCCAGATCACCCTGTGGAGGATCCAGGTGTCTAGACGTGGAGCGCATTACATGATTAAGGAGAGTTAAGATGCTGCGCAAGTCCAATGTGTACGTGCACACCTGTTTGTGTATAGTGTGTATGCATGTGTGTGTGTGTGTGTGTGTGTTGGTGCAGATGAGGTGTGCCCGTTACTTGAGCGGCTCAGAGAGCTCTCGTTGCGCTCTCAGATGAATCAATCCTCGGCCATCCAATTTAGCCTGTGGGGAAAGGTGCATCGATCCAGGCTCGGGGTTTTCCACACATGGTAGAGGCTCCAAAAAAAGAGAGAGAGAGGGAGAGAGAGAAAAAAAAAAACACTCCCTGCACTTGTGCTGCAACAGCCACTGCAGCATATTTTATATCTTGTAACACTTCTGCTGAAATCTGCTAAATTCTTCTTCTTCTTCTTCTTCTTCTTCCCCATCGTCTTCTCCTTCATCATCATCATCTTCTTCTTCTTTCTCTTCTACTTCTTCTTCTTCTTCTTCTTCATCTTCTTCTTCTTTCTCTTCTTCTTCTTCTTCTTCTTCTTCTTCTTCTTCTTCATCTTCTTCTTCTTTCTCTTCTTCTTCTTCTTCTTCCTCTTCTTCTCCTTCATCTTCTTCATCTCCTTCATCTTCTTCTTCTTCTTCTTCTTCCTCTTCTTCTCCTTCATCTTCTTCATCTCCTTCATCTTCTTCTTCTTCTTCTTCTTCCTCTTCTTCTCCTTCATCTTCTTCTTCTTCTTCTTCTTCTTCTTCTTCTTCCCCATCGTCTTCTCCTTCATCATCATCATCATCTTCTTCTTCTTCTTCTTCTTCTTCTTCATCTTCTTCTTCTTTCTCTTCTTCTTCTTCTTCATCATCTTCTTCTTCTTCTCCTTCATCTTCTTCTTCTTCTTCTTCTCCTTCATCTTCTTCATCTCCTTCATCTTCTTCTTCTTCTTCTTCTTCTTCTTCTTCTTCTTCTTCTTCTTCTACATTGTTATCCCACAAACACAGAGTGATGTTAATCTCTCCTGGGAAGTTATAAATGTTTGTTCAGACTAAACACAAAGGGATTTTATTTTAAAAAGTTCACAATTTGATTAATTGGTTTACTAAATAGGCCTTTTTCTTATAATACATTTGGTCATGTCACAGTAGAAGAAACACAGGTGTAAATAATCCAAACAACTGACGGCTGGATTTCTTTCAGCTGCTGTTTCAGGGTCCTGATAATGTGCACATCCTGGCTCACACACAGTCACACCGGCACGACTCATTGGGACACTTGAATGGGACAGTAATGTTATTAGTAATACCTGATATGTTTCCTTACCATAACAAGTCAAATTGTCCGCTGTGAAAAATGCATCTGCACAAGTTTAAAAATGTTCCAACCTCAGCAAATAATTCACACTTTTACCAAGTTGCTGCTCTACTTCACGAGTGCACAGTGACAAGAGGAAAAAAAGGAGAGAAACTGGAGGAAGTTTCTCAAACGGTTTTTTGGTTTAGTCAATTGTCTCTCTCACACACACACATATATTCAGGTATATTCTGCTTAAAATTCAATCTGAAAGCACCTTAAAGGACCAGTTTGTAAGATTTATTGGCATCTAGCAGTGAGGTTGCAGTCCCCCGCTCCCCTTTCCAAACGTGTAGGAGGACCTACGGTGGCTGCTAAAAACATGAAAGGCCTTCTCTAGAGTAGTCAGTGTTTGGTTTGTCTGTTCTGGGCTTCCGTAGAAACATGTCAGTGCAGCATGGTGGCACTTCATGGCAGAGGACCCACTCCCTATGTAGATATAAAGGGCTCATTCTAAGGTCACAACACAAACACAATTCTTATTTTTAGGTGATTATACACTAATTAAAACACTGGACTAGCGTTTTTTTTCCAGCCACTGGTAGGATTTCTTGATATCAGCCACTTCTTCTATCTGTCGGTGGCATATAGGTCGTATAGGAGCTTGTCCCTCCATGATGGTTCCTCCTCTTCCTCCTCCTGCATCTTCGGGTTTCTGCTGCCTGATGTTTCACTTAGCAGTTCATATTTGGGGCCATCTTCCTGATGTCTTCCTGTTGGTTGTTTCATCTTGGACAGTGGCTCTGATGCTCACCAGTCCTCGGCCTTCCTCATTACGCTTAGTGTATAGTCTCAGGGTGCTGGACTTGGGATGTCCAGATATATCGATATATTTATATTTATATATATATATATATATATATATGCTCTGCTGTTCATTTTGTGTTTGTACTAAATTTCTATTGCTGCAAAAAGAGACTTTTTTGCCTTTGGGCCTTATGGGTCGAAACTGACCCTAACACCATATATGTTATTATAGTTAATAATATTAAAATAGAAATATAAATTTAAATCATTTATTTAAGAGATGTGTGCTAAATCCCCCTCAGTAATAGTCAGGTGGCATAACAACATTTTTATTTATTTATATAATTCTCTTGAGGTATTTTAAAAATACTGACAAAAAACCACACCAAAAATATTAAAACCAATATATATATATATGGATAAGGAAGCCGAACAAGGTAACCAAGAGATGAGAAAAAAACTGGATGATAGATTATTGTTTTTAGCGTATCAGAACCAACCCGTTAACATGAGAGATGGTAACAGGAAACTAACACAAGAGGAGGGTTTAACTGCCCAGTAAGGGGATTGTTGTCCTTTGTGAAGTAGGTTTAGTGTAGTGCCACCATGCATATCTAACTCAACCTAACTCAATCAATCAATCATTTTTCTATTATTTATAACAGGTCCATGTTCTGCATTCTGCACATCTCCAGGTCCATATTTATAATCTGGGGCTCTACTATGTTTGCATGTTTTACAGTGAACAGTAAACTCCATTTTTGTCTTATACTGTCCCTTTATGCAGCCTGTCAGTTCAGCCTCTGTCTTAAACAGACTGTTTTCGCTCCTGTCTCTTTAAGGCCCGCCCTCTTGATGTGCCTGATCTGTTCTGATTGGACAGCCTCTAAAAGCTTCAGCTGGCTCTGGAGGCTACATAAACAAACTATAGTAAAAGGATTTTTTTCTTGTCCTTTACTTCTCAAATGCATCTGTACATGTCTGAGCCAGAAATAGAGTAGACAACACAAACAACCTCAGAAAGCATGAATGACGGGGGGTTAAATTGGGCCAGAGCTGTCTAAATAAATTCAAACAATGATTAAAACATGGTTTCTTTGTACCTTTAGAGAACACAGGCCTAAATGAGGTGATGTAAGAACATCAGGACTTTCACAAGGTTTCCCTTTTTTTTTTCTGTCGCTGGGTTTCTTTGAAAGCTACCGAGCAGATCAGTGCCCTCAGTCTCTTGTCAGTCAGTCAGTCAGTCAGACAGCACAGATGGCAGAGTGACGGGCGGATGGCAAAGGTAGGGAGGGGAAAAACAGGTCAGAAACTCACAGGTTTAATAACAGAATGTAAATCGCTCTGAAGCAATGTTTCTATTTTACAAAATGATCACGTCATCTCATCTGGAAAGTTTAAGAAACCCGAGCTTTTTGTCTTACAGATGTTTTTTGTTTTTTTACATAAGTTCAAGTTTTTGAACTTTGGACCATGTTTAACAAAGACATCATATAACATAACAGTTAATAAATGGCTATCAATTCAAAAAAAATCACCAACATCACAAAAACAAGAGATAGATATCCACCACGGAGACCTCTGCTACCATCCCAATACTGATCCCAGTGGAAGTCACTTCAAACACAAAGGGTCCTATCTTACGCCCTGCGCAGTGTGTCGCATTGCTATTTTAAGACCGGCGAAATTTGTCATTTTCACACCCTTAAAATAGCAATAACACTTGCGCCCATTAGTGCGCCCATGGGGGTGTTGATTTAAAGGTAAGGTAGGTGTGGTCAGGCACATTGTTGGCGCATTGCTATCTTGAGGAAGCAGAGAACGATTGCGCTTTTGACCAACAAAAACCTGGTCTAAAGTCAATGGCGCAACGTCTCATAGTGTAGTTATTGCTTTCCCTTTGAGAAGCGCTCCCTTTTGGCAAATGCGCCGTCATAATCAAGCAATCCGCCTAAGAGCAAGCGCACCTGGCTCTCAAAGGGAATGGGAGATGACACTGTGATTGGTTTATTGCATGTTATGCCAAAAACACACCCATGATTAATGAGGAGACTAAGTACAACCCCTTTGAACCATGCACCTGCCGTTAAAATAGCAAAAGTGGGTTTGGACACACCCTAAATGCAATTGCGCTATACGCTTTAAACCCTGCGCTTTAGATCGTTAAAATAGGGCCCAAAGTGCCATCTGAGACTTCTCCTGGTAGATTTATTCGAGGCATGTATCACTCAAATAGCTCAAAAGATTTGGTCACACTTTCTTTTTTGCTTGCCACTTCTATATTTGGTGAGATAAGAGAGAAAAATTGTGAAGATTACAGCTGAAGGAGATTTAACGAAACCGTAGAGGACAGAGTAGCAGAAGAAGGTGGCGAAGGAGACCTGTAAACGCATTCAGTTGTGCTAAATTCCCTCGTTGAGATGCTCCGCAGCGCTGCTCAAATAATGACAGAGCAAAAATACTGCCTGGCTATCAAACCACATATAAACCTTTATCACTCTCAAGCTTTGACATTAAAAAAAAAAAAAAACACCTCAGAGTAAACAGTCTCCCTTATAACCAATATAACCAAAGCTCTGCGTTTATGAGCCTAACAGTGCCGTATGTCTTACATGTTGATCGCCATCAAGACTGTGACGGAAAATCAATCTGGAGTCTGAGCCTCCTAAACTCACACGCTACACACGCTCATTAGATCATTATATGGCGGACTACAAGGGTCTGGAACATGGATCATGTCCATCACTGTGTTTACCTCATTGCACCGTCTGAGTCATTTCTGCACTTTACTGCAATAAAAGATGTAGTGCTGCAGCTTTTACTTGAGGAGGACCTGTAATTGAAATCATTACTTAAAGGGTAGTTTCATCTAAAATTAGCAGGTAGAGAGAGTTGTCCATTAATCTCGGGGTTTGTGGTTTCGATCCCTGGTTTTCTCCTGTGCAAGTGTTCTTGTGCAAGACCAGGATTGTTCCCAATGGTTAGGCCAGTGATTTGTATTGGCCCACTTTGTATTGGTCCCCCTGAAAAGTTGCAGAGATACAAAAAACCTTGAAGGCTTTCATAGAAGTGAAATGTTTACATCAAAACAGAACATAAATCCCATCAGTCACACACTCACGCTCTCTCCTTTTAGGGTTTTTGGAAGCTCCTCATCATCTCTCTTGACAGCAGTAACTCTCGGTTGGTTTGACACATGATTCAGTCCATGGTCAGTTTTTTGCAGTTAAGATGTCAGAAGATGATTTGGACTTGTTTTCACTTATCACAGACGCATTTCTTCTGTGGCGGAGAAGCACTCAGACAGTCTAGCAGGTTAAACCAAGCTAATGGAGCACTGTTAGGTCTGAGACACTAGCTAGTATAGCAACACCAAGGCTGCAAACAGTCCATAATGTGTTTTCTCCATTCAGAAAAAAGGACATCTGATCATGTGACCACATAATTGCCAACTCCTCAAATATTAGATGAACCGCACTTTTCCAAACATAACTCCAGGAATAAAATGTTTTATATTCAGGCCACTACAGTAAATGCAGTCACTTTACCATTTGTCATATACCAGTAAGTAGCAAGTAAACTATTTATATAGTCAACTTACAAAGTGCTTCAGAGAAATCACAATATAAAATCCAGCACATGTGAAATCCATTTTTTTTTACATGTGCACTATGATATTTAATTTGTGATCCAAAAACCATACATGCCTCTACTGAGACCTTCATCACATTGTCCCCAGAGGGTCCTGACCCCCCCCCTCCTTGGGTGCCCACCACTGCCCACTGATCCACCTGTGAACTACAACTCAGTAAAGTAAAATACAGCCACTTCAGACATGCTGTACCCAACTGGTTTGAAACTTGGAAAGGAGAATGACACATTAAAGATATTATAAAGCTAAAAAACCCATCCATCCATTGATACCAAGAAAAAAAAAGAAGCGACAATGGGTAACTCATCATGGAAAGAGACATCTATTGATCATTTTACCATCACTGACTCCAGACTCTTTCAAGCAATAATTGCAAAGAGGGAAGAATGGCTTATGGAGGGCTTTTTCCCCCCTCTTTCACAGACAATTTCAATTACATAGTGCCCATCTTGTCACACTTCTTGTAAGAACATTTAATCCCTCTCCAAAGATTTGATGCAATCAAAAAATGGAGGGCTCTACTAAACGTTGATTTATGGCTGAGAGCTGTGTTTACTCTTTGTGCTCAGTTTTTTTGGACCGGCCTGACAGCGAGTAACATTTTTTGATGGATATACAAACATCAAGGTCAAATGCTGTTTACAGGACAAGTCAAACTAATTAATTAGAGGATCATACCAAAGCTCTTGTCAGTTTGATCTCCTCTTCACACTCAGTTATTGGTGATTTTCAGCTGTGTCCTGTGAGAGAGAATGGCTCCACCAGAGATGGGTTTCTGAATGCATCTCAAAATTGGACGTAAACTGTTGGACATTTTGCAAAATAACCTTCAAATAACCTTAAGAAAGAAGAAGAGCAGCATTAATCAGCAAGAGCAGGAAAGGAGATATCAACTTTAAATCCAAAAACTAGCTAGTTGTCATCTGCTAATTGCTACCTATCATTGTCGCCAATCTCCCAAAGGAGGAACTGTGCTGAAGAAGCTAACAGAAGAGTTAAATTGTGAAGAAATTAATGGGTCCTTGTTGGTGGTATCTCGTTTGATGGCAGCATGACCGACATTTGCAGTGGCCTCTCCTAGTTCTGACTATGTAGTGTGTCTGCTAAACCCAGTGGACCCAAAGTAGACCACAGCTTCGCCTGGAGCTACGCCGGAGAGGAAACATTGAATAGCGGTGTGACAGGACATCGGAAACGTGGGCGAGCGCCGAGGAGCGTAAGCTAGGCTAACTGTTAACCCCTTATAAATTGGCGATCCTGATAGTCATTTCGCCATAATGTTCTCTGGACAAGCAAAATGGATTATATAACTCACCCATCAGTGCTGGGAGCATGGAAGAGCTGTTTACATCCAATTGAGTCATGTACTTTTCTCTCTAAGTGCACTTTAATGCACTGTACTGCTAACTACTTGTGCTTTTTTTTTTCTCTCTTGGGATTTATATGTTTTTTTATCATTATTTTAATTTGCTGGGAGAACAGCACGTTGTTTTTTTTGTGTGTCTGTGTGTGTAAAATCTTTAGTAAACTATGGAAATCATGTAGTAGGATTATTTATTCTAGATATTCAGCAATTATTCACTTTATTTTGCTATCATGGATTTATAATCATCAAGTGGGAATGCAGTTTTGAGCAAGGACTGTCTCGAAACCCGTCCTTGGTGGTGCGTTTAAAGACACTCAGGGATTCGTGACTCATGCAAATACATTTTTATTTAATTGCATTAACGACATATGTTGTTCTGCAATAAAACCCCAGAGGATACCCAATAAGCAAACACGGACTTGGGTTTTTAATTATTTCTTGAATTAAACATTTGTTGTTGGGTAGCTGACTGTCAAATCTGAGATGTTGGAGCATCTGTTCTTTTGGAATCATATTTCAGTGTTTAGATAATACATCTAACACATCGCGGGGCACATATGAACGGAGGGATGCTTATTTGTTACCAGACTACACCTCCAACAGTCCCAGCAGCTTTTCGTCCTTGAGTTTCAATGCCTCCTGGAATCTTCGCCACAATCTGCTAAAAAAGATGAGGTTCATTTATCTTTTTAAGTGGGAGAAACATGCTGAGATGTTTTCTTGCTCGCAACAAACCACAACCTTCCCCCAAAACAAACTTGCGTGCAACATTTCCAAAGCAATTAAGGACGTAATTAATGAAACCCAGCACCTGTAGTGCCGGAGCAATCACCAGAGAGGGGACAGTGAAAAATGTAGCAATCAAATTAATCAAGCAAAAGGCACAGACCAATTACTCACAAACCATCTAGAGTATGGAGCCGCACTCAGAGAACAGGTGATAGTTATCATTAAATTAGAGGGAGATCAGTGGCTCGGGCTGTTTCATCATGTGGGACCTTGATGAACTGCGGGCCGGGCGCCGTATTTGTTGCGGGCACAGTGGCAGACAAGGCAGCCCATATGGTCGTTTTTTTTTTTTTTTTTTAAAGAGGAGACGAGGAGAGGGTGTTGGAGATAATGATTAATGAAAATGCGAGTGACTCTGCAGTAGCAACACAACAACAACATCTGGTCCTGCATCGGGCCCTCTTGTACATCCGGTGGAGCAGTGGTGGTCCTGCAGGTGAACACGCACGTGGCCCGCAGAGTTAGAGAAAGTTGTCAGAGTTAGCAGCTATTTCATTAATATCCCCACCGCCCATAATGGCATCAGAAGTTGGAAAAAGTGCTTAAATTCTTTACTTTTCATATTTAATTTCAGACAGAGTTGGCTGCAGACGCATGGAGGGGATAAACATTGCATTCGAGGCCCCCAAAATCCTGATGTATCTTATTCTTCTGTGCCATAGGCCTCCCATTGTTGTCCAAAAACTATTAAAAACACATCAGCGAGCCTGTGAACTGCTGCACTGTGTGATATGTTCTTTACCCCCAAAGAGAGTAATTACCATAGCTTGTTTAGAAACTAAAGAGTAGTAACAGCGATAAGATTGTTTTTAATAGTTTTTGGACCACAACAGAGGTCTACAAGCAAAGAGGAGAACAATATATCAGGCTTTGGTTGCACACACACACACACACACAATACTTGTAAGCAGTTCAGTTCATTGTCGGTTTGGCTCTGCACACTTTAAATATGAATATAACAATATAGAAAATGTTAACTGGGAGAATTAATCACTCAAAAGTAAATACGTTTTTCTTGCTTTGCTTTTTCTGACGCCAGTGCTGGATCAATTTTTAAAAAAAAAAAATGTCAAAACAGAGGAGTTGGCAATCAGCAGCATCATGCAAAGTTCCATCAAAAACTCAATCAGAAGTGTCTGAGATAAACGTGCGATGATGATGATGAGATGTGGCGGATCCGCAGTCTGTCCCCCAGTTTCATCATTGGGGGGAGAACATTAAAGGTTGCTGGCGACACATTTGTCTTAAGCCGGCGTCTATCTCTTCTTTTACTTTCTTCTAACTTAGCACATGTGATAGCTTTGAACACTCTTCGGATCTTGATATGCCATGCCATACTTTTAACCGACGATCAGTCATGGCCCTCTCGGCGTCATTCATCAAGGTTCATTTTCTAAAACTTTGTCTCAAGCATATTAAACATGTTGTCTTCCCTCAGCGATGAAAAGCTAATTATTTGTTAAATAAGTGACAAGTCGCATCATCCATCCTGGAAGAGGGATCCCTCCTCCATTGCTCTTCCTGAGTTTTCGTCTATCTTTTCTGTTTTTTTTTTTAGGGGGGGGGGAGTTTAAGGATAGAGGATATTGTGTGTGTGTGTGTGTGCAGACTGTAAAGCCCCATGAGGCAAATTTGTGATTTATGATAAAAATTAAACAGATTTCACAAAGTAAAAACACTTTGATTATAGCTCACCCATCCTAACCTCCATTAAACTTTAACAATAATATCAAGACATATATATGAATGTATCATATGGGGTTTTTTTAAAAATCATTATCCTTTTTTAGATCTTGTGTTTTGTATTTTATTGTGAGTCTCTTCATCACCATACTGTGCACATGCAGTATCTCTCTGCTCTCTCTCCTCCTCTGCTGCTAGTCTATGTGTATGTATCCATTTATTTATTTATTTTGCACATCTTTTTACCTTGTTATCTTTGCATCAGTTCTTTCACTTCTGGGCACAATAAAGGTTATCTTATCTTATCAGTCACATTATGTTCTTAAGCTCTGGAGCACAGCAGCGGCTCTTTTAAGATGGGGATCAGTTACAACATATACCAGCAGTTTTAGCCACAGTAGTTGCTGAACGCTAACAAAACAATCCGCCCTTTATTTTTGTTGAATGATGCTCAAATGTTTTTTTTTTTAGTAAGATGCATGAAAGAAAACAAGAAAACAACTATGGTGTGAATTCACAAAGTATGGATCGTAGCTGCTGAGAGCATCATCATTTGTAACCGTTATCTGCGCAGTCTCAAGGTCTGATTCACAGAAAATGTTGAGAATGATATGATGGCACAAACATGCCCATAATGTTTTGCAGCCGAGCATTATTTACTTTCAGTTTCGTGTCTGACTGAGTGAGCAGAGCAGTTTCCAGGCTTTTTCCACACATTTTAGCACACAGATTGGTCCAAAATGAAAACTATAGAAAGCACAAAAGCCTCATTTTGCATGTCTTTAATTATCAGAGGTGCACACACACAGACCTCTCTTTCATGTATTTTGCTTCTTTTACTTCTAAGTGTTTCATATCTATAATATAATCTACTGATATGTCAAATGTGAGGTCTCAAACGTGTCTTACAACAACGTCGTTCAGGTGTCACTGAATACATCGGTGCATCTCCAAACAGAGGAAGAGGCTGTGCACATTTACGCATGCAGCACAGCAGCGGTAACTTCATTAACACCGGATCAGTTCAGGATCTCATGATAATTAATGTTCTGTGTACGCTACATGTCGACACAAAGCAAATCTTTCATTAAAATGTATAATAGCTGCGTTGTTCCACGGTGCAACAGCTCTAAAAACTTTTTTTGGCCTATGACTGTCAAGCTTCTGTCTGCGAAAACAAACAAAACGACTGCCATTTCTTTTGTTGTCAGCATTAAAATATGTTTTGATGACATTTCTAGCAAGAAATCTGCATTTTATTTTCATTATCTTTGTTCAGTGAATGCATGTGATGTTTAGTTTGTTAGTTATTACAAAAGGTTGTTTCAGGTTTCACCAGAAAATTGTAGGAATGTCACATTTTATATTGTTGCTATGGTAGTTGCTATGGAACCTGCTGTTGCTGAAACCTTGTTGTCATGTAGTTATCAGAGCTGTTATCTTACTTGTGCAATTTTGTGCAACTGTTTGATGCTGTTCGATAAAAACATAGATTTCAGAGTGCAGAAATTAATTGAAATTGAAATCCAGAATTTGAAGCTTTGCAATTTTTTCCTCACTGTCATCTACCACAACCCGAGTTTAAATGCCACTATATGTATTGAGAACATATTTATTGATAATTAATATGAAATCATCTTTCTTAAAAAACAGAGTCTTCCTAAATGAATATTAAGCCACGTTATCCAATATAGCACTCCACCGATGTGTGTGTGTGTGTGTGTGTTTTTGTGTGTGTGTGCATCAAATATCACATTAGGGACGGAGTTATCAAACTTGACTTCACATTTGACATCCCTCATTTAATCCGTGCACTTGTCACTTTCATATATTTAATGAAACCGGACTTTAAGATTGTGCATTGCATTCAACCTCTACTGTTAAATAATTCAATTATTTATGCACATCACTTTCAATTGCTGTTCTTGTCACCTTCATATATTTCATACACTTAATTTCTTTGTCCACAGCACAGTCCATATTTCCTTTAAGTTTTATATCCCATTTCAAAACTACCATGTGTTTATTTCATTATTATTATTATCTTACTTTTGTCTGTTTTTATTGTTCTGTGTTGCGTGTTTTTGGCAGCAAACATTCTTCATATGTTTGTATTTGCTAATAAAACAGATTCTGACTGAATGAGCTACTGTATTTCATGCTGACATAAATTCCCAAAATCAAAATGCGGCCTAACCCTTCCCAAAATGCGTTG
Source organism: Euthynnus affinis (assembly GCA_029490765.1). NCBI lineage: Eukaryota > Metazoa > Chordata > Actinopteri > Scombriformes > Scombridae > Euthynnus > Euthynnus affinis. The sequence goes on from CM055854.1 coordinate 21,309,889, forward strand.
AAATTTGATGACCTGGAAATTACATGGATTTACAGGGATGGCTTGTGTCCATGAAATGAGAAAATTAAAACTTTGTAATAGAGCTAAACCAAATACATACAGAAGAGCAAACTCCTCTTTTTCTCCCTTGTTCTGCAAAACATAGTAGGAGATTCCTGTCTTGTAATGTGTGATCTCCAATCAGTCATGTGGTGTACAAACCACTGCAACTTCAAGACTCTTGATTACAAGACAGAAAGTTGTGTAGTGTGAACAGTACAGCCATCTGACAACTATGAAAGTCGTGTAGTGGCATCCATGGCATTAAGCGACCTTCGTCATCACGGCTACAATAATAACCACGGTTGTTAAAAACTGTCCTGACTGTCGTGGTTGAAAATTCGACACTCGCAGGAAACAACAGCAGCAACAGTGATCTCCTGTCCACTGTTTTGTACTGGTTTATAACCTCCATCCACCCCTCTTCCATCGACATTTACATCATCATTAACTGCTGCCCTGATCCAGGTCATAATTACGATGGCTGCTAGTTGGTATCTGTTGCTCAAACGTAACTGTAGGTTATCTTTGGGTGACTGTCATTATGAGCTACTGTATCATTTTTCTTGGGAAGACAGCCTCTTAGAAGGACATATAAATCCAGATTTGACTAAAAAGATATGTTTTACATGCAGCGACTGACCACAGAGGATGTGTTTAAAAATATTTTCACCATTGTTGCAGACAACAGTCAACAACAACAGTTTTTTTTTCCAGGCTGTTGTTTTTGATCATATCCATAGTATGTTGTTGTGCATTCCCCGCAAAGAAATGTGTTGTTCTGTGTGGATTTAAATTTGATTAAATGTTGTTGTGGAACGATAAATAAATGGTGGATTTCTGCTGGGAAATGGGGTGAAAACAAAGGCTGGACAGAACACATGGGAGTGTGAACAGCGTTGTGCATTTCAATTGTGTGAAGCGGCGGCCGAGCAGAGTGAAGTGTGAGAGGTGCTGTCCATGGTGCTGATTAGTCTGGACGTGCATTACAGGTCGGCTGAATGGAAACTGCTCTGATGGACTGTGTGTAATAAACCATGATGACCTCCTGCTAATCCACACACTGCAGCCCAGGGTATCTACAACATGGCCAGCTGGCCAGTCACCATTCTGCAGCTATGGTTGGGTAAACTGCATTGGAAATTTATTTATTTTTCAAATATATATATATATATTTGGACCCCCGACCAGCACAGGAGGTCAGGGGTTCAAATCCTGACCAGGCCGGGGCAACATTTAGGCAAGTAGGCAGTATGAGTGAAACCGCAAATATCATAGCGGCTCATATGTGGCCCGGATCAACAAGGTCTGCATCAGGTGTTGGGGAACCAGGACACCCTGATGAGAAATGGGCTACTGGAACAAGACATAAATGGATCCTCCCTTTTATACATAACCTTTATTTGAACAAGAAGGGGACATTGAGAGCAAGCTCTTTCACAATGACACCCTGAGTTACAATATACATCAGTTGATTATACAACAAACAGGCCAACGACATCAACGGGGACAATATCAGTTCAAAGAAAACACATGCATAGTATTTAAAAGCCAGTTTCCCAATCTCAGTACTAACATGGTGATTTCTGAAGGGACCTAGCGCATTGTGACAATGATCTACAGTCAAAAAGACATAGCCAGAGATAGCCAGGATTTTTTTTTCCCAAGAAGTGCTTTGTAAATAAATAGAAAGTAGTGTCTTTCTCATCTTACTGCCAACAACCGCCACCCAACTTTCTCATATAGTATACAACAATGCGTTCTAAAGCCATACCCAGTTATGACCTTTAGGGCAGAATGATAGATTGCATTGAGAAGTTTGAGAGTAGAGGCAGGAGAGTGCATATAAATTACATCGCCATAGTCCATCACAGAAAAAACGTCGACTGAAGAATTTGCTTTCTCCAATTCTGGGTAATACATTCCTTATTTCTATAAAAGAATGCCAGTTTTGCTTTTAAGGACTTAGTCAGTTCATTAATATGTTTTTTGAAGTATAGCCAGAAACCAAGATATTTGTAAGAGGATACTCTTTCAATTGCTGTCCCATTAAGGGTCGTAATATTCACTTCAGTGGAACTGTTAGAAATTACCGTGAGTTTAAGTAACTAATTTAAGATCAATTGAAATTTGCTGTACAGCACAGAAATCAAAATGCAAATTTTGAACCACCTGGGAAAGAGAGGGCACTGTTATATAGAGAATAGCGTCATCCACATACAGATGAATTGGACTGTTTCTAACATTTTCTCTTAAGTCATTTATAAAAATTGTGACTGAAAGTGGTCCCAGAATAGAACCCTGTGGCACACCTTTGTTAATATAACTCACAAAGCTGGACTGATAGCTATCAGTCACAACAGCTTTTGTTCTATCACTGAGATAATTTGCAAACCAGTTACATGACTTTTCATCAAATCCAAAAGATTCCAGGCATTTCAAAAGAAATTGATGATCAACAGTATCAAATAAATGTGATAAACTGATTAAATAAATCGATAAAAAGGGCATAATCCTGCTCGTTATCTAATGCACTAGCATCATCATTCAAGACTTTTGATGCTGCCGTCACAGTACTATGCTCAGGTCTAAATAAAAATGTTTTCACCTGATCATTTACCAGGTTCTTTAACACTTCAGCTAGACACAATAGTTTAGATTTTGGACGATAATTATTTAGCTCGTTGGACTGACTACCTTTATGCAAAGGTAGGATGTAAGCTGTCTTCCATAGGTCAAGGATGCTTTCTACTACCACAGTCAGATCAAAAATATAAGTTAAGCATCCAGATAGTAATGGAGCTGCTAATAATAAAAGCCTTGGCTCTAACTGATCAGGACCGGTGGACTTTTTTGGGTCTATAGAACAAAGAGCATTTAATGTAAAAAGCTTCAATTAAAAGGTCTGCATGCCTAATTTGTTTGCCCAACAAGGTGCACTATGATCAGACAAATAATAGATTAGATTTTCAAATAATTAACCTGATGGAATAAAATGTTCATTGATTGTATCATATATTTTCTTTCCAATTGAGACAGTGGTATAACCATGAGCAATTGCTTTGGTAAAAATGAAGTAGGATAATGTGATAATGATTTAACTATTTTCCAAAACAATTGCTGGGTTTCCTTTATTTTCACATAATTGATGAACATATTGCCAATCAGAGGATGATGTAGTTGTGCATGCTTTGTGCCAGACAGCATCAGCAACTTTCATACAAAACCAAAGATTGTTCCTGTTTTTCACTAAAAGGTGTGCAATGGAATTGAATATTTTTTATAAAGTAATCTAAACCCAAGTGTGGCTCAGGAATGGCCATGCAAAATATTCGATATAACTGTAGTACAACTCGAACAAAAATGCCTGTTCAGAAGAGTGTTTAAAAATTCTTTTTGACAGTGATACATGGTTTGGATCTTTGTAATTTCATCTCAGGGATGCATGCTGTTAGGCAGTGGTCATTGAAGTCGAGAGGAAAAACACCACTAGATTTATAATGTTGGGGTCTGTTGGTTGAAATAATATCTAGAAACATGGCCTTTCCTGCATTTTTTGGCCACGAAATGAGCTGTGTGACATTTGAATTCATTGCAGAGATTTTTTCGATAATCACAAGTGTTAATTAATGTACATATCACCCAGGATAAGAAGTTTTGGATTTTCATAGCTGGATATTGAATCAAATGAAACATTTATCACACCTGCAGGTGTATAAGGTGAATGATAACACTCAATAACTAGTACTTTTTCCAGTATTATTTTTTCTGCAGACAAACACTTACAGCCAAGAGTTCAAAACATTTGGGCTTAGACACAGAGGTAACACCAGAAACAGATAAACAACTTTTTTTTTTTTTTTTTTACAAAAATAGCAACACCTCCTCCCTTAGTTGGCCAATCACATTGAAAAAAAAAACTAGTTATCAAGACAGAACATGTTTCAGAAAACACAAAAATGTTAGGGTCAGTTTGTTGCACCCAGACTTAAATATAGTCCATTTTGGATACAACACTATGCACATGCCTATGAACAATTCCCAGTTGTGAAAATGTTGAAAGGACTTAAACGTGAACTCCATGTTAAGTGGCAGGAGCCGAGTTCCACACACATTCAGGTGAAGGCTATCCTTTTTTTTAGAAGATCTGGGCAGTTCAGGAAAGCAGCAAAGGTGTCAACAAATAAAATGCCTCGGGATTCACAATGTCCCTTTAGCTGTATGTCAAACTAACAAATGATGTCACCAAGTTGTGGTGAATGAAGGGGCCCAGATACGACACATTGGGTCTCCATATAAGACATAATCAGCTTCTCAGACTGCTGAAATTTAATATAATTAAATCCAACATGTACCAGGATGGTTTTCACCATTGGATATTTTTTAAGGAGTGATGGTATTTTAGCAGTGACATCCAACAGTTGGGTGCCCAGATAAGAGTATGTTGCTGCTGTGGGATTCCTGATATCCCTGACAATCGACAAACTCCCAGAATTAGCATTGTAGTAAGCAATAATGGAGGGGGACGCTTACCTCAATATCCAGGGCCATGAAAATGAGTCTCCAACAGCAGCAAATTGGGGTGCACACTGGTTCCAAGCCTAGTAATCCTGCTGCTGCTCCGGTGGGCTAGGTCCAAGGGCTAGGTGAAACCAAATACATATTATGCCCAAGTTACTCACCTGAATATATGCATATATTGTCATTTATGACAATTACTCCAGTGTCAATACCTATGCAGCTAAGTTGTTGTTAGTGTCAGGTATCCATGTCTATATTTATAGAATATTTTGTAGATTGACCATAAAAAACTGTGCTCACATACAATTTAAAGATGCCATGTGGGGCTTTCTTGTAAACAATCAGTTAAAACTGTTTATTTTTATATTGACAATGGCTCAAATGACTTAGTTCAGTGTAAAAGGTATCATGAATTCACAGGACTCTGCAGTTCCTCTCAGCTCTAAGAACTGTTTTAGCTTCTTTCAGCTAAAACAATCCTTTTTTTTTTTGGTTCACTCTCACCACTTACATTCACCTTGTTTCCGATTTTCAGCCTCCACGGACAGCTCTTTTCAGAGAAATAGCTTTAAAAAAAATCCACTGTCTGCTATCTACCCATCATCAAACAGCGTAAACGGAAAGTTGGCAACTAGCTGGCGAGCATAGTGGAACATTTTAGCTGCTAAAGAGCCAGATATTTCCCTCAGGAGTTGGTTTAGGATATTGGAGTGAATATTGGATCTGCATTTGTTGGGTTGCCAGAAACATGACTCCAAATAAATGCTAATGTTTGTCCATGTCTGTTGGACGTGTAAGCAAGCTTGCCAACACATTCACCATTACAACTATATAATGTGAGATAACTGCATGTCAATGTTGGGCTTATTATGAAGTATTTCTGAGCTAAACACAATGTATGTCCTTGAGGCATCAAATATACTCTCACACCAGATAGCAGTCTTCTTCTTCCTCCCTGCCTTTTGCCAGTACTACATGGCTTGGATTCACTACAAATTTATGTTACCACTCTGCAGTCAGCAAGAATGCGTATCACATTACTCATGTGCTTGTGTGCATATACTGGTAGAGCACAACAAACAAGAAAAAAAGGAGCTGCTCATAAAAACATTGCTTCATAGTGCTACTTGTGCTCAGAAAGTCCACAGGGGTACCTGGTATGGGCATCTCAGCCATAATATAAAAGTAAATATAAAAGCTAGTGTGCTTAAAACAGTAAAAACTGAAAATAAAGCCAAATATATTTTAACAGATGGCTCACCTCGCGTAACTACTGCAGTTTGGAGAAGTTTATCACCAATACATACATGTAGTAAAGATTTTTCGGCTATTTATTCAGTGCAGCAATGATTAGTTTTATCTCACAGTTTGAGTTGCGAGGTTCACCAAAGTCTGCTGTTCGACACAGATACCAAAAATAACCAAAATTCGGGCACCGAGTGGCTTCCATTTGGTTTGGATTAGTTTCTTATCTGTACTGTACAGATGGATACTACAGTGAAAACACATTCAAATTTTTGTCATTTTTGATTCATGAGGTTCTCGAAATTGGCCCAGCTCGGACACCAGAGGCACACAATCCCATTATAGTGAGTCGCTGATTGTGAACTACATTTGGAAATGTGACTAATTCTCTACTCTTTTTTTTTTTTTTTTTTCTGTTTCTCTTTTAACAGCTTGACTGGAATAGGAACAAACACATCATTAAATCAGCAATGTCCCACTGTCGCCATCATTATGAAACTCAGTTTGATGCCAACATCTTTCATTAAAAAAACATGCAGCCATTCGGGGGCCCTGAGTTCCCTCGGTACGGAAATATGACGCTAATCACGGACACAGTGGACGCTGAGCCCGGGAGAAAACTGCTCTCTGCTTTAGGAATGTTTTCAAATAATACCATTAAAAAATAATAATTGATGAAGTTGGCTCTGAGCAAAGGCACTAAGCGCTTTAAAAGCTTTCTGTCGTCTTACAATACAATTTCCAAATCAATATTTCATTAACTGGATAGAGGTGCAATGTTCTTTGTTAATAAAGAAGGTTTGGCTCAGCACAGAGTTAACGTTTAGCTTTAGTGAATTTCAGGCAGGGAGGTGGGCAATTATGTTCCACCTGGCCTTCATACACACACACACACACACACATACACACATGCCTGGTCCTCCCTTGATTGTTTCTGTGTTTATGGGCCGTTTTATGACCGGAGAGCCCCCCGTTCTACCAACGTCTGTGGGCGTCAGGTGACTTTCCCCGCGGCAACGGCGAGAAACAAACGTGAGCTCGTCTGACTTTGGCCCTAATTCAAGTGACAGAAAAGGTGCAGCCGCCACGCTAACAACGCTGTAAATACAGTGGAGTGGAGTTCAGGACCGAAATTAGCTCACAGAGAGACCGTATGCATCACATTTATAGAGCTCATTTGAATTAAGGAAGAGTTAGAGCCAATTTATGACCACTGAGAATATTCAGTTCTGATGAGCTGAAGGGGGGTGCATTATTCTAACATAACCACACAGCTCTCACAGTCTCATCAGCATCCAAAATTAATATCCAAAGCTGGACGATTACTTGTTGCAGCTGTTCCTCTCTTCGCATTTATTCCAAAGGTTGACAAAGATATGGCAAAACTAGTTTTATATGTCAAGTGTGTAGCGCCCCAAAACAATAAATATATTTGATTTGATCAAACAGGTGGAAAATATATAAGCGAGATAATCTGATCTGACGTTTTTGTCATTTTATTTGGATCACAGGTTTATCTCTTGACAGAAATTAGCTTTTTTTTTAAGTGGAAGTGACACAACTCATGTTGTAGTTCTTGATCTAAGTGCTGCATTTGATACAGTTGATCAAAGAATACTTCTAAACTGACTGGAAACTGGTTTAATATGTACCTCAATGGCAGGAGATATTTTATAAGTTTCAAACAAGCATGACATTGTTTTTGTTATTGTACAGGTTAATACTTTACTGTTTTGTCCTGTGTATGCTACAACTCGGAAGACTTATTTGCGATCATGGAGTGAATTTCCACTGATGTGCTGATGAGGCTCGGTTATAATTATTTGTAGTGCCAGATGATACTGATGCACCCCTTAAATCCCTTGATAAATTGCCTCTCCAGCTTTGTACAGTGGATGAGTAACAATTTCTTTCAAATTAAATGAAGACGAAACAGAAAAATTCTTATAACTGGTACAAATACACACACAAAGAGAGAAAAGATATTAAACAAACTTCAAAGTCTGGCTCTGCAGAACGAGCCTGAAGTAACCTGAAGTAACAAGCCTGGATGTTGTTCTTGACTCTGAGTTGGATGTTACAAAGATTGCTTTTTTTTCATTTAAGAAATACTGCAAAAGTTAGACCCCACTTCTACATTGGAGGACGCCAAAAATTTGACCCATGCCTTTTGTATTTTCGTGCTTGGGTTACTATAACACACTCTAGAAACAAAACAAACAGAAAAACATCAACAGACTGCAACTTGTACAAAATGCAGCAGCCACATAGCCATTACACAAATTACAAATTATTTTATTTTTTATAAGGCCCTTAATGGTTTAGCACCTTCATAGCTCTCTAATTGCTTATCTGAGTATGGTCCAAACTGCTCTTTAGGTCATTTAGTGCAGGCTTGCTCAAGGCACTAAAAATGAAACACAATTGGTGAAGCAGCTTTCTGTTATTATGAACCAAAAGTTTTGGAGCAAACTCCCATAAATGAGACTGTCATGTCTTGTTATGATTTGTTTCTGCAGGTCTGAACACTGTAATCGTACCGAAACACCCACACCATGACCCTTTGAGGAAGTGGGGTCCCAAACAGCCTCAGTCTGAACATGATTCAACCTTGATCAGTTCAAACTACCAGATGCACTGTGCAAGTTTGAGCTGAACATCTCACATAGCCAGGTGTGTTTACTGGAATAAGAATGAGTGAAATCAACAGTTGCTAGCAGCGAGCCCGAGAGATCCGGATTTGGAGCGGTGCAACATAGTATGTTGCATTTGGCAAATAAGAGATTCTCCAGGACCTTCTTCTTGTGTTTACATTTCCACTCCCGCCTCAGGCACAACTAAGAAATGAGCACGAGTGAATGTGGCTTTTAGTGACACAGTTCGACCGGCTTTAATTTTCTTCTGTGTGAAAAAGACAATGAACCCAGTGGAAAAACGCAACAGGTTTACAAACAAATATATTTAGTGTGTTTACCTTTTTATGTTTTATGTGTTGTCCAAATGTCCAGTGAGCATCATTTTACCCAACATTAGTGGACTCAAATTACCCTGCAATGCAATTAACAGCAGCATGCAATCAATACTCTCTAACAAAGAGCCAGCTCAGAATAAGGTACATTCAGGGTCATAGGAATGACCACTGGTGTCTGAGCATTTCGCCATTTGTCACACTACTGTGTGCTGAATAGTAAAAAAAATATAATAATTTTCAGACAGAGCCTTCTACTTCCTCTTGGAATAAATTACTATGAGATGCTATTTTGTTGCATGTCACTTTGGTGTCCCTCGGCAGGCTTTTTAGAAGCTTTTCTACTCTGACACATTGAATATTTTCATACAATATGTCATATATGCCGATATTTGGTGCAGAATATTGGAATACAGCAGATCCCTGCAACAGCATGGGCTGAATAACTGATTCCTTTTTTTGCTTTAAACATATATATATAAAAAAAACCCTTTAGTTTCATTCACGAATAGACACAGAAGCAATGTGGATGTTATAATAAAAAAGCATTTATTTGTTTAATGGCTTATTCTCAATTCTTAACCTTGATCTTTGTAGGTAAATAACAATTTTTTTAATACATTCAATCAATATGGACAAGATTTGGATGAGTCATTCAAAAGTTTTGGGGAAGTATCTCTTCCGTGTTTGCCAACATATGAGTTTTGATGAGTTTTGGGGGAAGAAGATAATAATGATATGTGAGTCCCTGAAGATTTAAGCCAGCATTTGTTTCTTGAATTCAACCAAAAACCTTAATATTCAGGCACAGCACTTTCCATTTGTACTTTGTATATCAGTTTTTGGACTTTTTGGACCCAATTAGATGCTACCTTAAAGGACGGGTTCACAGTTTTTGACATCTGTCCTAAAACAATAGTCGGGGGCCAAAACGAACATTTAAATAGGTTCATACTGACCTGAGAAGATCCTGTCATAATGCACTTACAATATAAGTGATGGGGGACAAAATCCACAGTCCTCCTTGTGCACAAAAATTTATTTAAAAGTTTATGTGAAGCTAATATGAAGCTTCAGCATCCAAATGAGTCAAATAAAGTAGATATCGTTCAACGTTACAGTCTGTTTTAGTGCCAAAGTCCCTCTTTTTGTTACTATACTTCCACCTGCAGCTCAATATAGAACCACAAAGAGGAGAATTTGATGCTAAAAAGACTGTAAAAGATATCAAGCCTCATATAAGCTTCACATAGACACACTGTGGATTTTGGCCCTCATCATTTAATAGCCAGTATGAACAGGAGGAACGATTACAGTGAGGAAAAAACCTCTTTCACTGTTCCTATGTGCATCTGACTGTTGTTTTAAAACATACTTTAAAAACTGTGAACCTGTCCTTTAAAGTGTCCTGGTGTAGGTGAGGTGGGACAACTACCTCAAACTTTGTTTGTTTCTCTTACATATTTTTTTGGACTTTGTGCCTCTGCAGTCTTCGCTTTTATTCAGTTTTAGATGGATTTATAGAGAGAAATCGCTGTGGAGTTCTGGCATCAATGCAAATTCAGTGGTGCTTGTCATCCAGTGCTGTGTGCCTTGTCGTTTGATTAACTATTGTACAGCTGTAATGAAATATTGGAATGCACATGCACAGTATCCGAATTACAGAAAGTCAATTTTACTGTAACATTCTTTAATAGTACTTCTTTTCTCAGCCTGCTGCACATCGTCCCCGCACTGCACGGCTCTCAGCTCGGAGCTGCAGCATGCGTGACAAATTGAAATATTGAAATTCATCTTGATGAATTGAAAGACATGCGGCACACATACCCAGCAGAATTGTGTCAAATTGGTTTCTGTGTCTTTGGTTTCGTGTGGGATGTGATCCGTTGGACGAGTCCGCAGCAGACATGTTAGGGGGGGAAGCTGTCCTCTGCGTCCTGGAAAAAATATGTGACTCTCAGGGTTTTGTGCTGCTGCTGCTGCTGCTGCTGCTGCTGCTGTTGAAGTGTCAGACAGGGCAGTTTGAATTAAGATGACTCAGACATGATGCAACAGTGACACCCAGTGCACGGAAAATGCAGTAGTGATGCTGATGTGCTCTAATCCCTCTCCTAAAATGTTCATGTGTAGACCTATACATACTTATATATATTGTAATTATCCATACAACTGTATGACAAACGTTATTTATTATTTTGTGATTATGTATGTGTACTTTAAGGTCACAAATTCAGATTTATTTTCCACGTTTGCACATTGTATTTCATTTCATTTTCATTCTCTAACATACTATTTGGACTACTTATTTAATATTGCTATAAAAGTAAATGTTTCTTCAAACTTGTGACTTTTTCTGCTGAACTTTTTGATTTTTATGTAGTCCTTAGTGATCACCGGGCTCAGAAGCTTCATTTGATGTTTAAGCACCTGATACTTTTCTCACGCTTCGTCTTTTCAGGAAAGTCAGTCAGTCAGTGCAGCTCAGCACCCATGGGAGCTGCAGAACAGCACCCAACAGCTTTGTGCTCTCGAACAAAGCATTGAGACAAAGTAGAGCATGGAGGTTTGATGGTTTGAATCTAGGTCTGCTGTTCTGCAGACCCAGATCTACAAGGCCTCTCCAGCTACAAGCGTTTCAATGGCGTCTTTCCTTCAGTTATTGCACGTTCCCAGAGTTAGGTCTAGAAACCAGGCCTATGAGAGTTAGGTTAGGTTCACAATCATCATTATCATCGGAGCATGACAGCCCGACAGCAAAGTATTTCTCTGTGTTTTGTAACATGCTGAGCTGAGTGGGTTGGGAATAGGTTTCTGCCCTTATTGAAGATGTTAAAGTAACGTCAACATTTGATACAAGCATCTGTAAGTTTCACTAGCAGGTTCTGTGTCTTTAACTCACCATTAAAGACAGGGTGAGGGCATCCGGAAGGAACTTGGGAACCGCTGCTTGTTCATTTCCAAAGGAGCCAGATGAGGTGGTTCAACATCTGATAAGATCACCTCCTGGACAACACCTTGGGGGAGCTATTGTGGACATGTCCAACTGGGAGGAGACCCCCAGGGAACACACTGGAGAGATTGTATGTCTCATCTGACCTGGGGACACTTTGGGATTCCCCCATGAGGAGCTGGAAGACGTTGCTGTGGAGAAAGACGCCTTCCTTAAAGGCAACTTTCACATTCACTTTATGCAGGTGTGAAAGTAGGTTGGGTTTGAACTTGTAGATAAATCTACCTTTTTTCCATTATTATATTTTTTCTGTTACTTTTTGTGTCCTTTACCAAGTGCAACACCACAAATGCACTTGAGGAGAGAGAGCTGGAATATGTGCACGCTGTTATTCCCAGTTGTAAGATTCATTGGCACGCTTTTCCCAATGCCTTTTAGCGTGGTCATTCATAATAGGCATAAATACACTCTGTCTTTAGATGTAGTCAGACTCAGACACATTGTACAACTTATAGCTGGTCATTCGAAGCATACTGAAACCTTTTAATCTATCGCTACCACAACCCAGATAAGCAGCGGAAAATGGATGGATCGATGGACGAACATAAAAATGGATAATGGAGGCTGTGAAAACCATTGGAGTACATGGTAGGTGGTGACCTTAGCTATGTTTCAAGCTTACAGGGTATGTTTGATACGCCAAAGATCCAAAAGATTTAAAGATTTTAAGAGTAGTATCACATGCATTGAAGGGTGTGATGAGAGAACAGAGTATTAGAAAAGCCTTACTGTTGTTAATTCTAAAAAACAGATCAGCTAAAATATCGAACTTCAACAAGAACAGACTACTAAGGTACTTTTGTTTCTACTGCTTTTGTCCTTTTTTTTCCTTTTAAAAACAGTATCCCTGTCAAAGAGATATAGACTGTGAGGTTTTTTTTTTTTTCAGGGAAAAAGAGGTGAGCGTAGCTTTATTGGAGGCTGTCCAGAGAGCTAACAAAGTGTTTTGTGTCTGGATTTGTTTCTCAAGGGCAAAGCATTCAGTGCCGGCCAGCAGGCAGCCTGCTCTGTGGTGTTTGTGCCGAAGATTTCATTTGGGAGCTAACACTATTTTGCGGATGTCATTCCCTGCACAACGCAACCACAGAGAGAGAGAGAGAGGTGGAGAGAGAGAGAAACATAAAATGGAAAAGTTAAAAGGAAATGAATAACATCCTGAGGCACTCCCCACACAACTGGCTTCTGATTTCTATTTGTTTCTCAATCTGAGCCTCCGCTGGGCCGCTCAGCACGTTGACCGACAACCAGCATTAAAAAACAAATGAAAGGAAGCGTCATGGCATCCCGTTCTTTCATCCAGGTGTGTGTGTGTGTGTGTGTTCGGTGGCCTTGGTTGTGTTGTGCTGTGCGTACACTTGTGTACAGAGTATTTTGAATGCACAATTTCACCCGTCATGAATAATAAAGTCCAGACTATTTGAATCTTTCCTCCAGTTAATTCCCAACGCTAGTAGCATGTTTTCTTGTCTTGTTGGTGGATGAACTCATGCTTGGAATGAAATGATACATAATTCACTTCATGTAACCACTGAACTCCTCCATGGCATCCCTGCAGAGGGATGTTTGGGGGGTGGGGTGGGGGGGCAACAGAGCTGGATAGAAGCTTACTTTTGCATTTCTGATCATTTATTTATATGACTTCTCATGAAAACCACAATGGAGGGATATAAATGTTTCATCACACAAGTGACTCTTGACAAAAGACATTTAGATTCTGGAAACGATGTGTTAGTTTTGCATGTACTTACATCATGTGTTTGTGCAGTGGTTATATAAGGAAGTGTTGATTTGCATGTGGACCTTGCCTTGCGTGGTCAAGAATGTGTTTGTCTTTGTATACACGGCAACCGCAGTAAGACATCAGCAGAAACACAAATCAACATATAAACCAAGTTATAAAATCAATAAAAAAGTTGATTCATGGCCTTGGAAATAGTGTGACAAAAGGGGTTGCTTACTAGATTTTTCCATTTCCATGACAATGATAAAGAAGACCATATGACACAATTAAAAGTCAAGGGCAAAGCTACGTGGACCTTTAATTGGTTTATCCAAAAAAAAAAAGTGCTTTTAAGTTTTATAAGTTGCAGTATATAAGCTGTGATCCACCTGTTAACATTATAGGATATTGATGCTGATTTTAAACTTAGATCGGCTATAATCAGTATTTTTCATAATAACATGAAATGACTGTGTGTCTCGTCAGTTTTACAGTGAGTTTCAGCTCATTATCTGGCTGCAACTTGATTATGGCGTTGTTTTCAGCTGTTTTCAGAGGAAAAAAACAGTTAGTTGTTGACTGTAGTCAGTTGTAGCTGGTGAGCATAATGGTGCAATTAACAGCTAAAGAGTCAGATATTTCCCTCAGGAGTTGATAGGGGGGGAATAAAGATGAATATTGGACTTAGATTCACCAGGTGGAACAGAAACATGACTCCAAATTAATGATAATGCTGCTCCAAAACTGATGGATGTGGAAACGAGCAACTGTTTGCTAACAAATTCAACATATCAATTGAAAAGGTGATGATATGTCCATGTTTTGTGTTCACTACTTGTTTCCACTGCCCTCAAGTGTCCAAAAAATGTTATTACAGGTGTGGCGCATTTCCATTACATGGTACTGGCTCAACTCAACTCAACTCGCCTTTTTTGGTTTTCCATTACGAAAAAGTACCTGGTACCAACTTTTTTGGTATCACCTCCGTCGAGGTTCCAAAAGAGCAGAGCTGGTACCAAAAAGTGATGTCAGAACACTGCAAACCACTGATTGGTCAGAGAGGATGTGTCATCAATGTGCAGCAAAACCAAACCAAAATTTTTGGTTTGTGCAGCAAAACCAAATTTTTAAATAGCCAAACTCCAGCCGTAATTGTTTAATCATTCAAACACACATCTACTATTAACATGATGGTCACTATGGCAACCCGCAATACGAGGTGCAGATGTTCCTCTGTTTGGTTGCCGATGAACGGATCCAGCAGGAGCTCGATGGAGCAACGCTGTCATGCTGAAGATGACGTCATGGCAGATTCATGTGCCGTTGCTAATGACGACCAGGTACTAGCTTGTAATGGAAAACGACACTCAGAAAAGTACCTGGTACCAGAGGCCAGTTGAGTTGAGTTGAGCCGGTACCATGTGATGGAAATGCGCCAATACAAATGCATAGTGTGCAATATTTGGATGCATGTTTCTGGTCATTCTTGGCAACAACTGGTTTCCATTAGCCCCTTAACATTCCCTTAAATTCCTGTAAAAGCAGTCTAAAATGCCTATCTAAGGCATATCGAAAGTAAAGGTGTTCTTGAAACATCAGGAGTACAGGCTTGGTTTTAGGCTATTTTGAAAGGTAACCCCAACAATCAGAATCACTGAAAATGGTACTGGCATTGAATAATAGAAGCTTGAACACACTGAAAGTTTTTATTTCTGTTTGTTTGGGTTTTTTTGTGAACACTTGCCTGCAGATGACCTATAGTTATGACTTGTTAGCTGGAAAACACAATGGGGCCACAGCATAGAGCCTTACCTCATCCCAGTTTGAATTAAATAACAATACCACAGAAAACAAATATTTTAAAATGTTTTTTCTGAGGGTATTTCTAGGCCTCTGGCAAGAAAAAGGCCATTTAGAGACACCAAAGAACCCTTGTTACAGAGTAACTGAACCATAAATTACATTATAGTGCTTTGTTCCCTTGTTGAAACTAAACTTTCTGCAAATAAGAGCCAAAACAATACTATGGTGGAAAAGCAGTTTGTATACAAGCAACACATTTACATATTGTGGCTTTATAGACACCGCTTAAATTGCATATGGTCATTTTTGGTATTTCATTGGCTACTTGACGTCAATCATTGGCAGAATCTGTTCCTATCGGCTCGGTCTTTACACAAAAGTTTAGTTTATTGGCTCATGTCCCATCTGCAAACACGGATAAAGTGAGATTTATGAGCATTAGTTTTGAATTTACTGTCATATACAGTGAGTAGAGTCAATTAAAACATCAAAGTGCAGCCGTCATTTTGATACTGAGATGTGGCTAATGTTTACATGCTAATCCAACTTATGATTGGAGAATATGATTGAAGATTAGGACATCTAATTAGCCAGCTAATTTGAGCCATTTGTGGATTGCCATTTGGACTAAATATTTTCCGGGATTGGATCGACTGGACCTTTGCCAATAGTTGTATCAGTCAGTGGAGCGATATGAGGCTTCATAGATGAGTAACATTGACATGAATTTTGTTTGTTCGTTGGTTGGTGCTCTGACAGAGGTGTTCATTGTACCTGCTGTTGATTGTGTCAATCGAATCACAAGAATCTTAGCTTTCCAAAGATGTGTCACATGATTACCCAATTAAAGACAGGAGTTGTTTACATAGCATAGTTGCATACTTAATAGTCTGACAACCCATGGGCGGGCCATTAAGGGTTCTTTACATCATAAAATCATTATAAAGATCATTTATTTTTGCCTGAGTACATTATTATTGCCTATATTCCATGTATATCACATATATTAATGGAAACCAATGGATGTTTAAAGGTAGAAAAAATTCAATACTGCTGTATGATCTGCAAAATGGTGAGCTGTGCAGTAAATGTGATGTAAACATACAAAAAAACTGGTATGGTTTTTTAAAGAGGTTTTCATTTTCTTTCATTGTTTCATTGAACGTGACGACCAGAGAATAAGACAAGAGCTGAGTGACAAACCACACAGACACATTTTCTCAACGGGCCGTTCGCTCTCATAGTCGTGGCTCAGTGTTCGCACGTCCATTCATCAGCGGTATTGCCACTTCACCAACACGACTCACAGAAAACACACTCTTATCTGACAGAAAGCCCAGATGGACCACGAGCCTCTCAGGTTTATTGGCCGAAGCTTTGCCAAACATTTTTCACTTCAATCTCAGTGTGTATCTGTGTGTCCGAAGCCGCCGGGCGAAAGCAGTCATCTGTACAATATCGACTAATTGGCGGAGGCATGACTCACAAGCAAGTGTGTGTGTGTTAGTGGCCTGTCTTTGCATGATTAAAGTGGGAGAGGGAGACAGTTTGTGGAAAACAGAAGTTAGTGTTTTATTTTGCTGTTTTTCTGTAATAGGAACCCTTTTCTCAGTGCTCTTGAATGCACCATTGCTCTGTTTACTGACTCTGTGGATCGATGATTGAATCTTGCAGTTAGTCTCAATGAATTTAAAAAGATACTAACCATAGATTTTTTTCAGGAATGCTCTTCTTGAACCTTTAAAACATCCAATAAACTCCATGCTTGGACTGTACCGACATCTATAGTTGTAACGGCTAATGAAAAACTCAGTTATCTGTAAAGGATTAATTTATTTAGTTAGTGGTCCAACAGAAAACAAGGAATTTTATCATCCTGTACTCTTTGGGAGCTGTGTCCTCATTCAGAAGCTGGATCATACAGTGGACACAGATCACAAAGGTGGGTCTCCTGGACCTGAATGATTGAACCTCATAGCCACACACAGACTGACACTTTTGGGTCGCCCTCATTAACTCATCATGCCAAACATGTTCAATCACCTGGTTGTGAAGGTTGTTTTTTCCAAACATTGTTTGAGGGCCAATACAATCCCCTACCAGCCTGATAAGGATATGACACACTTAAACAGCCAATGGAGTTCCTTGGAAACCAGGGGCACCACCACTAGGAACCGAACCCCGGGTCTCTGTGGTGGTAGGTAGAGTGTGACTGAAATGGAATATGGCTGCAATTAGCAACCAATTTCATTATCAATGAATCTGTTGATTATTTTCTCAATGGATTGGTTTTGGATTGACCAACTACTTGTTTGGTCAATAAAATGTGAAAAATGTCGATCACCGTGTCTTGTTTTGGTCCGACTAACAGTCCACAACCCAAAGATATTCAGTTTACTGTCTTAGCAAACTAAAAAAACCCAACAAAAAACAGAAAATATTCACATTTAAGAAGCTGCAACCAAAGAATTTTAGCATTTTTGTCTTAAAAAAATGACTTAAAACGATCAATCAATTATCAAAATAAACAGCAATTCATTGTAGCTCTAAAATGGAGGTATGGCCAATATCAGTATGTATATTAGTATGGCTACAATTAGCAATCAGTTTCATCATCAGTTATTTTCTCAATGGATTGATTAGTTGTTTGGTCAATAAAAATGTGAAAAATGTCGATCACCGTGTCTTGTTTTGGTCCGACCAACAGTCCACAACCCAAAGATATTCAGTTTACCGAAGCTGGAACCAGAGAATTTTTGCATTTTTTTCTTAAAAAATGACTTAAAACAATTAATCAATTCTCAAAATAAACGTTCAACTAATCAATTAATCGACCAATCGTTGCAGCTCTAAAATGGAGGTATGGCCAATATCATTGGTGGATATTAGAGATATTGGTATCAGCATATATCGTACAAGAAACAAGAAATTTCAGTACAGAAATGCAAAAAATGCCCACCAGAGAGCGCTGAAAGGTTTATTCTTTAATTGTAAAATATTCTAGTATCTCATATCTTTGCCACAATTTGACCAAATTCAAGAGATTGTTCTCAGAAATGTCAAATGCTGTCTGACATTTCACATTTGATCAGTGTTGGCAGCTTCAAATGAATCCAGTATGGCTACGAACTGTGTGGCTATAACTGAGGGAGGGTAGGAGGAAACAGAGACTATCAGGTAATGGAAGTCTTCAAGAGAAAGGAGGAAAGAAAAAGAAAGAAAAAAAAAAAGATTAAGCCTTTTGCTCTTTTCAGAAGTCAGTGTCGCTTCGTGCAGTGGGACCAAGCCGGCCTCCAACCTGAGATTGAGGGCACTCATCTGCTGGAATTGGGGCCAGCAGATGGCATTTTATTTGAAAATACACTCAAAGCTGCTCCGAGTCGACAAGGGGCTTTTGGGGAGGGACGTGGCGACAGAGAGATACACGATACATCAGGAACAGGAAGCTGAAGGCCAATTAGGAATTTGTGAGACCAAAATCACTGAGACACTGTGACCTTTTAGAAAATAAAAACTCCCAAAGAGGACATGTTTTAATCCTTCTATTCCAGTTTATGTCCCTCTAAAACTAACAATTTATTTGCAGAATAAGACAATAACGATGAGCTGGTGGACGATTAATCCGAAAGAAAAAAAAAAGAAGAAAATAAACAGATAAAGACATGAAAGGACACCACACGTTAAGTGAACGTCATTAAATTCTGGAGGGTTTTTAGATAAGAATGTATGAGCAACAACAACACACACACAAAAAAAGGAAACTGATAAAGCAAGAAATTGAATGAATAAGCAAATAACATATCTGTCCTCCCACAAGTGTTAGTCACAGGCAAACATTCAACAGATAATGGGAGGTGCAACCAAGTAATTGTTGTTGTTTTTTTAAATTTATCTTCCATGAAATGTTCTTTTACCTATGAAATTTATTTTTAAAACCTCTTTTTTTTTGGCAAGAGTGTGAAACCTCCTACCAAAGCCAATCACTTCAAGCTCATTGTTTCCTGTGTTTTATAACTGAGGCGGCTCTGAGGATGTCTGTGGGCTAGTTTCTCACAGAGCTGCGGTCCAAGTGTGGCAGGATGAAGAACAGTGAAGCTGACAGGTTTATACTCAGAGGAGGTGTTGTGGTGACTCTTGTCACCTTAAAAAAAAACTACCAAGCCCATCAAAGTGAAGCTGGGACCCGTGTTACACACACTCTCCATTTTTCATGTGGCACGAAAACAGTTATATATTTTCCTGAGGTGCAGTAGGATGTTCTTCCTTTGCCTGTTTAGTGTTGTGGTGACTTGCTGTGTGCTACATCGGGGCGGAGAGGCACAGCGGAGGGAGCGTCAGTGTGCCAATTTGAAGCCTGGTGTCAAGTGCTAACACTGAGAGAAAACCTACTCTTACTTGCAAACTTAAGAAGTAATTATCAAATTCTTCTGGAATATATTATTGTCACATTCTGCCTTAAATCCACTCTGGGTGTGAATGTCTGCTTCGTCCTCCTCTTCCATCACCTCTTCCGTCACTTCTGCTTTCCCAAAACCGTCAAAGTCACTTCATTCACAATTCTGATGCCGTCATACCTGACCAATCACCTTTCTGCCTGCTCAAAACAATCATGCCTTGTAACACAATAGAGTACTATACGATGCAATACGATGATGCAACCCACCTGTTCCCCGTCAGCACCATGACAACCACCACCACCATCACCACTACAGAGGGTTCCTGTCCTATCATCTATCTTCAGAAGGGAACGGGATGGGGATGGAGTCTCATTGTCAAATATCTTTCTGTCACTAACATTAATTAATATTGTTATACACTTTGAAGACATCTCTCCTTATTGATTGAGTTGCTCTACCATCTAAGACATGTTTTAAATTGACAGTACAATACAATACAACACCGGTCAGGACAACCAATGTTAACTTGAGCAACATCTGAATTGTTTAGCTTTTAGATATTTATTTTAGACTATTTACAGCTGCTGTTTTCTTGTTTCTCTCAACCCAACCGGTCAAGGCAGATGGCCGCTGTTTCTTCCCGTTAAAGGGGAGTTTTTCCTTTCCGCTGTCGCCAAGTGCTGCTCATGGGGGGGGGAACTGTTGGGTTTCTCTTTCTGTAAATTAAAGAGCGTGGTCTAGACCTGCTTCATGTAAAAGTGCCCTGAGATGACTTTATATTGTGATTTGGCGCTATATAAATAAAACTGAATTGAATTGAATTGTAAATACACACTTGCAGTGGTGCAAACAACAGAATAAAAACGTCTTTGGCTGATTCTGTTTAGTCATTTTGGAGCTAAATACCAAATTATCCCTTTTGTGTGACATAAATTTACTTTAATATCAACAGGAAACAAAGCTTATTATAAGAAGTTGTCTTTATATTTGGTTAATATATGTTTGTTTTTTGTCACAAGCTCATATAAGAAAAAGACAAAGCACAAAAAAATGAGCAATGGCAGAATAAATTCACTCTGTAATTTATTTACAAATGTCAAATGAAATATACACACAGACAGAGAACAAACAGTTTGGGGGATAATATGGATGTCTGGTCTACAGACTGTGAATGATGGTTCGGTTCTTGAGGCTCTGGACGTAATCTTTCGCCTGGTCGAAGCTCGTCTTCTCCTCCGTTTTGGGCGGCGAGCCCTCCACCAGTTTGACGAAGTAGTGACAGTAGACTTTGTCCATGATGCCGAACATCCCCCTGCCGTGGAAACGGATCCGCTTCAGGTACTTCCCTTTGCCGGTGTGGGACTCGGCTGCCGGGAGAGGGGAGGGGCGGCGTGTGTGATGGAAAGAGAGGATGAGATAAACAGAGAGAAAGATAAAAGGTGGAGAATTACTCGTTTAATTCGTAGAGGTGCCTTTGAATGAAAACAGGTCAAAATAACGAGGATGGTGGAGAGTTCTGGCTTATCTGTAATGACGTCCGCAACTCTATATAAATTACTCGACTGTGCGCGGCTCCTAGCAGAAAGAGAAATCTGCTGCTTTTTTAACGAAATATTCATTTAGCGGCTTCCCTCCCCCTCTCCTCTCCTCCTACTGAAGGTCATTCCCTCACTTTGAAATATTTATTTGCTTTTTGGCACAATGGCTGACAGCGCGGTGACTAATGTGAGATTTCTGAATATGTTTGGGGAGAATGGAAAAGTTTCTCTCTCCGAGTCTTTGAAGAAAGTTTCAACGTCCGAACATTGAAAAATGTACTGCGTCTTAAAATAATATTGCTTATATGTTCTCAGCCTTATCTTCTAAGTCCATTTGTCTTGTTACTTTGCAGAATGTCTCAAAAAAAAAAACTACTCAGTAACAAAATGTTTTATGCCGAGACATATTGAGCCATTACTAATGGGGTGTACGTGACCTGTACATTTATCAGAAGCCGTTAGCAACAACTCACTTTAACTAAAGACATTAAAACCTAAATTTATAGAGTAGAATGTTAAAATGTGTTAATATATAGTAGGGCTGTAGTCTGTTGGTCGACTAGTCGATTAATTGGTCAATACTCTCTCATCCGACTAAATTCTCATTGGTCGGCTAATCTCCGTGTATCTCTATCTCTACTTTCATAAGGAGAAAAGTGCTACATCAGCAGCTTTCTGGGATTAATCCATTATTTTCCTGCAGCGGGGGGGACAGACCAACAAACTACCTTTTTGAAAACGGGGGTGTATTCAAAACACCCCCGCTGTTTACACAACTTTGGACTCTTCCAAACTCCGGAGGTCTAACTCCGTTACTCAGCATTTATTAAATGTACTGAACTTTTCAGTGTTTCTCCTACGATTATATCAACAAGAACCCCCGCCAGGACAAAAAAAATATTTTTAATACTAGAATAAATGCCAAATATCCGCTCATTCAGAAATATTTAGCGTTTGGGAGTCTGTGCAGCGCGTGAGTCAACCGCTGTGTTGTTGCCTGGGAAACGAGCAACTGTGTTACACGTCATTGCGTAGTATGTTTATATAGCGAATTGGACGCAGAGAAAGTGACGGTGGATACGAGCGGAGCAGAGGAAAAGGTTAGCGGTAAGTTGTCAGTCTGGCAGTAAATGTACAGCACAGACTACAGTGTGTCAGTTAAATGATGAAAAGTCACGTCTGTTGTTTCTCCAAGTGCTGGAAAAGTGAAGGGAGTTAGCTCCAAAATTAGCAACGATGGATTAGCCTAGCCTAAACAGAGAAATACAGAAATACAGAATTCACTACTCCCCCCCCCCCCCCCCCCCCCCCGCCCGCCTACTAGTCGCAGATTATTTACAATTTTAGTCGACCAAGATTTTCTTTGGTTGACTACAGCCCTAATATATAGCTGCAGACACTTACCTACATACAGGTTAGATTTGTACTCTACGTTGTGATTCTTAACCGCTTTCTCCTGAGCTTCCAGAAGAATCTGAAGAGACAAGGACAAAATAATCAAAATCAATAAAAAGGGACGACTCGATTGATAAAACATGAGCGTTTTATATCATAGAGGCACCGAGTTAAGACCTATCTGTGACCGAGGTGTCTCGTCGTATCGAACAGGAAGGCTGAACTGCAGCCACGAACCTCTCTCATGATCTTAGCCCCTTTCTTGTCGTTGAACTCCAGCTGTGCGATGGCCTGATCGATACTCATCCCTTGGATCTGCGAAGGAGAACAAACACTGAGACCCAAACCCTGAGCACAGCGAGTCTATGAACTAAATAATAGGAGAAAAAAAATGCTGCATGTGCCAGATAAGATTAAAACTAGAGAGCACATTTGTACAGGCTTAGTGGATTTATGAACTCTGAGTAGAAATTTAATAAAATGTGCACACAGTGACAGACAATCATGGGATAAATGTTCTATATTTTCTTGACTACGATGTCAAATATAGTATATAACATTTTGAACAAAGCTTTGTTAGAAAACAATCAAAAGGTGCCTCCTGTCAACACCTGTTTGGCTTTAAGGATCCGACATGTTGATGTGATTTACTGCTTCACGTTCTGGCCTCGAAGAGTTTGAGGATGTGATATTTATGACAAAAAAAAAAGAAAAAAAAAAAAGGTGTCCGCTGAATGTCTCACCATTTTAGCGAGGTACCACATCTTGTCTTTGCTGTACTTGATCTGTCTCCTGGAGTGGTAGATCTCCTGTGTGTGTGAAAAGAGAAAACACCGGAGCGTTCAGTGTTCTTCAAAACGGGGGGAATAACAAAACGATCTCAGCTTACTCGGGTTAATATTTATGAAAAAGACTCACCGCTGGTCTGCGGGGCTCGTCTGGAAGCTGCGGCGGATACACCTTCAGGTTGTTCCTCTCCCAGGTCTTTGATTCCAGCGAAGCGCTGGTGTGGAGGCATGACAGCTGCTGAGGGCCGCCAACCACAGCCGGTAACCTGGAGAGAGAGAGAGCGAGATGTGTATTTACAACAGCTCAGACATTCACACACCCAAGAAGCTGTGATCCTTTGAAAAAAAATCAAAAATCACAGGCTTGCCTCGACCATCAAATGAATCTCTGGACATCAAACACATAATCAGAAGGAGAAATACTCCTCTATATAAAAGAAGCTCGGCTTATTCTGTCACCTGGAATTCTTTGTTTATGACTTAAATGTGCATTTTAGACATTGACTTTTCATCATAATGAATCATTTACAGTTTTTCTTGATCGACCAATTAGTCATTTGGTCTAGAAAATGGCGAAAAAGCCCGAGATGCAACCTGAAATATTTAGTTTTGTCCGGACCGACAGTCCACAACCCAAAGATATTCAGTTTATTGTTATGGAAGATTAAAGAAAACCAGAAATTATTGACATTTGAGAAGATGGAACCACAAAATTTCTTCTTTTTTTTCCTGGAAAAAATGACTCAAAGTGATTAATCTATTATCTAAATAGTTTGCAATTAATTTTCAGTCAACTGACTACTTGCTGCAGCTCTATAAAAGTTATCATTACATGTTAAGCACCTAACTTACATTCAAGTTTATCAGGTACACCTGAATAAAACTAATGTGGTGTAATATAACAGCCCTCCAGTAAATGCTGCCTTCATTAAGGTGTTGATTTTGGAGGCTGAGGTCTGTGGTGCTGCTGAACTGTGTGTCTTATACTGACGAGTGTTTCCAATATTTAGTCTTTAGCCTTAATGGGATGAACAAAATACTAGAACAGTATTAGAAACACCCCTCAGTATAACCCAGTATAGTTTATCGTGCCTTGTCTCAACCAAAAACAACCATGAACCGCTACCGTTTGCAGGTAAAGTCATACTGTAAGTTAGTTGTGTATATCTAAACACTAACGTTACGAGATAAAAACATTTACTTCACCCTACAAACTAACCTAAACGAGTAGTGTGTTTCATTACATTTCCCTTTGGCTCATTCATAACTGTTCCTCCTTTTTATGAACACTTTTTAGCAGGATATATTATGCAAAGATAACTGTAATGTATATGACAAGTAGCAGATATGAGTTTGATTTGTCCTTCTGCAGTGACAGTGGTAGCTTGCTAGCTCGGATGCTAACGTTATTGATGTAGATGTAGCGTTACTTACCGCAACAGCCCGGATAAATTCCTAACGGCAGCGATGCCTGAAAATAATGTAAGATGCAGTTTAAAAACACCAGCAAAAGACACAGTTAATAACATAACATAATGGCAAATTTGTAGATAATTAGGCTACATTTCTCTTACCACGTCCTGTCATAGTGGTGGCCATGTTGCATTTTTACGACGGTTTGTCTTTCGCTTTACGGTAAAGTTAACGTCTGTTTATTTATTGGTTGTCCTCAGTACTATGAGGCGTTTGAGATTTATTATAAATGTACACTTAGTGAATTGTCAGATCTAACAGTAATGACAAAAAATATACAGTTAAACAGCTGTATATGTAGTTTGACCCCGCTAGGATTCCGTACTAAGAACCGGCTCGATTTACGACACCACGCTGACCGTACGGCCGTTGATGTAGTCGCTGCGACAGTGATGGTAACATGTGAGGAGTTTGTTTTTGGGTTTTTCACACTTTATATCATTAAGACGTTCAACTTTACAGTGTCCGAGGCACCATGCACGAGAGGTCGCTCCCCGCCTCTCCCAACTGGTACTGCTCGCGCTGCAGTGACGTCAACAGCAGCGGTTTATTGGGCGTCGGAGCCAAAAACATCATCTACCTGATTGATGTGTCCGCGTCCTCCTGCAGAGTCGCAGGTGAGTCTGTTGTCACACACAACACAGGGGCTCACTATGGTGTTTATCTGGAAGTCTCTGTGGTGTAAAACCGGTGTTAAATGTCGGTAAATCACGTCATTATCTAAACTTCCTGATCATCTCAGGTGTGGTGATTACCGCTCTCTTTTTCTCCCTCGTTAAAAAAAAGAGTTAAATGAAGCTCAATTTGAAGTTCAAATATTCAACTGTAGGACCAAGAAGAACATTTTTGAGTGGAGGAGGCTTTAAGCTGTTAGTGCTGAAATACTGAGTTGACCAATCAGTTAGTCAATAACAGAAAAGCTATATAAATCTGTAGCTTAAAGGATAGGTTCACAGTTCTTCAAGTCTGTCTTAAAACAACAGTCAGGAGCCCACATGGACAGTGAAAGAGGTTTTCCTCACTGTAATCATTCCTCCTGTTCATACTGGATATTAAAAGATCTCCTTCAAATGTGCTATCAGTTTAAGTGATGAGGCCAAAATCCACAATGTGTCTGCTCAGTTATTTAGTGCAAAAGTGTATCTGAAGCTTACATGAGGCTTCAGCAGTCTGAGTTAGTCATATCAAGGGGATATCTGACACATTTACAGTCTTTTTAGCATTAAATTCCCTCTTTGTGTTTCCTTGTTGAGCTTTGATGGAAGTATAGTAACATAAAGAGGGACTTAGACTGTAATATTGAAAGATATCTGCTTGATTTGACTCATTTGAAGCTTCATATTAGCTTCAGATAAACTTTGTAAATACATTTTTGTTCAGAAGGAAGACCTCCTTCCATTGTAAGTACATTATGAAGGGTCAGTATGAACAGGAGGAATGATTACAGCGAGAAAAAAACAGTTTCAAAAAAAGTTTCAATGTTCATTTGGACTCCTGACTGTAGTTTTAAGACAGACGTTCTCCTTTAAAGACTAAATTCAAGTAACATTTACCTTTTTGAACGGACTGAACATTTAAACTGAGTCTTGTCTTGAGATGAAACAAATTAATCTTGTAAGTCATTTACATGTGAGGATTCGCAGCTCTTGTCTGTTTACGTCATTGTAACATGAATATCTGTGTGTTTTTAGGCTGTGTCTTTTTCAGCACTGTGAAGACACTGACATCCAATCCTTTTTGTGTATTCATTCATGTATTTTCAGGTGAGCTCGTCGGCCATAAAGGCTTGGTGTCAGGCTTCGCGTTCTGTCAGCATGCAGGCCAGAGTCACGTCTGTGTCAGCTCCTCCAATGATGGGAGTATTCTCTTCTGGGACTCGGACAACAAGACTCTCATTAGAGAGCATGTAGTTCATCAGGTGAGTTCTGTTGTCCCTTTTGGCAAAGAGACTGCCTCTCCTAAACCAATGCTGAAGTGCCTTTTAAACCTGTATTCTTTCCAATGGCCAGCAGGCAGCGACTCCACTGGTTGCAAAAATAAATCTGATTGTATAGAAGTCTATGAGAAAATTACCCTACTTATCTTTTGGTTTATTACTCCAGTAAACACTTTCCTTAAGGTCTCAATCACTAGTTTCAAGTCTTCTTCAATACAGTATGAAGTTTGTTTTGTAAATTGTGGTCCAGTTTAGAGTAAAATAGATGATAAAGCAGGGTATGCTTTAGAGCGTGGCTACCCCTGTGATTGAAAAGTCGTTACCATAGTGACAACTTTGGTTATGTAATGTAACCATGGCGTAACCCCAGATTCACAGAATCGTAGAGTCAGCTTTTCAGTTTTTTTGCTAACGCTAATTTTTTGCTAGTATTATTATTATCACAGTTAACCATAGACTGTAAATGCCCAGTGCTAACAAAGCTAGCAGCAAGCGCTAGGGTCAGCTCCACCCTCTCGTCCAAATATGGTCA
The DNA here is from genome assembly GCA_029490765.1 of Euthynnus affinis. Classification (NCBI taxonomy): domain Eukaryota; kingdom Metazoa; phylum Chordata; class Actinopteri; order Scombriformes; family Scombridae; genus Euthynnus; species Euthynnus affinis. The sequence goes on from CM055854.1 coordinate 21,337,254, forward strand.
CCTCTGGCTCTGCAAAGCTGGCGATGGTCAAATCATTAAACTTGAGGTACACATTTCTATGTTTTCTATTTATCGGTTTAGCGTCGTCAAGCTAGGCTAACCGACTGTTGCTAACTTTGGAGCTAACCTTCACTTTTCCAGCAGTTGGGAAACAACAGACGTGACTTTTCATGGTGTTGACAAGCTGCAGCGTTTATTAACTGACACACTGTAGTCTGTACTGTACATTTACTGCCAGACTGACAACTTACTGCTGCTGCTAACCGTTTCCTCTGCTCCGTTAGCATTAGCCGTTATTTCAGACGCTCTCTCTCTCTCTCTCGCTTAACCACTCACTGACGCTACTGTAAGTTTCCATGGCAACGACACAGACGTTAACTCCCGTTTCGAGACAGCGCTGCTCAACGGCTCCCAAACGCTATTGATTTAAGAATGAATGAATATTTGGCGTTATTTTTGGCGGGGATCCTGTACAATCACAGGGGAAACACTGTCGTTCATATTTTGATTTCTCGAATACAGCATTCATGACCATTATAAGACATTAACCTGCTATTGAAACTAGACAAATAAAACATAATCACTATGTTGTTCACATCCTGTCACAGAACCCTGTCACTGCCGTGCACTGGTCCCCCGTGGATAAAAACCTGGTGGTGTCAGGGGATGAGAAAGGCATCGTAGTCTGTCACCGGTACAACACAGGAGACACCGCCAGCTTCTTCCCCGAGCCCAGGACCATCTTCTGCCTCACCTGCTCCCCCCACACCTGGAGCTGTGTGGCTGTGGGGTAAGAAGCCCACAGAGTACACAGCACACTACACCCAGCTTAACTGAATAAAGAAACTCAAATTTGACTCAGAGGAAGATCAGTTAGGGCTTCATTTTGTTATGAATTAAGATAATGATACTTTAATTGGGACCAGAATGAATAAAATGAGCTGTAATAATCTTCCTCAAACATGCTGTTGGGTCTATTGTGATGCATGTTTTTGCTTTTAACATAACATAACACAGAACATCTCTCTCATTTTGTGCTCTTTGGCGGCACCATATGGTGATAAGTGGTAATTGCAGTGTGTTGTTCTTTTTTTGTGTGTGCAGATAACATTGATAAATTACTCTCATTGGCTTTTTTACTCATGAAGCTTTTATTGCACTTATAGTAGCACTTCACCTGGATCGCTGTCTTCTGCAGCACACACACACACACACACACACATAAGGAGCCCTCGTTGAAAGTGAGCGGAGTGGAGAGAAGATAAGGCGTGACCATAAATGACAGCAAAATTACAGCAGAGACAGATTATTTATGTTATTTACCTAATTTATGTGCACTCGTTTCATTTCAGCTTAGTGAGTCTCTACTGCGTCGTGCTGTCATTTACAGTCGCGTTACTTCGTCTCCTCTTCTCTCCTCACTCCGTGTGTGTGTGTGTGCTGCTCACACAGCACAACACAGGAGAGACAGTTACACTATGTGCAAATAAAAGCTTCACAAGTAAAAAGCCAATAAGCAAAAGCTTTTAAAATATAAGCCACTTCACACACAAGCATGTGAAGAAGGGCTTCATCACAAGGCCACAGGCTCAGTCATCATTCAGGGATAGATGGTGACTTAACAGACGTTTATTTAAATGAAATCTTTGAGATTATAGCTTTAAAAGCTATGAAAAGGAATTTGGCCACTGTCAGTTTTCAAATTTTAGCCTCCAGGCTAATCAGTTTAGCTCATCCGGATTCCTTCTTGAGACCGGTTTGACTGCTTGTTGCATTTTTCACAGGGTGTTCGCAGGTTGTTTTTAAAAGTCTTTAAAATGTATGAATACCAGGGATTACATTTGATTTTACAAGGTCTTCATTTTAACATCATTTTCTTGTCAAAATGTCTCTAGCAACAGCTTCTCAAACAAACCTTCTTTCTACCCCTCTAATAAAATAAATCTCAACACTCTCTGCAACACCGTTATTACACTGTTTAAGGTACAAGGACGGGATGATCGTGCTGATCGACGTGAGTAAAAAAGGCGAGGTGATGCACCGTCTCCGTGGACACGACGACGAGATCCACTCGCTGGCGTGGTCGCCGCTGGCCAATGAGAACGCCCTGCACAGCAGACCTGAGGACAGCGAAGGTAGCAGTGATCAGTCAGACTTTTAAAATACACCAATCCTATAATGTGCAATTCTGCAAAAATGACAAAATTTTGACAGAAAAAATAGAAAATGTGGTGATTTTTTTTTTTAAATCATCCCATAGCAACCAATGGCGTAACTGCAGGAGAGGAGAAGGGCTGCTATCTTGCCTCTGGGAGCAAAGATCAGACAGTGAGGATCTGGAGCACAGCAAAGGGCAAAGGTGAGAGATTCAGCCAGTGAGTGAGCATCAAAGTTTGAAGATAGCTGGATTATTTTTAAGTAAACTGCTGTATATTCATTCAGATGAAGTGTCCAGGAACAGAAATGTAAAATAAACAAAATCAGAATGTATTTTAGGCATAAATTGAATGTTTTTTTATTCATTTTTTTAAACCTAAAAGTTGGTTTACTGGGGTCACACAAAACAATCTCAAAACTCCACTTCCTCTCACCTCCCTCCTCCTCTCGCAGGTGTGATGACCCTGAAGCTGCCGTACCTGAAGAAAAGAGGCTCGGCAGTCGACCCCGGGGTCAAAGAGAGACTGTGGCTCAACGTCCACTGGCCGAAGGGACGGGCGACGCAGCTCGTGTCCAGCTGCTTCAGGTACACATGTCTTTTCAGTCAAAGGGATTAGAGAGAGAGAGAGAGAAGAGAGGTGTCTAGAGCCCGGTTCATTAATCATTTTTCTAGTTCTTAGATTGTTTTCCTGCCTTAATAACAGCTTTTAATACTGTTTTTTCCCACATAAGTTATGATATTGTCTCATGGTAATGGGGTTGCAAGCAGGGGCTCTAATGAGGACTACACTCATGAAGTACCTAAGACAATAAAACAAGACTTTTTTTTTTTTTTACTGTATTTCATTTTTATTTTAGCCAGATCTTCTTCTGGATGAGGATCTCTGTCTGTTAAGTGCTAAAATGTAAAAAAAAAAACACATGGACTAACAAAAAAAACTGACTTTTGTTTGAATTGTGAGTCACTTTTTTGTGGCTTCTTCATTTGCTGCGTACTAGAATCTCAATGGAAACTCACTCAAAACAGAGACTAACTGTGTGTGTGTGTGTGTGTGTGTGTCTCTAGTGGTGAGTTGGTGATGTGGGACTTGACCAAGACGGGGAAGCAGAGGTGGAGTCTGTTCGGGACGTCTTCGGAGGGTCAGAACCACAGCAGGATCGTCTTCAACATGAGTTCAGTCCAGCTGCAGGACGACAGAGAGCTGCTGCTCAGCACCTCCATGGACAGAGACGTAGGTCACAACATCCACTTCAGACTGCCTTCCTTTGACCTTTTTGTTTGTGTTTAGATGTATTTGTTTATATAGAATATATTACTTATTGGACAGACGTTATGACCTTTCATCCTCGCCTTGACGTTCAGCATCTTCAGCCCCGCTCGCGCTGTTGTTTTTATAAATCCATCCCTGTGTGTATCAGGATATATTTGACCTTTTTTTTTTTCCAAAACAGAAAGTCTAAAGAGGGGAAAAACTTGAATCGGGTGAATTTTAGTGAGCAAAGCCTGGGTTTGTTGATCTGCTAGAAGCATGATAAGGCTGAGAAGCTCTAACTCTGCAACTGTTTGACATATTTAGATTGATTTCTTGTAGATGCATCGTTGTTTTATGAGCTTAATGTGAACTTTTCTTCACTAATATTGTTCCAAAAAGGTCCAGTGGTTGAAAGCTGGCTCATCTTTTAGCAATAACTGGTTTATTTGCAAACAACCTTGACTTGACTTTTCTTTTTTTTGTTGAAATTTCCAGATTAAATGCTGGGACCTGGCCTCTCTGGACTGCTGCTGGACTCTGCCCACCCTGGGTGGTTTCGTCTACGCCCTGACGTTCTCCCCCGTCGGCGCAGGGTGTCTGGCGCTGGGCGTCGGCGACAACATGATCCGGGTGTGGAACACGCTGACCACCCAGAACCAGTACGACACCAGGTCCTTCTGGCAGGGCATCAAATCCAAGGTCACAGCGGTAAGACGTCACCTCTGCTTTAAGTTTTTCTTTAAGTCTTTTATCTTTTTCTTTACCTCCATAGCAGTGAATTCCTGCATGATTTAATTGAAGACCTTTTTTCTTTTTAATTACATGACAGTGTGTTTAATGAACAGAAATGATGCAGTATGAAATCATATAAAACATCATAAAATGTCAAAAATGTTTCCGTTTCGTTATTCGTCGTTTATCGTTCTGTGAAAATCAATCAATAATTAATAAAATATGCCTGTTATAATTTTCCCAGAGTCAATGGAGACGTCTTTAAATGTCTTGTTTTGTCTGAGCGACAATCCAAAATCTAAAGACATTCAGTTTACTGTCATGTCTGACAAAGAAAAGCATTACATCGTCACATTTGGGAAGCTGAAACCAGGAATGTTTTTCCATATTTGCTTAAAAAAAATGACTTTTTCAATTATAAAACAGTTGACGATTAATTTTCTGTTGATCTGCTAATCGATTAATCAACTAACTGTTGTTGCTCTAAACTTAAAGGTCCAGTGTGTGATTATTTAGAAACATCTAAAAGAACAGACAGATTATTTAAAAGTGCATTTTAATTAGTGTCTAATCAGCTGAAAATAATAATTGTGATGCTTTTGTTACCTTTTAGAAATAAATCATTTCTATCTACATAAGAGCGGGTCATGACAGGACAGCGTAGTTTATATTTCATATAGTCAGCATGTTGTGTTCTGGGAGGTTTTCTGAAATGTGAGGGGAAAGAAAAAGCATTAAAAAATGTCTAAATGTCTGCTTTTTAGTAAATGCAAACACCTGCAAGTGGCTGATAAGAGTGTGTGTGTGTAGACATTAGTGTAAACTCAGGCTATAAGATAATAATTCAGACTCAGTCTCTCTTGTCAGCCATCTAACGAAGAGCAAATATCAGCCTGATGCGTCTGTTTGACTTAGCTGCTCATTGCAGGTAGAACATCTGTGAGGATGTCTGTCAATTATAAAAAAAAAAAAGTGAAGCTTAGAAACTCTTAGATGACACAAAAGAAGTGCTTTAACTTAAAGATAAAGAGCATTAATAGACTTTTCTTCCATTGCAGCTAGCGTGGCACCCTAAAAGAGAAGGATCCTTGTCTTTTGGAACAGATGATGGTAAAGTCGGTGTCTATGACGTCTTCTCAAACAAGTAAGATTACTGCATTAAATCTGATTATTCCCACTATTTCCTCATGTCAGTTCATACATATATATCCACTTTAGTTTGAAAACTTTAGTCGAGAGTCATGAAGTTGTTTGTGAGCTTTGTGGATTCTTCTCCACAAACCCCCTCGAGGCTGCCTGTTGGCGTTTTTCCTGCCTTTCTCTCTCCTCATCATATATTCCTGACTGGGCGTTTCTTCTCTTCTTCGTCCCCCCCCCCCTCCCCAGGCCTCCTCAGATATCGAGCTCCTACCACAGAAAAACGGTGTACACATTGGCCTGGGGACCTCCAGTACCCCCGATGTCATTTGGTAAGTGCCTAATGAACTCATAGCAAGCAACGCTCTGACCCAGCAAAAAAAAAAAACACTTAGCGGTGGGACTTGGAAAAAAAAAAAAAAAAACCAAGGTGTCAGCACAAAAAAAAAAGTCCAAACATCTCTGCACGCTCTTTTGTAATCGACTTTGTAATTGAATGAGCTGAGAAAACACTTACTGGCTCGCCTCCCTCCCTCCACTTCAGCCGCTCTTGGGGGAAATCAAGACGTAGGAAGCTAATTTTACCAGCTGTCGGTGCGGATGACGTTTTGATTAGCGTATCAGTCGCGCGCACTCTCGAAGCCGTAATTGTTGCCCTGACAACAAACCGCTGGTAGTTCCTAAACAAACAAAATTCTGCGGTCTCATTGGTTCAGATCTTCAGGATGACCCGCGATAAGCGCGCGCAGAGGGAGCGAGGAGCGGCTGTCTCTGTCGACTCTCACGTTTTTCTTCTTGTTCTTTGCGTTGAAATGAAGGCGAAACCGATAAAAAATGAGCTGAAACTGATGAGTGCAGCTAAATAATGCGATTAATAATGTCTGTAAAAGAAAGACGAGTATTTTCTAAACAATTTAAACATAGACTGAAGATAATTAATGTGTTTCAAACATAATTTACCATCGTTTTGTAACAGAGTATGTTTTAACCAGGATAATTTGATTGTTCATAGCTGTTAAAAAAGGAGTTTTTTTCCATATCATTCATATCACCAGCTTCACCTGGTACAATCTACTTAGTTTGAAGGAAATCAAAGGGGATCTTTCCTAAACTGACACATATAATGGATCAAAGCTGAACCAGGATGTAACATTTCAGTGCAAAGACTCACATGTCCTTTTTATGAAGTTGGTGAACAAAGTTTATTTTACAAAAAAATGGAGCCAAGGTTAAAGTTTCTACTGACCTGACTGTATTCTGTCAGGATACTTATGCAAGGCAAGGCAAGTTTATTTGTGCAGCATATTTCAACAAGAAGGCAATTTAAATCGCTTTAAACAGAGACATGTAAAAAGGCATAAAAACAATTAAAAGTGTTACATTTAAAAAAAAAAAAAAGAAGAAGCTAAAAAGGAAATAAGAAATAGGAAAGGAATAAAAGTAAAATAACCCTTAATGTGGTTTAATGAAAGGAGTTTGTTCCAGAAATGTGGAGCATAAAAACTGAAAGCTGCTTCTCCATGTTTAGTTCTGACTCTGAGGACAGAAAGCAGACCTGATCCAGACCCCCTGAGAGGTCTGGATGGTTTGTAATGTAGCAGCAGATCAGCAGAAAAGTTGATCAGCAGACCAACAGCAGCATCTCAAAGTCAATTCTTTGACAGACAGGAAGTCAGTGTAAAGGTCTGAGAACTGGACTGATATGATCCTCTTTCTTGGTCTTACTTTAGCTTATAATGAGACACCAAAACGCTTTACTTAAATTCAGCGTAATGAAATTCTTTTGATCCTCACACCTGTTCACCTCCTCATACAATCAATTTCCAGAAAACGGCGTCGACCCAATGAGTTAAAAGTCCATTTATTTTCAATCAGGCTTTTATTTTCTTAGTTTTTCCACATTCAGTTCAATCAATTGAATCAATACATAGATTAATATTCAAAATCTGTCCAAACACATCCTTTCAGCCCTTCCGGTGTGTAGTCATCAGTAATTTTGTTCGTGTGTGTGTGTGTGTGTGACGTTCAGGCGCAGCAGGAGGGAAGTCGTCCTACAGCCTGTACAGCTGCGCCGGCGAAGGCGTCATCCTGCAGCACGACCCGTCTAAACTGAGCTCAGAGGCGTCGGACATCGACAGGCTGATCAAAGACACCAACAACATCAAGGTGAGAGGATGTCCAATCCGACAACATCCAATAACTCTGCATGTTATTAGAAAGCATCTCTTTATATTTTCCGTTTAGATAAAAGTAGTTTTAATGTCATGAAATCAAGTTTTTTCTCTTTTTATTTAACACAATCTTCAGATAAACGACTTCTTTGACATGCGACACGAAGCTCTAGAAAGCAAAGAAAGCTACGTTGACCTTTACGTGACCTCTATCTGCCCTCGCTGTCCTCTTACATACACGCACAGACTTCATAAACCCCTTTTGGTGAAGCAGCAGCACCTGTCTGCTGCAGTAAAACCTGACAAACAAACCTCCAGCTGGAGGACAAACCCTAGTAGAATTCACATACGAAGTGGTGACGTCAGGTCGTCATGGCGTCGGTAGCTTTTCACGGCGCAGATACGGCGGCCAACGCTCCTGGCTCTCGATGTTTGCGAGCAGAATGTAAATGGAGGTGATTTTTGAATAGGTTATGAAGGTGAGCTCTGTTTCCCCCCCTCCCTCCCCCCCCAACAGCACAAGCTGTCTCCACACACCGACCTCAGCTGGAAGCCAGATGGGAAAGTGGTCGCCATCGGCAACGAGGACGGGTGAGTGGAACGGCCAGGCCTGACCCCGTGTCTCATAATAGACCATCAGCCTGCGGAGTCCTGGGAGGGACCAACTGTCCGCTGACTGTGTTCAGTCTTTAGGCTACAGAATAATGGATTTGTGTCTGTGTGAACTCTGCGAACCAGGTCACATTTATGAGTTCATGACTTTTTAAAAGACTGATTCATAGTAAAAAAAAAAACAAAAACACACATCATCCAAGAGCTACAGGTTTTTTTTTCTCTCTGATGTTTGAACTTTAGGATTCATTTTTGGGTTTGTTTGCAGCGTTTAAAGTCTTTGATAATGAATTACTTGGGCTTTAATAAAATAATGTCATTATACTAAAGGCTCATTAGTACGTTGATAAGCTGTTTTTATTTAAATTTCCAATAAATAAAAGAACAAATGAACAAAAGAGACGAATGCAACCGAGTGCAGATGTCAGATGTAAGCTTTTTTTCTCTGCAAACCGTCTGACCTCACGTGTCTCCGCCGCAGGTGCATCGACGTGTACGAGGCTCCCGGTCTGAAGCTGCTGTGCAGCATCCAGCAGCACCACAAGATCATCAACACGCTGCGGTGGCATCACGACCACAGCTCTCCCGCCGAGCTGCACTGCCTCCTGGCCTCGGGCTCCAGCAACGCCGTCGTCTACGTGCACGACCTTCGCTCGGTGATAGGTGGGAAGAAGCTTTTTTAAATTTTATTCACTTCGTTCAAGGGATTTCCCCGGAAAGCACACGTTGTTTTTGTTTGAATCTGAAGCTAAAATAGTCAGAGTTGATGAATTATTACATATTTCCCACCTACTGCACAGAATCCAGACCTTTTCTTTGTGTTTGAACGTCACCAAAATGAACGTAAGACAGTAAAAGTCGGCTACTTTACCAAAAAATAAAACTCTACAACATGTACGTGTAGTCCGGCAGTTACTTTGGGAGGAACATCAAGTCTTTTTAAAAAGCTCAGTATGATTGTTTTTTGTTTTTTTTCGCACAGAGAATCCTCCAGAGAGCCCGGCGGTGTTGACGGAGCCGTATCGCAGGCTGTGCGGTCACACGGCTAAAATCACCGGCATGGCTTGGAGTCCACACCACGAGGCCCGGCTGGTCACCGTCTCGTATGACGGCACGGCCCAGGTCGGTACCAAACCGGGCGCTTATATGCGCTTCGGTTTAATTCAGATTTTTGTGGCATATTTTGTGTGATCTGTCTCGCTTTGGTTGTCTGTATCTCATTGTTATTGCTGCCTATGTTGAAAAAAGAGAGGCTTTTCCCATTCACTTCAATACCAGCATCACCAGAAATGGTTAATAAGAGACTTTTAATATATTTTAACTCCTTTTTTTTTCCTTTATCCACATGTGTCGTTGGGTGTTTTTGTTCTGTTCAGGTGTGGGATGTGCTGCAGGAGGCGCCTGTCTCAAACTACCGGGGTCACGTCGGTTACCTGCTATGCGTCGACTGGTCGCCCGTCGACCCGGACGTGATCTGGACCGGAGGAAAGGACTTCACCCTGCAGGAGTGGAGAGTCTCCAAACAGGAGTTTACAAACCCGCCTAAAGGTGATCATCCCGTCGCTGCTGCAGCACAGAGCCTCTCGTCTTCTTGTATAACCCGTAACGTTCTCTCACCCGCTCGTCCTTTCTCAGGGAAAAAGATGATCGACCTGAAAGAGAAAATGAAGGCCAATCCCAAACAGAAGAAGAAGAACAACAAGAAGGCGGCGGGGGCAACCGGAGCGCCGCAGCCAGAGATGAACGGAGGAGGAGGAGGAGAGAAGGCGGCGACGGGACAGGAGCCATCTGATGAGGACGAGGAAGATGAAGTCAGCTCGACGAACGGTTCTGCGCCTCCGTCAGGTAACAGAACAGACGCACGACACGTTTGATAAACAACAAGATCGTCGGTGTCAAACTAACTTCTCAAATTCTTCTTCAGCCGCATTTGAGACGCAACGAAAATCCTCCACAGCAGCGAAGAGCAAAGACAAACCAGGTACGGAGTTTTTAATTATATTTCTGAAATCATGTGTGTGTGTGTTTCTTTATTATAACTGTGCGTGTGTGTCTGTACGTCTTCCAGACTTAAACCTGCTGAAGAGAAAGAAGCCTCGCTCCATGCTGCCCGTCAGTACGTCCATGGACCACCGGCCCAAAGAGGAGCTGCTGCAGGACTGCATCACTCTGGCTTCGGTCAAACACAGCGACGGTGAGTCCGCTGCGGAGAAGGCCGGCCGGTCCTGAGATCCTGACGCTAGAATAAGAAGGGAGGCCGTTAATTACAGGCACACGTCTGGATAACCGATCGCCCGCGGAGAAAAATGCGTCGTTTCCATCCGGTCGGGAAGACGAAAGCAACTCGAGACCAAAATGAATCATCGCACGCCTAAGTTTGAGATAAGTGGTTGCTGCGGTAACGGCTACAGACTTTGAGTAAACCAGTACATTCAGTAAAGACAGGTCGTTTCAGCGTCTTTAAGCTCAACCCTGAGCAGTAGGTGAAGACCAAAAACGGAGACGGAAGGAGAGTCTTGAGCGTAGATTCGTCAGATAGACATTTAAAACGAGTCGAGTCGCACTGTGGGTAAACGCAGGAGGAAGGCGAACGCTTGGAAAGAAGATGGCGATATCTCCAGTCTGGTGTCTGCTGCGTCGATTTTTAACTGTCCGTTGTGAAATATCACTTAATGCAGGGTTAAACTCAGACTTAGACTAGTTAACTTCACTTTATACTTCAGTTAGAAGCACAACAGGATCATGTGGACCAGCTCATTTACTGGACTGTGTGTGTGTGTGTGTGTGTGTTCTCCAGCGCCCCCTACAGGTTGTGTCCCAGGCCAGGGAGAGCACATCCATCTGGGCCTCTTCTCTGACAGACAGGCTCTGCACCGCATGTTTGAGGCAGAAGGTATGTTTATTTTCTTTTTCTTCTTCTTCTTCTTCTTCTTCTCAGCCTGAAATCATAACCCATCGGGGGGGATATCTGATTAATCTACTTTGTTTGTTCAGAGGAGAGTCACGTGGAGGCGGGTCACTTCGAGTCCGTCGTGTACCTGCGGCTGTGGAGCGGAGACCTGGAGGGGGCGCTGCGGCTCGCCACGGAGAAAGGAGAGCTGAACGACCACCTGCTGTCCATCGCTCCCATGGGTAAAGGCTTTTTTTTTTTTGACTAAACCTTTCTTACACTCTCCGACCCTTTCAATACATCACTTCTATAGGTTTCTATTGGTCCCTGTCGTCAAAGCTAGAAAGATACTGTTCAAATCTGCGGAAATAAAACCTGGAATCAGAAGTTATTTCATTATTATGTAGCCAGAAGTGATATTAAAAGATCCTGAAATACATTAGAAGGCCTCCAGATCTCACTCATGTTGCTTTGTGATAATGTTGCATCAGGTTTTCATGTTTTTACAGTTTTGTCTTTTCGTTTGTTTGTTTGTTTGTTTCCGACCCTCCTCCAGCTGGGTTTGAAGTGTGGAGCCGGACGGTTGAGGCGTTCGTCAAGCAGCTGTGTCTGCAGGAGCAGTACCTGAAGGCAGCGTCCCACCTGCTGTCAATCAACAAGCTGTACGAGGCCGTTGACCTGCTGCGCTCTCACAAGCTCTACAGGTTCACCTTTTTTGTCAAACTTCCTGTTTTCAATTTGCTTCTTTTACTTGTTGGTGTTTCCCATTAAAACATTGTTTGGTTTCAGGGAGGCCATCGCTCTGGTCAAAGCCAGGCTGCCAGCAGACGATCCGGTCCTGAAGGAGCTGTACACCTGCTGGGCCTCCACGCTGGAGAAAGACGGACATTTCTCCGCAGCCGCTAAATGGTGAGAACTCGGAGAGCAGAACTCTACAAATCTCTGCACAAACACTTTTTATTTAAATTTGCCATTTTCATTGTTTTGTTTTTCATCTCGTCTCCCAGTTACGTGGCCGCCGGCGCCAGCTTCGACGCGGCCAAAGTCATCGCCAGGAAGAATGACATTTCCTCGCTGAGGACGGCGGCCAACCTGGCGAGGATCTCGGGGGAGGTGGCTCTGGCTCAGTCGCTGGCGCTGCGGTGCGCCAAAGATCTGGCCGCCGCTCAGGACTGGGTCGGAGCCCAGGAGGTCCTGAGCTCACAGGAGAGCCTGCTGGTCAGTGGCGCACAGGAAGAACACACATTTCTCCTACAGAAATAAAAGCTTTTACTTTTTTACTCAAAAACTCAAACTATGACGTGTAGTTTTAAGTAAAGGTTGCTTTATTTTGAAAGGTCACATGCCAAAAACTTAAGGAAATAGCACAAAAAACAGGATTATTAAAGAATGATGTCACTATTTAGGCGCACAAGGATCTTGGACGCAAAGGAAGAACACATTTCTCCTACAGAAATAAAAGCTTTTTACTTTTTTACTCAAAAACTCAAACTATGACGTGTAGTTTTAAGTAAACGTTGCTTTATTTTGAAAGGTCACATGCCAAAAACTTAAGGAAATAGCACGAAAAATAGGATTATTAAAGAATGATGTCACTATTTAGGCGCACAAAGATCTTGGACGCACAGGAAGAACAAATTTCTCCTACAGAAATAAAAGCTTTTTACTTTTTTACTCAAAAACTCAAACTATGACGTGTAGTTTTAAGTAAAGGTTGCTTTATTTTGAAAGGTTACATGCCAAAAACTTAAGGAAATAGCACAAAAAATAGAATTATTAAAGAATGATGTCACTATTTAGGCGCACAAAGATCTTGGACTCACAGGAAGAACACATTTCTCCTACAGAAATAAAAGCTTTTTACTTTTTACTCAAAAACTCAAACTATGACGTGTAGTTTTAAGTAAAAGTTGCTTTATTTTGAAAGGTCACATGCCAAAAACTTAAGGAAATAGCACAAAAAATAGGATTATTAACGAATGATGTCACTATTTAGGCGCACAAAGATCTTGGACGCACAGGAAGAACACATTTCTCCTACAGAAATAAAAGCTTTTTACTTTTTTACTCAAAAACTCAAACTATGACGTGTAGTTTTAAGTAAAAGTTGCTTTATTTTGAAAGGTCACATGCCAAAAACTTAAGGAAATAGCACAAAAAACAGGATTATTAAAGAATGATGTCACTATTTAGCCGCACAAAGATCTTGGACGCACAGGAAGAACACATTTCTCCTACAGAAATAAAAGCTTTTACTTTTTACTCAAAAACTCAAACTATGATGTGTAGTTTTAAGTAAAGGTTGCTTTATTTTGAAAGGTCACATGCCAAAAACTTAAGGAAATAGCACAAAAAATAGGATTATTAAAGAATGATGTCACTATTTAGGCGCACAAAGATCTTGGACGCACAGGAAGAACACATTTCTCCTACAGAAATAAAAGCTTTTACTTTTTTACTCAAAAACTCAAACTATGACGTGTAGTTTTAAGTAAACGTTGCTTTATTTTGAAGGGCCACATGCCAAAAACTTAAGGAAATAGCACAAAAAATAGGATTATTAAAGAATGATGTCACTATTTAGGCTCATCAACATCATCACAACATCATGTTTTGAATCCTCCGCAGGTCCACAGGCTTCATCTCTGTGTCGCTGAGCTGCTGTCCGTGACGCTGGCCGAAGTCGCGCCTCAGTCCTGCGTCTCCACTCACCCGTGGTCGTCGCCGGGCGAGAGCTTCAGCGTCAGCTTCCGGGACAGACTGAGAGACGTGTGGGAAGAGCAGTTCGGCGTTTCACAGAAGTCGGCGGGTCATCGCGGCGCCGGAGCGCTTCTGCAGGAGCTGAAGTCCGCGGAGAGTCCGACGCCCACCGCCAACGTTCCCCTCAGACAGGTACGGAGGCGTCGTTTTAGTTTGAAAACGCCAGAAAAAACATCACTTTACAAGGAAGGGATCAGCTGACCTCTTCGGATGTCGAGTATGTTTATAGAGCACATTTAAATAGAAGCAGCCGTCAAAAAGAAACAAATCAACTGATCACAAAAAAATTATTCACAATTTTTGTTGAAGTGATTTGAGTTTTAATTCAAATTTGAATAAAGTATAAATTCCAGTCACCAAACTCTTTCAAAGATCGTCTGTAGTTGAGTCTAAAAGAAAACTGGAGTTCACTTCTCTTCCTTTAGAGACACATTTTTTAACATTTTCAAGGATATTTGACTGAATATTTCTTCTAATAATAAATATTTTCTCAAGATGTTTGATACAACTGTACAGAGAATTTAATCTGAAACTATTTCTGTGTGTGTGTGTGTCTCTCTCTCTCTTCATCGTCAGGTGCTGCTGTATTCATCCCTCCATCTGACCCGCTCTGTGTTGAGCTGCTTATTGGACGATGACGGACAGCTGATAAAGGAGTTGTGGCGGGCGGTGGCTTGGCTCCGAGACGCCGGACACTTCAGTTTGTCTGCGGAGCTCTGCAGGCTGCTTTTCCCCGACGGTACGTCTGCCTGTCTGTCTTTAATTGATCCTGAAGCTATTCCGTTGTGATTGATTTGGTGACACCCTGTGGTCGCTGGTGGTTTTGGCAGTTTGGAAAAAGGAAATAAATGAACAGGGAATGATTCGAGTCATCTGCTGAAAGATATTAATCAAACTTAAGAACAATTTAAAGAGGAACAAAAAAATAAAGTTATAAATAAAAAGCCTTTTTAAAGTGGAATTAGTACGTATTGGTTTGGGTTCATTGTGTGTCAGGACACACTGAGGAAGGCAGGAAGTGCTGATATGTTTTGTTTTTTTGAACCATCCACTTGAATTTCTTGATTTTTTTTTTTTTTTTCTCTTTATGCAACCTCGACCTGTAGATGAAGGCTCATTGTTTCCTCTTCCTCCTCCCAGGAGTACCAGCTCCTGTTTGACTTCCTTTCTGCCAAACTTTAGAACAACTTCACAACTCAGCCGCTCATTTCTAACTAAATAAAATCTTCCCCCCCAACAGCAAAAACGTTCAAAGATTTTTTTTTATAAGTGCTGGAATCAAATAATCAAATAGCTGACTGACAGAAAACTAATTGTTTGTTTTGATGATCTGATTTTATTACATCTTCTTTGCAGCTTCTCCGATGTAAGCTGCTTCTTTCTCTCTTTTAATATTATTATAAACTGAACTGTCTTGACAAAACAAGACACCTTTTGGCTCTACTCGGTAATAAAAACACCACTATCCATGTTTTTCTCTCCGTCCGTCTGTCAGGTGACGTCAGTGTTTGTTCCAAGAAACATCTGAAAACACTTCATCACACAGAAGGAGAAGGAGGAGAAGAAGAAGAAGCCAAAGCCGCCGCTGACAGTCTGCAGGCTTTCGTCCATCTTCACCGTCTGTACGAACGCTGGTGGAGCCACAAGGCCGACAACCAGGAGGTCCAGAACGGGCGTCCTCCCTCGGCGGGCGACTCCGGTCCCACAGACGAGGCGGTGAACGGAGGGTCGTTGGGACAGAACGGGCGGTTTGATAAACTGGACTTTGACGCGTCGCTGCTTCTGTCCGAGCCTCACGCCGCCTGTCAGGCCGCTCAGAGGTCCGTGAGGGAGATCCAGGAGCGGCTGGCCACCATGGTGCTGAAGCACGGCAGAGTCCAGGGAGGACAGGACGACGGTCCCGACGGTCTCCCCCTCCCCGCCACCGGAGAGTCATCAGACAGCCAGGGCCCCTCTGACGCTGGACGACGGTGAGCGCTCCGTTATTGAGAAAACTATAACCTGGGAGATTTCATTCCTGAAGTGTGTGAGCAGAGGTTGTTAAACGACTCCTGACGTAAACTTAAAAGGATTTTTGTTATTATTGGTTCACCTCTTTTCTAGCTGGAGCTCAACTTTTGCCTCTTCACACTGATTGGCTGCTCTATGTTTGTCATTTTCACACTCAAATTCCCCTAAAATGCCTTCAGACTGATGAAAACATTTCATATTGTTACAGATTTTTATTTAAGTAAAGTACTCATGCCTCCAGGAGTGTTACCTTATAATATATAATTGGATTATTTTGGCTAAATTGGAGCTACTGGCTAGTTTTAATCTGTGACAATTAATCATTTAATAAGATAATGATGCTGTAAAAAACTGAATCTACAGAGTAAAAGTAACATAACATTGAAAGTAAAGTATTTTCAATATAATTAACAACTTTCCACCATTGTTGAAAGCTTCTCCTGCGTATTCTGGCTATATTTTGAGATTGAGACATTTCAAAGTAAAGCTCAATCAACACTTAAGAGTTCCTTTTTTTCTGCCTGATTGATGGATTTGTAATCGATCGTGCAGTTTGATCGGTGAAGTTAACGTCTGTTTTTTTTCCCCTTCAGGCCTGACGACCAGGAGACTTTACTCTCATTGTCCGTCAAGATGTCTGAATACCAGAAACAGCTGGCTGACCTGCCCGAAACCATCAAGGTACCCCACACACAACACGTCTTCAACCTCTCGCGCCGTTTTAAGTTTCTGGCAGTTTTAAAAGCGGTTATCTACCCTCCGAGTGCTAATGAACCGTTTCATCATCATCTGTCTGCTGTCCTCTCAGATATATCCTCACCCAGATGTCGTCGAGTGCTGCCTGGTCCTCCTGCACCTCGGCAAATCCTCCCCGTCCGTCTCCGAGTCGCTGCGACGGGAGACCGAAGACCTGCTCCGAAAATACGGAACGAGCCCCTCCGTCCGGAAAGCCTCCCGACGACTCCTCAACCTTTCACTAGCGGACTGAAAAGAAGAAGCACTTCCTCTGTACAGCTTTTTTTGTTGAATTATTATTAAGAAAAAAATGAAGAAAAAAAACAAACACTTTAATTACAAAAATTATGTTTAAACATCCTGAGTCGGTTTGATTTTTTTTGAATCAGAGGCGCCAAAAAGGACGGTTGGAGTGATGACGTGATGTATCGCTTGTTGCTAGGCAGGATTCTAGCTTTATAAAAAAAAGCTACATACCGCCATGACCTTATCGGAGTGCTAATACTCTACATTGTGGGTGTTTATTAGTAATTTATTGCTCCCAAAAGTCATATTTTGTGCTTTATGATGAGTCAAAAGGATCCGGATCTAAAACAGATGTTGCTTGTTTGGCTAAAACGTCGACCCGCTTCTTCACAAACGAGTTTTCAGACATCCATGTTGCACAAAGTTGTGTCAGTGTGTGCGGCTACTTTAGTGGGGAAAAAGATCAAAATACTTAATGCTTTTTTTTTTTTTTTTTTTTACATTCAAAATACAAAAACAATTTAATATACAACTGTTTAAAACAATGTATAATGTAAAAACAAGTTTAACCACAACATCTGTAAACCTTGACGGTGGACAGTTCGGTAGGTGAATGTACAGAACAACAGTAGTTTGCCCATTGAAAACACATGCATAACCCCAAGCACAGTTATACACTTTGACGCCCGACTGTTAAAAGTTTTTTTGTGTGTTGAAAAAAGCTAAAACATTTTTATTTTCATCAAAATTATACATTTTTAATTTACAGTCCCTTCCAGCATTAACTTAAAAAAAGAAAAAGAAAAAAAAAAAAAAAAAAAGGAAATCCCTGCTACAAGAGGAAAAAGTCCCGCTGGTGAGAATAGTCTGAACTGAAGAATCTGGATATTACTGTCAAAAGTTTTGGTCTGAAATCACAGTATGATACAGGATCTGGTCCCATGCTGTTAAAGAAGGGTGTTGCTAATGCTGTAAAAAAAAAACAACAAACAAAAACAACAAAGATTTAAAAAGTGTTCTGAATATATGGCCATACACTCAGTAAAAGCGACTAAAAAAAAAAGAAAAAAAGAAAAATGTCCTGTGGTGAGAGTGGCGAGTGGCGAGCCAGTGAAGGATCCACTGATGCTGCAAGTCGTCCCCGTCTTACAGTCACTCAATGAGGGAGATTTAAAGAAATAGATTTTAGTTGTCTTGTTCAGGGATTTGAGTGTTGAAGGTTTGAGAGGAGGAGAGAAAAAAAACAAAACAAAACAAAAAAAAAAGGGGAGGAAGCCTGCTGGTTGGGGGGGGGGGGGTTTTTTAAAAACAAGTGCGTATTCCACTTGAAGAGAGTCGACCGCTCGGTCAGTGCTTGTTGTTCGTCTCCTCTTGGCCCGAGCTGGAGAGGCCGTTCTGGGGTTGGCTGGAGCCCGAGCCCAGGCCGTACAGTCTCCCACAATACTTTGCGTCGTCTATGTTGTCTTCAAAGAAAAGCTGAAGGAGGTATAATAGAAAAAAAAAAGGTTTCAGTTTCAGTAGCTGATGTAGCTTTAAAAGTCCCATTAAATACTTCAAATAGAGAAAAATGACGGTTATAATTTTTTAGAGCGTGCAGTGATGTCTTCAAGTAACATTATTATCATGTCTGACACAAAAAAATGCTTCAAATCCTCACATTTGAGAAACTATTTGGCATTTTTCCTTTTTAAAAGAACAAAACTGAAACAATTATCAAAACAGTTTAATTTTCTGTTGATGGATTAAATGATAAAATCGACTAATTGTTGCAGCTTTAAGCTAAAAATCAACACTAATTAAATTTAAGACCATGTCTAAATAATTCCAACTATTTTGATAAATCGATTAATTGTTTTGAGTCATTTTTAAAAGAAAAATAAACTAAAATTATCTCGTTCCAGATTCTTAAAATGTGATTTTCTAGTTTATTTTTAGCTGCTATGACAGTAAACTGAATATTTTCTGGTTTGTGGACTTTGATTAAAAACTAAATAATAAATAAAAGTGAAATTTCTTATCGAGCCACAGAATATAATAACATTTTCCCAGATGTTTAAGTGTCTCTTTCAGGGCGACGTCTCTCAGTTTTAACACATTTTGCCCCTAAAAAAAATCCCGGACTTTCAAGCAGTTAAGTATTTTTTAAACTGATTATATACACATGTTCCTTTACATTCATTTCCAGAGGTGATTGTTTATTATAAACTAAATCCTCTTGTAGTGACGACGACGGTTAAGATTCTTCTTAAGAGGAAAAACAAAGCGAGCGTCCTGCATTCACACATCAGTGCGCTGGGCGTTTGTGCGCTCGTACCTCTTTCATCCTGAAGAAAGCCATGCCGGTGAGCAGAGAGTCCGATCCAGCCTGATGCTGTCTGCCGATCCTTTTCAGCTCCAGCTGGTCGGCCACTTCCTGCAGCCCTCCCTGAACACACACACACACACACACACAGATGTTTCAAGACTTTTTTTTCCTAACATGATTTAAATCTTCTTATAAACATGAACACCATCATCAGGCTGACGATACCTTCAGGTTCTTGCAGCTCTTCATTAAGTATTTGACGTCGTAGATCGCGGGGAAGAACAGGTTGAGGATCTGGAAGAAGTCGTGCTCCTCCTCGGGAAGCCGCGCGTCTGTCAGGAGCTTCACCAGGTAGCCGAAGTCGTAGCCGCTGAGAGACAGAAGAGAGAGAGAGCAGGAGGATTCGGGTCAGGACGGTCTGGATTACAGCCAGGACACCGGCTATGATGTGGACTATGTTCAGGCATGTTTGCCTTGATTGACAGGTGTCAAAATAAATACTTTATGGGCTACACAACACGACAAAAGTCTGTATTTAAACGAATTGCTCCATTCGTCACTGAATGTGTGAAACATTTAAGAAACTGGAGCTTTAAGCTTCTGCGTCTCTGATCCCGGTTCAAAGCACCGACCTGTGGAAGGAGAGCCACTTGACGTTTTCACACAGCACCAGACCGGACGTCATGAGGAGCTCGGCGAAGTAGAGCGTGTCGATCCCTTCTTCTTCGTGTTTTTTAAACTGGAGGCCGGAGTTCTGGAGAAGATCTATGGAGTCCTGCGAGTACATGTCTTCTCTGTGATGAGACGGGAAGAAAAAAAAAAAGACGTTAATTTAGTGCTTTTATCAAGCTCAACCTTCAGCTGTGTGTAATAAACGGCTTCCTGTCCTGCCGAGCGTTTAAAAAGTCGACCTTACGTGAGGTTGAACTTGAAGTTGAACTGCCACGTCGTCGTGCCGGGGGGATAATCTCCGTCCTCGTTCATGAACGTGAGACCGAGCTGGATGATCTTCAGGAGGTCGACGTTGCACCTCAGCAGCTGGTACTGGTAGTCCACCGTGCTGCGAAACTCACCGATTGGTCGGACAACTACGCCGGGGAATTCTGTGTCCTGGTGGGGAAAAAATTTCAACCACATTTTTAAAAAATTTTTATTCTTATTCTTGATCTTTTTTTATCCGTTTTCCCCAAAGTGGACCGTCTCTTACCATGGCGATATAATTGTAGCTTTGAATAATCTGCCGGATCTTCCTCATTTCTTCCTCCACATTGCTCGCCCAGACTTCACAGATTATCTGACTGGAATCTGTAAGTGCAGCTGGCATGTTGGCAGGTCACGGAAAAAAAAAAAAGAGCTAAAACCCCGACAATCCTGCAGCACTTTTGAAGGGGAAGGGGGAGGGCTGAAGGGTGGCGGTGTGATGAGGGAAACAACTCTGAAAGGAGGACGGAAATAAAACGAGTTATAGGTGAACACGTTTAAATCTCCATGCTGACATAAACGAGGATGAGAAGCGATGCCAAGTTAACGCATAAAAAGGCAAAAAGTAACGAGACTAAAACAAGTTTTGCATCGTTTTTAAAAATGCAAAGCTCAGAGAGAAAAGACTGATTGATTAGTGACTCATGTTTGAGTGAAAGAAAACATAAAACATCAGATTAAAGTTCAAGTTTGAAAATAATAAGTTTAGCAACATCACTGTCCTGAAGTTAGAGTATTATATTCTGGGCAGGGCTGCAGATTTAATCATTTTTACAGCTGATTATCACATAATAGCAACAAATATCAATCATATTTACAACAAGGACACAAGGACTGTTGCTGCGACTAGTAATTCTTTTCATTATCGATTAATCTGACGACTATTTTCTCAGCTAACTGATTAGGTGTTTGGTTCAGAAAATGGTGAGAAATATTGTTTCCTAAAATCCAAGATGACGTTTTCAAATATCTTGTTTTTATCCCGAGCAACAGTCCACAACCCAAAAGATATTCAGGTGTATCGTAGGAGACTGAAGAAACCAGAAAATAGTCACATTACACAAGCTGGAGTCTTTCTTCTTTGTAAAAAAAAAAAATCACTCAAAGCAATTAATTGATTATCAAAGTGACTGGCGATGAATTTGATAGCTGGCAAATAAATCGATGAATCAACAAAAGTCAAACAAAGGTCTGTTGCATTCACGTCTTTGAGATATGTTTTTAAGACACGAATTAGATGCACATTAGCTGTTTTTAAAGACAACCTAAAGCTGTAGTTGTTGCGAAATGTTGTGTTTTTAAAAACAGCAAATAAGAAGATACTTTAGTTTCTATATTACCATAAAACATTTGGTCATTGAAGAGTTTTGGATGCGGGTAGAAGCGACTTTTAGAGGACAAAAGCCAGCACATGTACTGCCAGCATAAGTGCGTTTTATCCTGGTGCCACCACACTTGTTTCCAGTCCATTACGAACACAAAGCTAGAACTAACATTTTCTAATCAAACTTCCGTAAAAGCTATAAAGTGCAGTTTCTGTGGAGCCTGCTTTAGAGACTATAATTCAACTTTTGAATGATCCCGAGAGGCGTTTGTACTACCTAGCCTCTATTCTCATTGACAGAAACTTGCATTTTTTTCTTCTTTTTTACAAATTTCCAAAGACAAAACCTTTTTCATACAGCTCGTTAAGGATGTTTAAAATATGTCTTTATCCACTAACGAGATGAATTAACCTCGCATTAACGTTGTAGCTGTGGTAACGTTACTTGTTTACACTTTCAGGCAAGCTAACATAACTACCATCTATCAAATTGGCAAGAATTATAACAAATGTTCAACGTAACTTGAGGTATTTGGGAACAATTAATGACTCCTAACATCTCGTGAGATTTTAGTGACTATAAAGTTTGAAATACTATTAATACTAAGCAACGACGTCGCAGCGAGGCACTGAAAGCACTAGCTGAGTGGTTAGCATGAAAGGCTAACGTTTACTAGCTAATCCTCGCGTTATCGAGGAGCGCTAACATCACCGGAGCGAAGATTAAATGAAACGGCTGTGTTTTTTTCACTTCTCGGTAAGTCACAACAGCTACACACCTTACAGACATGACAAAGTGTTACTGGGTAAAGTATAAAAGTAAAGAAAACTGTTTTTACCTGAGAATTTCCTCGACGTAACCTGCCAAGCTATTCTGTAGCGCGTCTGTCGTCTTCTTCTACGTTTTCTTTCGCTCCTGCTTCTTCTTCTTTGTGTTTATTGGCGGCTCGCAGCCGAACGGTAAACGCGTCACTGCCGCCTACCGCACCAGAGTGCACAACGACGCGAAACTAGACGTTATTATTAAACATATTTACATATCTTATATTTGTGATGACACTCAAATAGAAATTAGTCAAATTGTGTTTGTTTTACTGCTAAAAAAACCCGGTGAAAATCTGCATTTAAAACAACCAACAGCATTGTTATTATTCAGCGGTGAAATGTTGTGTTTTAATTGACTATTTCCATTTTTATACATCTTTATATTTCTGTTTCATGACATCTCAGAGTCAAATGATGTTCTTCTCACTCCACTTGATTTATCTGAGAGTTATAGTTACTTTAAAAATGGAAGATTTTACATATAAAACATACGATAAGCACAATACAACAGGATATATTATTTTAAACTATGCAACAATATATAAAATAATTAAAACTACCACAGTAAAACCCAATTTACAGATTAAAACATCTGTAATAATAATCCACTATTGCAACTCAGGGCTTCTTTTCTGCATAATGATTACTTTTAAGTACATTATATAAATATTACTAAAGTAACATTTTTACTGGTTATAAAGTATTTTTACATTGTGGTGTTTGCTAGTTTCACTTGAGAAAAAAATCTCAACACGTCCGCCGACCTCGACTCGACCAAGAAACAACCACAAATAAAAAGATTCTTCTAAATGATCATGTCTTTTCAAACATGCCATAACTAGATTAGACGACTAAACATGTTATTCACACACACACACACACACACACACAAATCACAGCTCGGGCCTATAAGAAAGCACATTTATTTTTAAAACCATCTCAAATACCTGATGTACAGTACAGTATATCGCCCACAACACAAAACTGTTAGCAGTTCAATATCAGAAAAAAAAAAAAACTGAACCTAACTGAAGATCAATGGCAAAAAAAAAATCACACAATCGTCATGGCCAGTCGAAGCTCCTTCGTCTGATAAATGAACATCTGAAGTTTTGAGATCATGTTAAACAAAGAAATCGGCTTTAAACGACTTTAATTTACAATCTGTATGTTTGTATATTTCTTCAAATTTACACCAGAGGGGAAGAAAGAGTGGTAAGTTTTGTCAGTTATATCTGAACGACACTGGATCTCCAGCACTTCTTAATATTGTCGCCATGGCAACCTATTGTATGTCGTTTGCTTGATTAGACCAGGAACTTTCATGCAGTGTTTTTTTTGAACATTCAGACAACATTCAAAGCTTTAAATAGTGTTTTTTTTTTTTAACTCCTGCCAAATTATTAAAACATTTAAGCTTGCACAGTATTTTAGACATTTGCCTTGTACAGTATTTATTTTTTTTTTAATGGTTCCAGGATTTCATCAGGACAAAAAGTTGTGACTATTTGCTTTCCAGTCTCACTGCAGTAACAGAGAAAATCAGACAGGAAGTGATCTGAGGACAGAAAATACTTATTCAAAGCTGATACTGAGGTACAAAACTCAGAAAATCTGTAAAAATTAAAATGAAAAATTAAAAAAAGAGCAAAAAAACAGCATCACAGTCGAATTGCAAGCTCGAGAATATAATAGGCGTCATAAGATCTACAGTAGTCGACTGTTTAAAGCCAGTCTGCTCATGATTTGATACCACGGTTACCAGAAACTAATAAAGAACGATCTGCACATTAGAGAGATTTGTAAAAGTAACCCAAGGCTTATTGAGTCGGCTAGAATCCAGTTTGTCAGATAAACAATGTCTACAGAGACCGTCCTGAATCAAGCGTTAATACCGTCCCTCAGCAATGATACTTTTAGGCTCCCAGATGCTCCAGAACCAGACATGGCACTGTTTTAAAAAGAGATAAGCAAACATACATTATCGATATTACCACTGATGTTTCCATCCTTTATGTGTTCACAGAGGAAGAACTGAGAATTTTACGTTCACAAGAACACAAGTGCTGTTTGGAAAAATAAAAAAAAAGTAGTGGAAAAAGTAGTGTACATGTTAGAATAAAAAGGAGAAATAATATGTTTCTCCCTCTTTACCACAAATGGATGTGCTCTCCTCTTAGACTGTGTTCCTCAACACTGTAAGTCAACGAGTCCACCTACTGTACGTTACAAACAAACCAGCAATGCAAAAAAAAAAAAAAAAAAAAAGTTAACACTGTTTTGACAATAAAAAAAAAACAACACATTTTTCCTCCCAGGCGTGAAATTGATTTTGTCCTGAGCTGAAAACACAGACAACCAGAGTAAAAGATGACGCAGGTGATTTAAAAAAAAACAACAGTTTTAAGGTCCCGGCGTCATGTGGCAGCGATGGAGGGCAGCAGAGGTGACGTCGCCGTCGGCAGCGGCTGCTGCTCACTGCTCTGTGGATTCGGCTCTCCTCTGGATGTGGGAGATCTCCAGGATGGGCATCAGCAGCTGGAAAGCATCCTGGATGTAAGAAGCACTGTTGGACGCCTGCGAAGGAAGAAGATTAATCACACTGTGTTTTTAAATATCAGCCTTATAAAACCTATTTAACCTCCAAATCGAAAGGTTTCTACCCCCTGATGTAAGATAGTTCCACTTGATTGTTCAAAGACTTTTGCAGAAATAAAAAGTTCAGTGTATTTAAAGAAGGCAGCAGAAGGTAGATTGTTGCATTATGAAGGAAATAACACTTGATTTTAGAAAAAATAAGCCTTTAAGACACAATAATTGACTAAATATGTGGCAAAAAAATGAAGATTTCTTTTCTTTTTTTCAATCTAATGAGGATAAAAAGATCCTGATCCTGTGATGATCCTCTTCGTGACGTCCGTCTCATGTTATCAAGAGAAAAACAACAATGAATGAATGAAGAGTTGTGTGTCATCAGCACACAAGACAACTCATGTGGAAAATATATTGATGATCAATTAAACCTTTGAGTAATATTATAAAACACAAACACTAAACACTGACTAGCTCCAAACTTCTACAACGAGAGGATCTGATGCTTTACTTTAATATCTTTATGACTGTTGGTCAGACAAAAAAAAAAACATTTAACAACGCTGGCTTGGATTTTTCACTATTTTCTGACATTGTAGAGACAAAACAATTAATCAAGAAAATAGTCTATTAACAGATTAACCATTAAAGAATGTCAAATTTACTGGAAATCACAAAAAAATAGCTGCTGTGCTGCACCGTTGCATGTCTAAAATAACTACACATATAATAAAAAAAAGTCTGTGCATTAATCTGATTGTGTTATTATTTATATTTGCATTGGAAAGTCAAATCAAACGTCATTTTTAAGAGTTCGAGGAAGATTTAAAAAGGAACCGTTGTCCCGTCGTAGAGTCAAGAAAACTGCAAAAGTGTGACGTAGAGCGACGTGGTTAATAAGACACAAACCTCTAAAAAGACTCCTGTTATCAGCGGGTTGAGGACGTCGCCCTTCTCGTTTGACTGTAAGACAAAAAACATTATAAATCAGCTCTCAGACGGACAGATAGCAGAGGTGACGTATGAAAATGTTGAAAGAATAGCAGGTGTATGATTAGTTTGACATATGAAGCTTTTATTACTTTAATGGTTCAAAATGATAAAATGATAATTATAAAAACAGATGAGCATCCTTCCCTAAGAAAACCTACATGTATTCTGCCATAATTTGTTTGTTTGTTTGTTACTTGCACATTAAAACTAAACGAAACATCACACTCACCCCTGCTGTCGTCAAACAAGACGTGAACTTCTTGGAGAGTAGCGAGATTTCTTTACACAGAACAACAGTTAACCTGAGGGAAAAAAAAAAAAGTAGACATTTAGTGAAGAGCACAATGATGAAACTGTGACAAGTTCAAAAAGAGCGTCCAGGTGGTCTTACTGCGACAGGACGCCGGCCTCTGCGCTGCCGTTGGAGAAGAGGATCATCTCGGCCAGTTTGTGGAAAAGCTCGATGGACCGAGCCGTCAGCTCCGCCAGACTCCTGATGGCCGCGGCGTGAACTTCCTGATGAATAAAACACACACACACAGCGAAATATGAAAGTACAGTAACGTCCTACTGTAGTTACATTTTAACATGTTTCACCACGAGAATCTGTACGCTGAGAGTCGTGTTGACGATGGCGTCCGATGGCGCCATCTGCTGTCATGTAAGAAAAACTGCAGCATAACATTATACATATTTTTTCCCCTCTTATCGATTTTATTTGTCATTTGTTTTGATAACATTTATCTAGTTTTTATTTTACTCTATTTTATTATTTTGAATCTATTTTATTGTTTTGTTTTTTTTAATTAAATTTTAATATTTTTTGTTTGTTTTATTGTCACATGACTCATGAAAGTTTCTGTAATCCAGTAAATCTTAAAACATTTTTAATAAGTATGACATTATAAAGTATTAAAACATCTGAGGACTGAATGATATTGCTTTGTTTATTGTTCATTCAGTGTTTAATTTGTTTATCTTTGTTGCCATGGTTTCGGGTCACCGGGTGAGCACCACGTAGTTGACGGCAGGTCGGTTATATCAGTACGTCTGCTGCACCTGCACGGGGTGAAGAGAGGAGAGTCCAGGCAGCCGTCGGCTTGCGGCTCGTGCTCTCGTCTCACTTTGTTTGATCTGCTTCGTACGTTTCGTTAACGAGTGTACACGTTTAGTAGCTGATGATCGTTAAAGCTGCATAAAACTTCTCTGGACTCAGTGGACAAGCAGCAGCGCGTCATACGATTAGACAAGGCGACTTTTTAAGGTTCAGGAAAGCCGCCATATGTAACTTTCATCACATCAAATCTGTACATTATCTTCCTCATGAAACAATGATTTGACTTATAAGCACCTATCAAAGCACTGCAGACATCACAATGTCTGAAGCTTATACTGCACACCTTCATTAACTAAATTAAATTAGTTTAATAGCTCGATAACTCTGCTGTTACCGAGCAGTGGCATCCTTCTATCACAAGGTGGTGCTGCTTAATATGATTAAAAATGAAACATCTCCCGCTCTTAGGTTGGAATATAAACTGTATAACCAGTTTAAAATGTACAAGTTCTCTTTTTGTAACGTTAAATATCGAATGACGGTTCGTGTCATGGCGCTGTACCTCTACTGAGAGCGTTTTCTTCCCGTCCTCCTCGCTCTCGTCCTCCTCCCTCTCTGGTTTGGTCATGTCGGTGATCTGGCTGCAGGTGCTTTTGCAGGCCTGAGAGAGGGAAGACACGATAAAAACAACAGCACAGTCACACAATAGAACGGACCTTTTAATAAATACTACTGATTTTTAGGGTGAAATTTGTCATGTTGTTGTATTTTGACCGCCACATGCTCCTCTTATTTTGTCCAACTACATAAACAACACCACACACTGACTAAACCTCACTGTCTTAACTGTACCTGGCTGAGTTTGTTGGCTGTGGCAGAGACACTGAGACCCTCCAGCGCCTCCGTTAACTCCTTCTCAAACTCTGAGCCGTCTTCATCTGGAATCAGAAACCAATCATTTCAGATATACACACACACACACACACACACACATCAACTCCTCGGTGCTCTGTTCTCCTCTCGCAGTGCAGCCGTTACCTCTCTTCTCGTCCACTTCCTCGTCGTCGAACTCCACCAGCGAGAAAGAGTCCTTGATGAGATCCAGCTCTCCCCTGAGCCGCACCACCTCGTCTCCCGACAGAGTGGTGAGCACCGACTTCACCTGCGGGGTATGAAAATAAATAAAAACACATTAAAGTCTCCGTGCGTCACAGCGGGCGTCGTGTTTTTTTAGATTTAACCTCCCCCGTCGTACCTTAGACTCGCTCTCCCGGGACAGAATCTCCAGAGCTTCCAGGTGCGACAGACCCTGGTATTCGTCGAAAAGCATCCCGTAGTGAGCGACCGGCTTCTTCTCGGAATCCGGCGACTCCTTCTCGGCCGTCTGCAGCTCCTCTCGCTCCTTCGCCTCCCTCAGCACCTGAGAGACGGACACGGACAGAAAAAAAGGGGGGATGAAACTTCAGTCAGCTGAGGTTTGGATCTGTTAGTTTTTAGTTTATTTAAGACTTTTAAAATATTGATTGTTTATATATTAGGGTGCAACTCATGTCTTGGATCCAAGCAGTTTAGTCCACTTTAATCTCACAGTGATTTAACACAAACAAAGACATTAAAATCTCAAGATTGTTCGGCCTAATCTTATCTACTTCCTGTTTATTTTAGAGATTTCGTTCATTATCCGTCTGCCCACCTGAGACAGGGTGGAGTTCCTGATCATCAGTCCTTTAGTCTTCTTAAAGCCGGGATCACCTTCTGCTATCACGTCCATGGTCTTCTTCCCGATGAACTCCAGAGCGTCCAGCCCGCCTGTGATCACCGTCTTACCCTGCGAGCAGCGGAGTTTAGTGTCAGCGTGACGTCCACAACAACAACAACAACAACAACAACAAGCTTTAATTAATGAAACTTAAACTATTATGCAGTGAAAGAAGGTGCTCTAGGTGACCACTGGTCTGTTTCTGACATACTTTGAGTCGAATCATCTTAACGAACTGACATAAAAAAACATTTCTAACAACTGACTCAAGACCGAGAGCACAACGTAAAGTTTTAGACGAACGTTAACTTTAACTTCTCCGTCTTGTTTCTGTAACAGAAACATGGCCTCACACCTTCACACCTATCTGAACTCATCACCCCGTACACTCCGATCACACGGTGCTGGATATCTCACTGTTCCTAGGTTTAATAAACAATCAGCAGGCGGTCGAACCTTCTCCTACTGAGCTCCCCCCCTTTTCTCTGGAACCAGCTGCCTCACACAATCAGGGAAGCCACGTCTGTCGATATATTTAAATCCAGACTTAAAACTTACCTGTTTGTACAATCATATGATCTGCCTCAATACTTTATGCATTATTCTTTTCTTTTCTTCTGTTGTTTGTGTGCCTGTTTGCTTGCTTTTAGCACAAGAAAAAAAAAGCTTACTGTGCTCTGCACGACGCTGCTGAGCGACGACAACATTCCCATCGCGCTTCCCACCGCCGTCGCTCCGTCCGCCTCCGCTTTATCGGCCTCGCCGCCGGCTCCGTCTGCTCCAGGAGAACAAACACATGTGACGCACGCTGCAATATTATGTTAACACGATGCAGAGAAAATATATATATATCTCTGTTTGGACCCGTTCGCTCTGTAACAGCGTCTTACCGCCCTCTTTCTGCTCTTCCTCCACCTGAGCCGACAGCTCGGTCGGACTGGGGATTCCCAGCGACGTCTCGGCCTTCTCTATCACCTGGGTCAGCCCCTGGCCTGCACACACACACACAGAGAGAGACAGCGAGGGCTCTTTAAATGAATGTTACATGCTGCTCGGTTTCTAAATGAAGATGAAGAGCCGAGGCGAGACAAAGCTGAAGCACGTGATAGGATGATGACTGGGTGTTTTTATAGGGGACACAGACCACCACACACACACTGTATATAATACAGAAAGATCGGGTTACGTGGTCTATTACTCACCCACAGTGGCCACGGTAGCTGTTGCTGTGGATAAGATGGATTTGCCCCAGTTGCCCCAGTATCCCCAGCCACCCTGAGCCACTGCAGACTCACTGGATATCTGAGAGAGAGAGAGAGAGAGAGAGAGAGAGAGAGAGAGGGCATGGTGATGGAGAGGATAGGAGGAGGAGGAGGAGGGAAAGGGAAAAACAAAAAAAAGAGAGAGAGAGAGAGAAAGAACCAGAAGTGTGATAAGAAGACAAAATCAATGACTTTTGCACACAAAAAGCAGCGACCTTTGGTACAAACCTGAGGTTAGTGGACACAAAACAAGGCTCATCACTTGTCTTGAACACTCGCAAAGAAAGTGCAGCTAGTTTAAAACTCACACTCGGCGCCTTAAAATAGTAACTGGATACTGTTCAGTGTAAAAGACCAGGAGGCTGCTTGACTAGAGTGGTCAGCGTGAGGGTCATTATGGATATTTTCCATCACAAAACAAACAGTATTAATAGACATATTGATAGAAAGAGCTTATTGGGTCCAGTATTGAGTCTATTGAGTATTGAATATATGAAAGAAACTTTTGTTGTGGGATGTTTTGGCGCTCAGTGAGCTGGTGAGAGAGGTCAGATGTGATTTAAGAAGCACTTCTGTTTATGTCTTTGTAGTCCAGAGACTCTGATGGGATGATGGGAGACGGAGCTGATTGATCTCGGATGATCCGTTATGAATATGCGCTGTATTTATTTCTGGCTGTCTGACTTTCTGAGTTGCCGTAGGGATGCTTTCAATGACGGCTGTATAAAATTCTTATCGAAAGTGTTTGATATTTTAATCTACAGTCTTGCAGGATAAATATTTGCTCTAAGAAGGTTGAGATAAGAAAGCACTGCCGGGTAATATCAGATGTCCTCTGCACGCAGGGAAACATCTATTTCAAGGCATATGCTTGAAATAGATCGTTCCCAGAGAACCGGAGGCGGTTAAGTTCCCTTTTTTATCCTTTTTCATCCCATTCATACCTTCGCCGGCTGCTCCTCTACTTTCGGCATCTCCTTAATTTCAGCTGGAGGTTTGGCCTCCGGTCTCCTCCTGGTTTTCCTCGTCGGGGCCACGTCAGTCGAGATGTCAGGTGTGGTGGGCGCAGAGCCGTCCGGCGTTTCGACGGGAGAGTCATCCTGAATCCCCGCCGGCGCCGCCGCCTTTGAACCCTCAGCTGCTGTAGCTTCGCTGTCTGACATCTTAATGTCTTAGTACATGCCTGCAAATTAAAAAAAAGAAGAAGAAGAAAGGATATCAATCTCAGTCACATAAGAATCTGATTAAACCTCTGCATACAGTGTGTTGTTTTGATAGAAAAGGTTTGTACTGAAGACTGACTGGATGAAGATTTTGACCAACAACTGACAATATAGTGAGACTGTTACAGCGTCCAGATGAATCTGGACACTTCAAGTAAAAGTCAAATAATGTGTCCACAAATGGATCTAAAAACCACTTCCAGGATTTATTTTGTAATAAAACACTGTAATTTGCTTTTTTGTTGAACCCACTTTCACTCAAAAACAGTTGTATAATACATTTCCCAGAATGCATTTCAACAACATCCAGGGAAAAGCAGTCAATAATTCAGCTGCTGGTTATCTGTGAAGCCCAAAATATATATGTTTACACTGCACACTGTATCTACTGTATAGATAACGTATACAGTATCTCTGTACCTCACATACATATAAGGAAAGTTAGATATAACCTACCTTATTCCATTAGCGTTTAGTATTGTTGTAGAATTACAGTATTAGGTGATTAGTTAGTCATTTGTTCAAGGCACAGTGACACATGCAGGCTTCACTATGAGTTGCTAGTGATTTTGGTTAGCTAATGACCCATCAATATACTTCACAACTAACAGTAGCTATGGCTAGGAGGAGCGTCAGTGTTTTTTTATGGCCATGTATGTTGTTTTAATCACTATTAAAGCATATCTCAAGTAGAAAAACAACACGCATGTTTTATAGTTTTGCTACAAACTCACCTTTTTCTCCTGCTCAGCTGTCAAAGTCTTGATGCTAGCAGTTACCGTTGCCTCAGGCTGCTAACGGTTTCCTTCTTAAAATAAGCAGCAAAACAAGTTTCTCTTCTTTATTTCGGGTTAAACTTCTGTTCCTACACTTTACAGGTGACTTTCCCTGTAAATAATTCAGTGGTTCGGGTTTTCTCTCTCTCGCTTTTGTCCAGCAGGATTAGCCACGTCACATTTTGTTTTCACTGACAGGTCCAACGGTTAGCCGCGCTGACGCCACAGTTCCGGTTAGCATCTTCAAAATAAAAGTTTGGGCGTTTTTAGAACCAATAAAAAGCACCAGTACCGAAACCGGGTCCAGAACTGAAACCGGTGCAGAACTGGAACCGGTGCAATAATTTACCGACTACTGATACAGAACGCGTTTCCGTGTCAAAAGTCCACAGGCTGTTGGTCCAGACTGGTTTCCGTGCCGATGGTAGTTTGTTCTGAATTTTCTGAGTGCCCCGCAGAATCTGACTCTGCTTCCTGTGAACGCGCGCACACTTCACGCGACAAACTAATGCGTCACCCTCTCGGTTTAACCCTCATCCCACATGGGGACGCCAAGAATAAACTACTGTAAGAAACAACCATCATAGCAAAATAAAAACTTATTTCTTCTCAAAAATTTATTAGTTATGTAATTGATGTCATCTAAAATAAAAAAAAATAATAAAAAATAAAAAAACAGGGTTCCCAACAACCCTGGAATGAGTAATATTTAAAGTCTCCGACAGAGCACATACACAAATCTGTGTCCGTCTCCTTTAAAATGACTATATGCACTATAATTACAGCAGTTGTGATTTTTGAGGCACCACCCTTCTACTGATCTCTTGTTAGGTAATTTGACGCAGATTATTGTTTGATGACGTCAAGACTCATTTTAAAATTAAACTACACTTCCGAAAATGTCAAAGTAAAACCAAGTAGGCTACACATCAGGCTACACATCTGGTGATACGACGATTTTGATGAGAATAAAGTCTGCCAAAAGTAAAGTATTGTATTTTTTTTTCGTTTGTCCTCCATGTTTATTTTCTCTCAATATAGCACATGAACTACTTTAAACAATCAATGTACCTATGCTAGAAAATATAGTAGGCTACTTACATATAACGTGCAGCCTACAAATACAAATAAAAATGTAATAGCGAAGAAAAAGGTAAGAATATATGAATCACATATTCTCAAAAATATAATATAACATGTATTTTTATAGCAGTATTCAGCAATAATAATAAAAAAAAGTCCAGGGTTGGGTTTGGTTTGGAGTCAGCGCATTTTGTCTTGTGAATCTCATCATCAATCAATCAGTCAATCTCATCAGTAATTCAGTATAATCAGTATAAAACACATTGAAACGCCCACATTTATCCCAATTTATTATTTTACAGATGCAAAACTGTTATATTACACAATGCGCAACTATAAATAAATATTACCAGATGAATCAATGTTGTTTTTATTAGTCATCTTTCCAACCAGCAGGTGACGCCTCCTCTCTCACCTGAACTAGGAAGTGAAAGGACGGAGCGTGTTTGTTTGTTTGCTTTCTGGCAGGTGAACGCTGAGTAACAAGAGGCCAGAATAAGATTGAAAGGATTCAAAATATACATCAAGTTACCAAAAAAAAGTGTTAAATGTTTATGTCGGTCGAGGATTTTTTTTCTTTTAGTTTTCGTTGCTGTCTGAGCAGCAGGTGGGCATTTCTACATATATTACTGGCTCTGATTGACTTTCGGGTGTTTGGTGCTGGCGTCTCTTTTCCTCTGGTAAAATGTGCTTGATACACTGTTGTAATGTGAGAGAAGATTAATAGTCTATACTTAATAACTGTATTTTGATTACACTCAGTTTTTTTTAATCACCATAATTACTGTAACTGGCACAATACTGAGTTAATGACTAAGTCATTTGAATGACTATTTCTGTGGTTATATAGACTTACAGTGTGTAAATGAATGTGCCATAATGTCAGCACTCACTAATGAGAATCTCCATTTAACTCACTTTTATTAAATTTGCAAGGAACAACAACACTAACAAGTTTTATATATATATACGAGGCTTTGAAAAGTCAAAGGAACAAATTAAATTCACATTAGTTTGCTAAAAAAAAAATCAATGCAGTTTGTGAGCCAATTTTCATGCATTAAATGTCCATGTAACCAATAAGATGTACATTATTGAAATGGAAAAATATCGGTATGTGATGATATGGGGAGAAGATAAAATAAAATCAGAGGAAATTGAGTTTAAATGAGTAAAACTGGAGTTTCAGATAGAAAATGTGGTTTAAATTTCACAGCTAAAACTCACATATTGGAAAAAGAAATGAACCCATGAACACCTCGCAGTATGTTCTTCTTTGTGGGTTTATGTGTGTATGTAGTATGCACACGCTAAAAAAAAAAAGTGCTACAGTCCTGTGTGTTTTGCTTCCTTAACTGTAACCGTCTTCGTCTCTTCTTCCTGTTCTGCAGGTTTGTCTTGTCTTAGCTCTGAGCTGAAGCTGTAACTCCTGTCATCATGCTACCACCTGGCAAACATCGCTCGTCACACCTGCTTCTCACGGTCCTGCTGCTCAGCGGTCGGACAGCAGATGGAGCTCATAACGGGTCGGTGTCGGCGTCCTCTGCGCGGCTGGCCGGCGTCCCCTCCGGCAGGGACGTTGTGGCCAAGGAGGGATCCAGCGCGTTGATCGAGTGTAACGTGACCGGAGGCCACGATGACATCAAGTGGTACAACTCTAAAGGACCTCTGCTGGGTGACCACGCAGGTAGGAGGAGAAAACAAGTAAAAAAAGTGACACTAAATGTCTAATGTGGTGATTTACAGGCACAAATTGGGAAGAAAACATGACATTAAATTGATCAAACTCTAAATATTCATGAACTTCTTATTCCCAATGCTTGTCCATATCATTTCAACTAAGCATTAGCCATTAGCTTGTCAGTCTAAAACATGCTTTTGACACCTAAAACTGCAGCTTGTGAGTCAAACACACAATCTACTCTGAGGTATTAAACTACTTTTTATTTCATCAGGTGGTGTTTTGTGTGGTAATCTGTGGAATGATTCAAAAGACATTAAGTCTAAATTTAAATTGAATCAGTGCTAACTGGGTTTGTTGGCCTCTATAAATGTTTTTGATTATGCTCAACAAACTGCTTGATTGATGAGGGTTTTCTCATTCTCGTTTCCCCAATTCTCACCTGACTTCTCTAAAGTTTTTGTTAAAACTAAAAAAATCTCTTTGCCTTGTTGTTTTATGTTTTTTGACTCTAGGTGGGAAGTGGCAGATTCAGGAAAAGGGCACCCTGAACATCACTGTGGTCTCCTTTGAAGACCGTGGCCGCTACACATGCGTCGCCTCCGGTGGAACCACGAACTACACCGTCACCCTACGCGTCGCCCACACCGACAGCGGCCTGGGCCTGTACTACGTCGTCGTCTGCCTCGTGGCCTTCACCATCACCATGATCCTCAACGTGGCGCGGCTCTGCATGGTCAGCAGCCACCTGAAGGAGACCGAGAGGGCCATCAACGAGTTCTTCCGCACCGAGGGCGCAGAGAAGCTGCAGAAGGCGTTCGAGGTCGCCAAGCGCATTCCCATCGTCACGTCGGCCAAGACGCTGGAGCTCGCTAAGGTCACGCAGTTCAAGACCATGGAGTTCGCCCGTCACGTCGAGGAGCTGGCGCGGGGCATCCCTCTGCCGCCGCTCATCCTGAACTGCCGCACGAGTGCGGAGACGGTGAACCCCGGGCCCGACTCCGCGGAGCAGGTAGGGAGGAAGGGGTCTGGGAATAGACAAGCTATAGGCCCGCCCTGCTCCGATGGGGAGGAGGAGGAGGAGGAGGAGGTGGTGTGTCAGCCGCTGCTGTCAAGTGAAGTCAAGGTGTCAGTCCACGCGGTTTCTGAAACCATCGGTGCGGTTGGCGCAGAAGAAGAGAAGGTTAATGGTGAGGATGAGGAGGCTGCGGTGCGCCTACCTGTGCTCACACCAGGCTCACGAACAAGTGTGTCCTATGAGAGCAGCATATAGCCTGTTTGAGTCTGAAGAAACACAAGTTTAAGGTGCTCAGGAAGATAAAAAAAAATCATTAGAAATTGTTGGGTTGAGTATCATTTAGATTCCAGCGAGTCTGATGGTCACTTCCTGTTCTTATCTAATCCTTACTCCAAATTTTGTTGTGCTGTTTGATTAAGAGAAGAAACCACATGATGTTGAAACTTTATTTCAAGGCGATGACAACTGACAGATCAATTGACAGATGATGTTTTGATTCTTTTTTTGGTTAAAATGTAAAATAAAGAAAAGTATAAATAATCTATTTTTGCCAAGTACAAGTTGAATTCTAGTTTCTTTTTTTTTTCTTTCTGAAGATGGACGTACGACCATCAGCTTAATGTGAACTTCAAAATACTGTATTTTTACCTCCCTTTCAAGCAAAGATACTAAACATTTGTTGGTTCCAGCCTCTCAAATGTGAAGATTTTTGACTTCTCTCTATTTTTTTTTAATCGTTATAAACTAAATATCATTGGGTTTTGGACTTTTGGTTGGACAAAACAAGATATTTTGAAGAAGCTACCTTGGACTTCGGGACACTGGAATGGGCAGGAAGTCCAACCATACTTTCAGGATCCAAAAAGCTTTTGAAGAAATCTTTAATTCTTATAAAAACTCCTTATTGTTATCTATCTGTAGAAAGATGTCCATGCCTCAGTGATTTAATGATTTTTTCTTTCATTCACTACAAGCAAAACACATTTTTATATATTCTTGCCTTTTATTTTGAAGGCAAGAAAACCGAGAGATTCAACATAATTTCTCGGCTGAATTCAAATCAGAGACATTGCAGTTGTGCAATATAGAGTCTTAGAGTAGCAGGCCAACGATACCTTTGAGGACAAACCAGCTAACATGCAACATTAAGTTTCACCAGAGCTAAACTGCATCAACTGAGCTCAACTGAGGATTCCTACATCCTCTTGTTTTGAATATGTTTTTGTTTTTGTTATGTTCGTGCTGCATGTTTCCTTCAACTTTCCATCTAGTGTGTGTAGCAGCAGATATAAGAGCTCATTTCCCCTCCTCCCGAGCATCATCATTCGCTGCTGTACACTTTTTTTTTGTTCACTCTGACAGTCAGTCGGCTTCTGCAGAACAAAATGTTGCAATGAGATATCCTTATTTCGTTGCGTCGATTGTTTTCATGTCAGCACTTTACTGTCAATCATCCCGATACTCACTCACAAGAAGAAGTGGAAGACTTTGAAGTAACGCCTCAAAAAAAATCATGTCAGCGTGTCACTTCACAGACTCGATTGTCATCTCCGTGTCTGTTTGCGTGAGTCTTTGTCAGTGAGGACAGCAGTTAATTACAAGTTAGGCTTTGCCTCAGAGTGACAGTTTCTACAAAAGCAATAAACATATTTTTTTTTTTAAAAATGCATGAGCAATGCAAATGTTGGAGGAACTTTCAAAAGTTGCACAGTAAACACCGAGTTTCTTTTTGTACTTTCACCTCTCTGCATAGGCTGCAGTGAGAGAGAAATATTAATGTGATTATTTCTACGTTGGAGTTTGATGTGATGGAAAATGGCTGAAATTGTGCTGATAAATATTCAGATGTAATCTATCATATTTTGTTTGTGTGCAGCGCTGGAAAAAATGAGGGACTTTAGTGGGGTTTTTTTTATTATTATTATTATTATTATTATTACGAGGGTGATGCAGCATTTTCTCTTTTTTACATTTCTAAGATCAAACAGTCTCCTACAGCCGCTGAAGTCACAACTATACTGTGATAAATGAGGTTGGGAAGGTTAACGGTGACTCATTTGCAGCAAGTCAGTAATTTATTGTGTGAAGTAGTTTACATATGTATAAATATAAATGGTAAGGTGTCTATATTTATCAATGTTGAGTCACTTGAAACGTAATAAGCATTATTGGTTATATTCTATATATAAGAAAAAGACGTTTAAATGTTTATAATTTGGAGCTTGATTCACGATCTTGAAGGAAAAGGCTAAAGAAAGTAATCCTCAAAAAACTCGGCGTCCACAAACTGTTGGAAAATGCAAACTCACAACTTCTCTAATTGTGTATCAGAAGGATTTATATAATAAAATAGCATCATGTAAGGTGTCTACACCATGAACGCTGAATCCTGCTGTGTATAGGCTTTTGCTTTTTTTTTGGTGTGGCTACAAATCTCAGTGATGGAAAGCAATTGTTTTTTTCTGACCACAGGAAAAAACAAAACTATAAATAATTGACAACTGACAATAAATAAATGATCATATACAACTTGAAGATGTTTGTCTGGTGGTTATGTCTCGTCTCTCTTTCAGTAACTTTGCTAATGAACCACAGAGTGGAGCTGTTGGGCAAAATATCAGTTCTGTAATTCAACCGTGATGATGGTGCATTCAGTGCCTGAAACACTCCTGAAGTGTCATTTCTGCACATTAACTGCTCTGGATGAACACTTCATATTATTGTTAAAGGAACAGGAAGAAGATTTTCTGCAGAGAGCTGAAATGTCACCACATAACAAGGCTGTGAAGTACCGAAGGCGGACTGAAAATGTGTCATTACATTTTAAATTTTAAGTTATGTCCGTTTCATTTGGTTTGCTGGGCGCCTTTTTACAGTAACTTCGGATGACTGAACACTTAATACAGTTAATCCAAAGTGCTCCGAGAGTGAGAAACAAAAGAAAAGGAGAACATAGCAACTGAACGGACACAACAACAGGTTTAAAAATACAAAAAAAACACAACAACATCATCACTACTGAGCTCTGATTTTCCCCTTAAGCATCTTCCAACACTTAATTTACGTTATGCTGCTCAGTTTAATCTGATATATCGATATATTTGGATGCTTTCAATAAAGTTCTTTGGGTGTGAACAAGAGTTTGTGATGCTGGACCAGCTGCAGAATTGATTAGGTTAATTTAACACTGTCCCTAAAGGACCTCTGTGCACTGCCTGCATATATATATATATATATATATATATATATATATGTATATGTCACTGACCGTCTTCCAAATAGCTCTCCATTTAAATTACACTGTGCTGTGCTTCTTCTTCTGCATCTGTAACCAAAATCTATTAAACATTTTAATGTCTGGTAATATAAAAAAAAAAAAAATCCCGTCCATGCCAAAGTCATCAGAGTAAAACTTTATTCATACACCAAGACTGTTTCAAAGTTCCTTACAGTTCTTAAAAGAAATTAAAAATGAAAGAATTTATGGTGCTTTGAAAATGTGAAATAAAAATAGAAATAAAAATCGAATAATAATGAATGATAAAATATTAAAATGTGTGTTTTATTTTTCTGCTTCTTCTAATTATTATATATTAAAAATAATAATAAATAAAATATAGAGGAAATTTTAATTTAAATGATGTTTTATGCAGTCAAGCCTGAGGGGGGAACATGAACATGTGTACCAAATATTTCATTAAAACCTATGGTTGTGTTAGGGAAGTAATTGCATTAATCATGTTTCTATGTGATCACCTGCATATGTGTGATCATATAAACGGTGTTTCCACTATGCACGGAGGCTTAGTTCGGCTGTGTGCGAAGGCCTTGACTCTGTATGGCTGTGGGCACATCTGAAAACCATTGAATATGTATATGTGTAATATGTACCTGATAGAAAAGAACGAGGAACACAAGAAGTCCACGTAACCTTGATTGTGGGCGCAGGAGCACTTCACATGCTGTAGCATCATTTGAACTAATATGGACGTTATTGTTGGGGACATATAACGTGCCAAAACATGGACCACACGCCATATCCTTCAAGGTTTCAGAACCTGGCCCTGGATATAGCTGAACACAACCTTCCTTATCAAATCTTACCAAACAAATATACTGATTGGTATAAATTTGAGCCCAGAATTAACAAAGCAAGAGTGGTATTCAACATGCTCAGAAGAAACATCTGGAACTCAAAGAACATCTCCACAACCACTAAGATACGCATCTTCAACTCAAATGTGATACAGGTGATGCTGTATGGGTCTGAAACATGGAGAACAACAAAACACACAACACACAGGCTGCAAAACATTCACCAATTCCTGCCTCAGAAGGATGCTAAACATCTGGTGGACAAAGTGAGCAATGTGGACCTGTGGGAAAGAACAAACCAAGATCCTATAGAGTTGGATTGGTCACACCCTCAGAAAACCTGCCACAGACATCACCCGTCAAGCCCTGAAATGGAAACCCCCCAAAGGAAAAGGAAACAAGGTCGCCCAAGGAACAGCTGGAGAAGAAGCTTAGAGACAGAAATGTCTCAGAGTGGGCTGAAGTGGGGTTAGCTTGAACAGAAAGCCACCAACAGAGTAAAATGGAGGTTTGTTCGTCAACGGCCTATGCACCCAAGAGGAGCAAAGGGCATAAGTCAAGTAAGTCAACCACCTCTTTGGTATAAATTTGAGCCTGTAGTCTCAATCAAGGCCCCTCATTGCTGTAGTTCATGTATGGCCCGTATGTATGTACGTTTTGTGTGGCTCATTAAAGGCAATTTGACCGCAAGTACTGTGTCTTTGGTGCCAAATGCCGGTGTCATGGAAAAGTCAGGGGACTAACAAAGTCAGTAAGATTCATCTATCTTCTGGGGATCATGAATTGTATTTAATTTCTTGGCAATCCATCCAAATAGTTCCTGAGATATTTCAGTCTGGCACAGAGGTGGACGAACGTACACTGTCGACATTCCCTAGAGCCATGATACTAGCTACCGATAGCTTTTGCCATTGTCATTTATTAGTCCATTTCCACCTTTTGCGGGTAAATGATGCACATAGGCCTCATCAAGCCCATCCCGTGCACTGCTGCTTTGTACTCAGAGTACTTTCCTAGAGGTTAATCTCCTGGAATACAGCAACCAAAGTGTTGCAGCCTGCTCCATACCTGTGAGATATCAGGTTGGAGAGCAGCCCAAATAACAATAACCTTGAGCCTCTGCGTTGAATAACTCAAAAAATCCATCCCTCTTCCCTGTCCTGTCCTCCCTGGAAGTGAGCTTATCTAAATAGAATTGATTGGCTCGAGCGATCATTCATCATGCTGAGCCAAAGCAGACGTTTAAGGAGAGAGGGAAGGAAGATTTTAAGGATAGGATATTTCCAACGGGCCCCTTTGTGTCATCAAGGTAAACTGAACGAATTGATTGGGCTTAAAGGGACAGACACTGTGTGAGGGAGAGAAAATAAAAGTATGTATACAAGAGACTGATTAACTTGAAGGACACATTTATCACAACTTGTTCATAAGTTGTGTGTGTGTTTACATGCAAGACAGAGCCTTCCTCAGTCTCGAGTGTGTGTGTGTGTGTGTGCCTGATTATGCATACTCACGTAAACGAATGAAGCCGATGCATGCAGTAAATTTGGGCCTCTTGAATTTAATTTGCTCATAAAACCGGGTCAGAAGAAAACTGTCGCTAATTCCATTTTATTTCCCATCAGCCTGAAGGAACAAGATGGGGGGGGGAAAAAAGAGCCAAGGACAGTAGATGATGAATTAGATGACACGATGAGAGAAGCTCTCATCATATCTGTTCATTAGACAAGAGGATTTGGTGCCGACGCGGCAGCCGTGATTAGCTCTGTTGTTCCGTCCGTGTGTGTTTACTTTGGTGATTCACTGGCATGATCCCAAACACGTTGTTGTCCTCTTCACTTTGAGCTGGATTGTCTTGCTGCGTAAAACTGAAGGACAAACAAACACTCCAAACTTCTCTGTGAAGACAACAAGATTAATTGCTTAACTTTTATTACAGCGAGTCAGAAGAAGTTTGTCCTTTCAATCTTCTGCGTTCATTTCTGCACCGACAAAACTTCATTCATTAGGAAAGATGTGAACACGTCATTTAAAAACCACGGGCATTAATCTGCTGCTAAAGCAGCCTCCACTCTTCCAGGAAGGCTTTCCACATGATGATTTTAAAAACCTGATCCCAGAGGATGTGATAATGTTTTGTGATAAGGCCTGGCTTGTACTCAACGCTCCAGTTGATCCAGTTTTTGAGCCAGCTCAGATGGTTTGGACACCTGGTTAGGATGCCTCCCTCTGGAGGTTTTCCAGGCACATCCAACTGGTAGGAGACCCCGGGGCAGACGCAGAACATGCTGGAGGGATTATATATCTCTCCTGGCATGGGAACGCCTTGCAGTCCACTAGGAGGAGCTGGACGGCTTTGCCAGGAATAGGGCTGTGTGGGTTTCCTTACTCAGTCTGATACCACTGCAACCTGGTCCCAGATAAGCAAGAGAAAATGGATGGATGGATGGATGGATGGATGGATGGATGGATGGATGGATTGGTGAATGAATGGATGGATGGATGGATGGATGGATTGATGGATGGATGGATGGATGGGGTTGAGATCAGGGCACTGCACAGGCCAGTCAAGTACTTCCTCACCAAACTGGGAAAACCATTTCTTTACGGAGCAGATTTTGTGCACAGGGTTATTGTCTCACTGAAACAAGAAACACAAATTGTTGCCACAAAGTTGGGAGAACCCAACTGCTGTACCCTAAAGATTTCCTTCCCAAACAATGAGAAACATCCCATAAAGTATGTAAAACTATGTGGTTTACATGCAGCAATGTAGTGTGTTCCAGTCTGTGGTGGCTGGTGTTGGTAGTTATTTCAACCCCATCATCAAACATATAAGAAAATGGGATTTTTAATATTATTTATTTTATATTTTTTTAGCCAAAGTGTATCTAAATAAACACAGTCAGCCATAGCAGACAATTACTTTTGTCTTTTTCTTGGTTTTATAACGTTTTTTCGCTTTTTCTACAATTCATATCCATGTTTGTATCCATACTAACTCGCCCGGCTCTGTGGATAACTATTAAATTTTTCATGATGCTGAGAGGAAATGCCTACCACTTTAAATCTAGCACCACCAGGGGGGTCAACATTTTCACTTACCCAGTGAATGGATTAGCACTAAATTTTGTACAGACGATGCATCGCAATGATTTTTTTGACCCTCGCCGCTACAAATGGCCCCCGCTGTCAAGCACTAATGGAAAATAATGGCTGGGCTCACTGGGGACCAGGGTGAGGGTATTGGGGTCATGTCTTCCGACGGTTCTCCGAAACCTTGGACAGATCAATACCTCACAAGAACACATTCGGAGGGAAAGTATGAAATGGGCGATGATGTTAGCCAAATTAAGGTCGCAGCAGAAAGGTTGTAATTAGGAGGAAGTCAGCAGGGCTTATTGTGTGTCCATGAAGC
Organism: Euthynnus affinis; assembly: GCA_029490765.1. Classification (NCBI taxonomy): domain Eukaryota; kingdom Metazoa; phylum Chordata; class Actinopteri; order Scombriformes; family Scombridae; genus Euthynnus; species Euthynnus affinis. The sequence goes on from CM055854.1 coordinate 21,380,349, forward strand.
TTTAAAGGGAGTTGCAGGTCTGTCTCATTGACAGTGTTTAAATATGGATGACATGACAGCTGCCCAAAACTGAAGCCAAGACATCTTGATCGCCCCCTGCTGGCTGGCTGCAGTATAGGTCATAAATCCTGTCCCTTCACTGTTAGCAAATGGGACGTGAGCCAAAGATCTTATCATGCTAATATACATTCAAGTGCTCGTTTTTCTGGTGAGTTTGTTTTTAATTAGTTATTTGACAATGATACAGTCAATGGTATCTGGATATCTGCACCATATGATTGTTTTACTAGGAAACATTATCATGATTTTGAACTTTGAAAGCTTGTGTGTCGGTCTGAGTTGTTAGTTCCTGACCGTTTTTTTTTGTCATTGATGTAAAAACATCATTAGTTAAAAGGACAGATATATAGAGGAGAGTTAAAGAAAAGATGTCTGTGTCATCAACTTGCAGTGGGAATAATTTAATCAAGGCTGTGATATAACATTAACGGCATATTGTGAATTCATTATGCTAATCAACCACCAAGCATCACTCCTGCAACATCTTATCAGTGGGACCTTGTGCTCCTGCATGTTATCAAGACTTTTCCACTCAGATTTTTATGTTTGTGAAGATTCATTATTACAATTTAACAAGCAGAGTGTTTGAATACACTTAATGTAAGACAGTGAAGACAAAAATGTAGAGGAAATACAAATAAATTACCGAGCAAGCGCCTAGAGTCTCTCTAAGTGTTTGGCACATGGTGTGATCAGAAATCTTCTAAAATCAAAAATATTTATATTATATTTATATATATATTTATCTTATTGTGGCTGCTGTGGTTCACTTACTTCTCTAAAAGGTGGTGGTTTTTGGCTTTAGTTCACCAAAACTGAAACAAGAAATTGCCCCCCAGGGGTCCAAGTTTGCTCTTTGTACTGAGAATAGTTTGAGTCCTGCAGGAGTAAATAGAGCCTTTTGCAGCCTGTAATTTGTTGCATTACGTGAGTCTTACTCTAGACTATATCTAAGTGGCTAAAATTAAGGCTCCAGGTTGTGTGGAAATTGCCACAGAGGTCCCTTCATTAACATAATCATTCTTCAAACCAACAAAAGAAATCATAATAATTTCTGTGACACATTTCTGTCCACTACTCCAGACTGCAATTTAAATGTTACCAACTGAGTAAGGGACATGTCAATCACTTATTTTGGATTGGAAAAGAAACCAGAATGTTTTTATCAGGGCATTTCTTTAGTGGCAAACAGTTGGGATGAAAACATGTATCTAAATGATCTACAATAACCCAGCTATTGTTGCTAGAAAGATACATTTATAAAAGAGCTGCGAGCAGCACAAACGCAGCTCCATACACCTCCATTGTATTAGGCTGGCTACAGTAGTCAGAGACATACTGTATATATATATATATAAATATTATACCAAAACATTCTGCATGCCTGGATATCACAAAGTGTAGGTGGGAACATAATGTGAAGTGACACTCTAACACAATAGTATGTTTGTCATTGCTGTCCAAAAGGTGGTGCACATCCTAGTTGGGTTGGGAAAAAAACAGCAACAAGGGAAAAGAAAGGATTTTCAAGCTCCCACATCTTTATTGCAAAGGGCGACAAGGTTAAGAGAGGTCAAGCTGTACCCTCTGTCTTCTCAAACAGAAGATAAAGGCATGTATAGTCGATAAGCAAGAGCCTTGCTGGCAAACCAATTCGTTGCCTGACAAAACAAGCCAAAGAACTGAGATACAACATAACTGGAAGTCACAGATTTATGATTTGAAACCAATGAACCGATATCTCTGATTTGCTTAAAGGGCTGGTCTTGGATTTTCAGAGTCCAGTTTCTCCTCGATCAAGTCATCGCAGTATTCCCAGATCAAAATCACCAAACTCCTCATCTAGTCCTCAATATATATATACAGCTTCACCTACAGTGAGGAGATCACATGATACGAAATAATGTAGGCAGTGAAAGACACATAGCGTTATTGTTAAACAGGGAAGAGAAAAGTGTGTATTGTGCAGGTTTTGGCACCAGAGGGTAGACATATGAAAGGGAGTAAGGAAATTACATGATTTTTTGTTATTATAAAAAATGTTTTTATTTCAAGTTCTTCATTTAAACCATGGGGTGACACTGTGTTTAAGTTGTATATCCAAAATATTTCACGTCGGGGAAGTTTTCTCTCCAAATCACCACTCCTAGGAGACTTTTTCAATGCTGATATTGGTGTTTTCTGATCTTTCCTACCAATAATCAGCCTGTACAAAAATGATTCAAAGGAGTGTTTTCTGATCTACCATCATTGTGGGTTAAGTCTTGACAGCAGTGACAGTTGTCAGTACAGTAAAATGTGCCAAAGTCTATTTTTTCTGTGTACTGCAGAGACCCCAGTCCTGGTTAAACAAAACCGAGACTGTCTTTGCTATGAGACAGGATGTGAACAGTGTTCTGCATGTCATCCCTGACCCACTGTAGTTGAATGAATGGGCACACACACAAGTCAACTTACTTTTTTTTAATGCTCGAGGACAAAAGGATCAAACAACCAACCCTACAATTAACAGCTCTATCCACACCATATCATTTTATTTCGATCGAATGTTTTTGTCTTTGTTTTTAATGACTATTTTTTCCCCCAGCTATTTACAGGTTATAAACCACTTTTACACTTTTTAGATTTCTCCTTCACTCTCCTGGTGAGCAATTAGACGCTCACTGCATGAACCAGCAACACAGATTAAAAAACCCCAAAAAAACAAAGTCACTGTTATTTACAAAGTTCATTCCCCTCATTTACTTCTCTGATGCACATATACTGTGTCCTGGTTCCCTCAAAGACAAACTTCATAGATCAGACAACAAGACGCTACCCTTGTTGTCATGTTTTGCTGGTGGTGGTAACGGCTGTGCAAGCTTCACTTGGCAGGGCAGTTAAATAAGACGACTCGGCCTCGCCGGCGATGCACGGCCCCGACTTTCGGTCGTCGGGTTAAAGATTGTCTCACGGCACGGAGTCAGACAGATTTACTGAGTGGCAGACACGCTATAAATATGCAATAATGAAACTCATGAAATATTTATTGACCAGCTTCTTCCTCCAGCTTTGCACAGACAGGTGGGATGTGCTCCTCTGTGAAATAAGACGCTGGAACTTACTGGATGACATTACTGTAATGACTGTTACTATTCAAGCCACTATTCAAATAGAGGATTTCAGCTCTGGTTATAATTCAGTTTAAGCCAAGCTGTCAGACGCAGTCCCAGGCTACAGAGCATTATTTCAGAGTTTGCCAACATCCAGCGTCGGTTCTGTGCGAGCTGCATGGCAATAACATTCTGTCATATTTAGGTCATGGCAACTGGCAAGTGAATTAGACTGCGCTCAGTCGTCAAATTACATGACACACTGTAAACAAGTTCACTGTGTGTGTGTGGATGTGTGTGTGTGCTGGCGTCTCTGTAAATGTACAAATATGTGTTTGCACGCCGCTGTCACAGGATTTAAAGGAGGCTACAGTGCAGTAAAAGTTAGTGAAGTTTTAGGCTGTGATAGATTTTTATTGCAACACATTAGGTCTGACATTAAACACACATCACAATGGGGTTAAAGTGCCTCCTCCGCAGGCTGATTCAGTGACTGTTTTACTGATTTCACTAACAACTTAAAAACTATGTAGTGATATATGTAACTGAAAACTCGTAGGAGATGTCAAACTAGGCAATACAAAAAAACCCTAAACTGACATGCTAGTTTGTTGTTCCAGACATTCATAATTGGGTCAAAATTGGGCTGAATTTGTGATACCATGTGATACCAGCATGAGTCACATGACCTAAATTGATAAAAACCTAGAGACCTGACTAAAGGTGAAAAGTCCAGGAAATAAAGATTTGATTCATTTTATATATATATATATATATTCAATTCAATATTTATTTATATAGCACCAAGTCACAACAAAAGTCATCTCAGGGTACTTTTCGCTTAAGAGCAGGTCTAGACCGGACTCTTTGATTTACAGAGACATAACAATTCCCCTATGAGCGAGCAGTTGGCGACAGCACCAATGAAGGGAGGAAAAACTCCCCTTTAATGGGAAGAAACCTCAACCAGAACTGGACAGTCATCTGCCTTGACTGTTGGGTTGAGAGAGAAAGGAAGAGGGAAGGGGAGGACAGGACACAGGGAAGCAGAATAACGACAATAGTAATAATACTAGAGATGTTACTAGTAATAATAATAGCAGTAATAGTCGGAGAAGGACCACTCCACCATCTGTGCACCATCCCAGGCCCACAGTTTGGATCCCAGAGTTTCTTGAGAGATGAGAAAGCACAAAAAAGCCAGGTTAGTAACATGCATTAATGGTGTATGAATACACAGAGATGGAGAAGAAGAGGAGGAGGAGGAGGAGGAGGAGGAGGAGGAGGAGAGAGGAGCTCCTGAAGCTCAGCAACCAACCAAAATGACAACCTGTGACCCCGAATAGGATAAAGGTGAACTATAATTGCCGCTCTGTCTACCTGAAGGTCATACGCACTAAATAAAGGGCGCACTGCTTCCCTCACTGACACTGAATGACAGCATTAGATGTAAATGTAAATGTAAAATCACGAGGTGCTGAATCATCATCATCATTTTTAGGATACTGGGCTGGAAAAAAAAAAGTGGTGAACAAGTTGTTCTCTTTAAAATGACATTATTATCATGTAGAGGTGCAGTTGTATGAAAAGAGACCATTTTTAAACTATCCTAAGTGGTGCACTGAGTATCTGACAATTAATATTCAGCTGCTGAAAAACAGCCGTGCACCCACCGACGAGCTGCGGAGAGTTAAATTGAAGCAACAACAAAAAAAAAAATGGAATAAATGAGCAGAGAAACATAACAATGCTACTGCACAGGGCTCGAGGGGTCAGTGAATGGTTTGATGATGTTAATCATATGCTATAGCCTACACAGATTTTGGAGCGAGATGTTGGACAATGTGTTTTCCATCCCCCCGCCCCGTCATCAAAACACTGAAGGAGGGATTGTTGTTCATCCTTCTACGGACTTGTTGTGTCAAGAAGCATCGAGGCGGCTGTTGTGGAGACTTGTGGGGCCACAACACCTTTCTAGGAATATTATATTCATGTTCAGTTTCCTCAAAACTGATGGTTTTATGGAGGAATGTACAGTAGTTAATGGACTGAAACAGGTTAGAATGGAAGCAATGTCAGCTCAACCCCCCCTCCTGGGAAACGTACAAGTCAGAAAAGACCTCAGTTTCTCCCCAAAGTTTGATCCGAAGAAAAGTACTTAAACTGGCTGCCCTTTTTAAACATGGCAGGACTATGTGGGAGGACTCATGCAGGGAAGATGGCTACAGATGAGAGAGAGGATACGAAGCTCGGGTTTTAAGATTTAAAGGGAGAGAGTGCTGAAAGAAAGCTGTCTTTTTTCCTCTTTTGCACCCGTGAGACGTCATCGTTTTAACGCTTCATTTCTCCACCGTCTACAGCCTTGGGTTCATTTCTCTGATGTTCTCATTATAAGCGCCCCTGAGTGGCTACTCTTGTATGACACTGACGATTTATATTACATCTTAATTTATGTCAAACTCTTACTGAAAACCTGGTGGGCCTCTCTCTCTCTCTCTCTCTCTCTGTTAGTGTCGATTAATTATGTTGCGATAGCCCAAACTCAATCGCAGCAATCACGTCGAAAAGACCGAAAACCATTGAGTCCATTTTTCTTCTATATTGGGATGTTGGATTTTCTAGATGTTAAGACGTTATTTTTTCATCTGCCGTAGAGCTCCAGTGACTCCTCAAATGAGAAAAAATCACACCCTCCAAGCTCCAATGGATCTTGGCGAGGATGAAGTGACCATTTCATCCGCCATAACGGCTTTGTTTTATCGTTTTTTTTTTGGAGTCCCGGAGCTGAACGGCGTTCCAGACAAACACTGTCAGTTGTGTGTTTGCTCATTTGGCAGCGCTTTTAACACATTGAGTTTTTTTTTTTCTAGGGAAGATTTTTATACAAGGAGCGAACGCCACATGGGAGCAACAGCTTGTGTAAACAAAATCTTAAGCAAAACCGCCCACCCGTAAACAGCAGACAGGCCCGTACTCATTCACACATGCACATATTCCAAACACATTTCCTTCGCCCTCCACTAGAGAAAGCCTTTTTTTTTTTTATTCATAAAACACTTAAACAACAGGAGCACTCTGATGTTTTCACACCACAGGTTAAGGTGTCATTAACGGACTACTGAGCTGCTGAGATAGTAAAAACCAATTAGGAGCCTGAATATGTTCGTCTAATGGAGAAATGAGACAAGGGGGCTCAAGCTGTGGAGTGGAGGCCTCACAACCGGTGATAGAGGAGTTTTTTTTTGCAGAAATCTACCATGACTATATGGGAAAGCTAATGAGATTGGTAAAAACCAATTAGGTGTCTGTATATCTTCACTAATGAAGAAATTAAATTTGTTGATAAATGTTGTTAGGGACCATAAACTCTTAAGTTTAGAGTTTGTTCAAGGGGGCTGCCAGTACGTCACCTCACATTTATATTAAAGGAAGATTTTAGAGCTGTGAGAAACAACCTTAACACGCAAATTGCACCTCTAATTTTGCTTGGCTGATACTATACTTTGGTGCACACCAAGAAACTTCCAACTCCAGCTGGACGAGGTGGACTCAGCCAAACTGCCGTATGGGGGTTTTGTGAAGTCAGAGGTAAAGGAATTCATGTCCTGTCATGATAACACCAACAATACTGTCTCCAAGAACTGTGACTGGTCAGTGTGGGTTGCTTGATGTCAGTGGAGAGTGTTGACAAGGGAAAACAAGGTTAAGGTTAAGGTGTCTCCTCTTCAGTAACACACACTGTAATCCTTTGACACACAACTACAAACCCCCCTTAGTCTCCTATTCAGCAATGAGACAAGATGAAATAGACCAAGCCCAGTGCGTAGACCACCGTCATTAAAGTAAAGAAACCAGAAATTAAACCCCCTAATCACATGAGCATGTATCTATTCTTACTGTGGTGCTGTCAACAGGTGAAATCAGATGCTGAGCTACAAATTAAAACGTACAGCGAGACCGCCGTTTATGCATCATAAGAATAAATCAAGCTTTAGCAAGAAAACTGAAAGAATCAACTGAACGCACTCCTTTGATTGCGCTCACATGGCTTTCCTGACCTGGATCGTCAATGACTGTATTTTGATATAGTTTCTGTGCCAAACACCGACTGTGTCTTCAACTTCAAGGTCAATCGAGCTTGCCTTGCTGTGTGGTAAACCCTCGCTCTAACCCTAGGGGGGGACGGTGGGGGGGGGGGCAAGTCTCACAAGTAAACATGTAATGAAAAATGACTTTACTGTACTGATAGAAATGTAAACATCCAGCCTGCATCCTGTCCCTTCCATTGCGGTTATGAAAGGTCTCGTTGGTGTTGCACCTCATGTCAGTTTAGTGCATGCATCTACAACAACACCCTTCTTTCTCTGTCTCACTGACTATATTTACATGCAAACCACCAGTAGCACTCTCTGATTAAGACATGTGGGACATGTTGATATTAAAATATGGAGTTTTTACTGCAGCTTGCAACTCTTGCCTGTTTACAATCAGCCCAACTAGCCGTCAGTTTGAAAGGCTGGTATTGGGATGTGTGACAGGCCGGTTATGTAACACACTCCTGTGCAGGCAAAGTGACATATGCCGGTGCAGGAATGCAAACAAAGGAGAGCAATGAGAGAGAGAGAGAGAGAGAGAGAGAGGAGAGCTGTTCAGGGTAAGGCTGGAAAAACAAAGCGCCTTCTCCCTCCACAACAGGGACGGAGGTGGTTGGTTATTATCCTGACATGCAGCCGTGGACTGACTCGGTGATGACTCGGCGTGATGCAAGAACAACACTCAGCAGTGTAGTAGTAAACATCCCGGGACAAGCTCTCGGTGCTGGATGTGCCTGTAACTGTGAATTTATATTATCAGTCAAATCGATATGACTTATGAATATCAGGCAGCGGCTCGCTAATGTTTTTCACCTCACTGGTTTACTGCCTGTGGAGGTCTTGTGATTCCTGTTTCCCACCGGGAGCAGAGGGAAACCCTGAAAACCCTTCTGCATGCAAATGGGAATATTAGTGGGATGTTTCAATTTCGTAAATAGCCTTGTAGGAATACCATCTTTTTCAGATTAAAGGGCAAAAAACCAGAAAATTTTTGTGCATGTAAACGTCGTCACCGATTCAACATACTGATGTGCTTTATATTGATTTCCTGACCAGCCTGGTTTCCCTTCTCTTCCCAGTATGTTGGCATCCCGAGGAGTCAGTTAATGGTGCGTTACTAACTCCGGCCCAGTCATCCTTTACATGCTGCTCTCACAAGAACCCCTTCACCCTGAATATCCATCATCACTGCTGGACTGTATAGTAGCGGCAAGCTGTGCTCATAACATATTTATAAATGCGGCCTGAGGGAGGCTCGCACCCTGAATGCAGATGTGCCGTTCAGACATCACTTTATCACTTTTTTTTCCTCCTCATTGTGAGCGACACTGTTGCACCGTTGCAGGACCGTCTGGAAACTATTGAATGGATTGCCATGAAATTCTGCACCGGCACTTGTTTGTTTAAAAAGTCGACGTCGGGGAGCGGAGCATCAGTCAAAACATGACGAAACCCACAGGAAAGACCCTGATCTGACTGTCTGAAGTCATCTCAGGTCACTTTTTTGGTGACAGCGGCAAAGAAAGAAACCTCAAACAGAAGCGGGCTGCAGGTGGACGGCCGTCCGCCTCGACTGGGTGGAGTGAGAGAGAGAGAGGGAGAGGGAGAAGTTAAGATGTTAAGCTGTATTTTGTTGCTGCTTTCTGCACAGAATGAAACATCTAACCTGCTGATCAGCTGTTACAAACCAGCTGCAATTACTCGCCCGTTGCACCTGAGACGCATTTTATTTTGGTAAAGCTTTCAGTAATGATATTCCGTCTTGATTCAGGGATCATGTGTAAGCAATGATCCCACATATATCACATGAGCGAGACACTGGGTCCCCCGTTCTTTCTCGCTCATCATGAAACGCTCTGTGTGAGAGCAGCGGCTAAACGCGTGCGGGGTAAATTTAAATTCGAATGATCCCTCGGTAAAAGCGCTCCTGAAAAACGGGGGAACGCCGTGTTGTAAAAACAGCCCAGCGGGATGCAGATGAACATGGCTCGGAGGCAGATAACACACAAACATTACAGGTGTTATATTTCTGGTTTAGTGTGCGGTGAAGCTGCGGCAAGATTGGATTGCAAAGAGGATGCAGGGTGTCTCACACTCAAGGCCCTTTAACGTAGAGAGAGTGCAATCTTCAGAGCAAATAATTTGCATGCTATTTCCAAACTGATTGAAAACCGTTTAAATAAAAGGTGAAATTTTGCTCTGGTGAATTGTGACGTTTATTTTATTCTCTGTTTTCTGGTGTTTTTTGGTGATGCGACGTGATGCCGTCACACATGGCAACCACTACATGACAACAAAGATGGGTCATCAGCACGTTGGATCCTCTTAGCAGTCAAATGAGGACACATTCTCATAAAAAAGATGCTTACAGTCCACAAAAGCACTCGTGTGCTGGTGAACAGGTAGCCTATAGGTGGTGACAGCACTTTTAACTATTTACATGAAATTTTGTTTATTTGCCACCACCTTGGTTGCTGTAGGCTAAATTAATGTACATGTCCTATATATATATATAAAAAGATGCGTACAGTCTTTTGAAGATGGTTCTGGGCTAGTCTCCTCCTGTCCACTGGGACGATGGCTGATACTGTAGTGGCTCTTCTCAAACGCTTGTACATCCAAAATGTGATCAAACTAATACTTTTGTGGTGTGAAACTTTACTGAGATAACCACAGGGATTGCCTTAAATGTTGCCAGAAATTTTGACAGCAAATTTGTGCTCTTTGGGAAAAGGATTTGTGATTTTTTTTGTATTTCATTCAGCCTTTTACTTCTGTATGCCTCTCGCATCTGCTGTATCTGAGCTCGATAGGCTTTTGGCACCTTGTTTTTTACAGTGATTATTGGCAAAGTCAATCAGAGCGGTCCACTTGTGTGGTATTAAAAAACTTGCTAAGTGCAACATTTCAGGTTAAATACACAGCATAGCTGCACAATGCTTTTTTTTTTTTTTGAAAATGTCAAAAGCTTTGTTGGTGGTGTTAAGAAATTAAAATGTCTTTGAAAAAGGAACAAGCTGACATTTATTATTATTATTATTTTTTTACAGAATCACTAAGCAACATCTCCTGAGGAGCTTTAACACCAAGCATACTGTGCGAAACATCTGCCCATGTCAAAACTACAACCTTGTGAACTCTATCTGAAGGCAGCAATATCAGCCATCGAGCCCTTCTGGTTGTTTTGGAATCCCTCCAAAAACGAGAGCTATGACAGGTCTATGAAATATACCCCTCTTGACTCGCACACATCAGAAGCCTGAAACTGAAGGGAAACCACCAGTGATTTTCTTTGTTGTTTGGCAGATCGCGTCCAGTTCGTGTTGCTTTTTGCCTCCCTCTTCATGGAAGTGAAAGTGAAATTAAATCGTTCCTCAAGGAGCCTCTGACTTGAATATGATATCAACAAATTTCATAATTGCAAATCTGTAAACTGAACCTTTAAATCAATGATAATGTCCCCTACAAAGCTTGTGATCCAAAAGGCAAAGAGCATGTGACTTCTTCTCTCTCTCTCTCTTTCTTTTTTAAGGTCCACGCTAGATGTGTTAATTCAAACAGCAATCGGACAGCGACGAAGAGAGCGGCACACTTGAACGAGCACAAAATCTTTTGATGTTTGAGAAATTGCTTTTTCACAATCACGGACAAACATTCGACTGTGCAAAAAAAAAAAAATTCCCTTTGACAAGTCTGCCTCTTCTTTTAAAAAGGCAAGACAGGTGTTCACCGAGTAGCCATTGTTCTGCTTTGCAGAAATATTAAATTAAAAATGAGCTCCGCCGGCACCAGCCTGGCATTGGAAATGTGTGTATATAACTTTGTGATCAATCTTAAGATTCAAACACGAGTGGAAATGAAAGGTTTGCAGTTTGCTCTTTTGTGGAGGATGGCAGCTCTAATCATCTTGGATCCGCAGCAATTTTTGGATTCCAGTTCATTCACTTCCAATTCCCTCTGTAAGCTCTACAGTCCACATTACCCATGCCTCTCCATCCAAGGTCTCATCCTTTTTTTTTTTTTTTGCCATTTCAGTGCAAATTGCTGCTGGTTGTCATCCATGTTTATTTTGGTAGGAACACAGAATTGGCACAGAAGAGAATTTGCAAAGGCAGAATGCATTCACTTGAGAAAAAACTCCTTTTTTTATTAATTAAAACATAAAAAACAGGACATTTTTTTCTCAAGTGAATGCATGGTGGAAGCAGCTTGATCCCTCTGATGTTTTAACATTGTGAAGCAACTTGACACATGCAGCATGCTGAGAGTAAGTTAGCTGTTCATCAATCACAATGCTCAGATTTTCCTGCATCTTCTTCTCTTTCTTAACTTTAAAGGATCTGAGCTGGACAACTAAACGCCAGCGGACATGAGTATGTGAATGTGACAGAACAGAGGGACCGGCCCGGGATCACCGAGAGTTCAGCGTTAGAGAGAGAGTCGAAGGCGGCGCTCCATCATCCCATTTTTAGACGATCAGCGAGACAGGCTGAGAACTGGAGCGAGAGCGAGGTCATCTGGCGGAAGGACACATAGAGGTGGAGGGAATCAATCAGCACAGCGACAATTAGAGGAACAGTGTGAGCAGATGATCGGACCGAGGAAGGTGGCGTACGCTGAGAAAAGGAGGGGACTCGGGGTTCTTTTCCTTATGATGCCAGATTAAACGGTCACCTGCCAGTCAAGTACATTATTTTGCATGAGGAAACCAGACACATGGATTAACACTCGACACATTTTGATAGGTAAGTTCTTTGCCAGATAACTTTGTTTAGGTGTGCTTGGTGTACCGAAGCACGCTGAATATGAGTGGGTGTGTGCAAAGCTTTGTGTCTAGATTAATTAGTTATTGTTAGACACTCCGATGGAAAACAGAGGGCAGCGTCAAAACAGAAATTGTCCACGGACTCTTCAAAGTGTGCAGACTTATCTTTTGGCTTTGAAGCTACCATCTTAGGTGCCGTCTCTTTATGTCCCAGAATTAAACTTGCAACCAATCAAAAGGGGAGACACACAAAGTCGAGAATAACTATCATAAGAAGCGTTAATGACATCTGGAGGATTTGAGGCACTCCAGCACTGAGCAGCACCTGCAGGAAGACATATGGCCTGGCTGGCTTTTGTTTACTTCAGCAACCATATGTGCTGAGAAGGAGTGCACGTAGCTCTAAGCGTTCATATCGACACACACACATATGCTCACGCGTGGACGCACACGGTCATTTACCCTACATAAATAAACACATCCACGCCTAAACACAATGACGCGCATCAGCTCACACGTTTCATGTCATTTGCAAAAGCAAAAAAAAAAAAAAAGGGCACAGTTTGTGTTTGTTTTTTTTTCATCATCAACACCCAAATTAACAGGAAATGAAAACAAAGCCAGATGAACACATGGTGCTAAGAGCAGTGATGGATGGCAGACGAACGAAGCATGATATAGAGGCAGAGAGACTCCAGAGATCAAGATGACAAGAGTGCAGGTTTCCCCATTCACTGTTTGTTTTTTTTCTCTCCAGATGCTGCATGACAGACAACCCTTGCCTTTTACAGAGAGGCACTGTCATCATTAATTAAACATTAACCACCTTGGCTCCTCAACATCAGACAGGAAGTCTTGGAAGTTTCGTTATGACAGATGCCGGTGTTTGCGATGTGCCACTGTGCCACAATGTCACTCAAGGAGGGAATTGAACCAGGTGCAGCTGTAAAAGCATACAGGGATAAACCTGGTTTCTGTGAAGTTTGCACGGTAGGAAGCATCTCATCTCCTACAGAGCTGAGCGGCTAGGGAAACTCATCTGAAATCTATAAGGTCAACATGTTTGTCAGCTGGAAAAAACTTTTGTCCATTTCATCATCAAACAAACAGTAGGACTGATCAACACAAAATGAGGAATATGTTGACTAATTCAAGGATTCTCTTCACATTTTCAGAATAAAAGTTTCGAAAAAAATGCAAACACAGACCACGATATAAACATAATACAACCAGAATGGTGCGGCTCATCAATCAAGTTGTAGTCCTCCAACAGAAAGAGAGTGTTTTTCTCTGGGCAGAGCTGCTTTTATCTAATCTAATCTAATCTAATCTAATCTAACACCTGTAAAAAACGAGTGCTGTTTTAAAATAACAAACTTGAGAAATTTGGATAAAGCAGAATAGCAGGAAGAACTGCAGCTGCACAGGGACTGAAAATGAATGGTTGCATCCAGCTTTATTAAATCTCTAAAGTATAATTGCTGTAATCTACTTGCCAGTTTATGCGGTCTATTTTTCATTCATGTCTGATGTCAATAGTTCAATAACAAGGGAATCTTGAGTAAATAGTACAAAGCAGAGGTGTCAAGTAGAAACTTAAGTAGAAATTTTAGTTATCTATACATTACTGGACGACTTTCTACTTCTACTTCTTACATTTTCAGGCAATTATCTGTACTTTCTACTCCTGACATTTTAAAAATAGCTTCATTCCTGGCTTGTTATTGTTTAAAAAACAACAACAAAAAAACCTATCCAGATAAATCGTGCCATCCGGATAGACTGAATTTTGATTGTGGTTGGATGAGAAGAATAAACATGTACACATGTCCGACACCCTATTGGTTTGTACGCGATCAATCGCACCTGCACATTTATAAATGACGCCACACTCCAGCAGGACACATAGCAGACCTGGTGTGAAGATGTCAGTCACTGAAGAGAACGTCTTGTCTCAGCCGAGCACCAGCAGCGAGTCAAATGTTTTTTTGGGAGGGGTGGGATAGTGCACTAGAGGCCCGTGTGGCATGGCCTAAGCTTTTGTCCTTACTGGCATTGTTTCCCCCCCTTACATTACTTTTACTTTTATACTTCAAGTAGTTTTGAAACCAGTACTTTAATACTTTTACTTGAGTCAAAAGCTTGAGTTGATACTTCAACTTCTACAGAAGTATTTTAAAACTAGTGTAGGAGCCAACTAATGTCAGGGCTCGTGGTGTTTATTTAGGATATATGTTTTTTATGAATCACTTGTCACATACGGGGATTATAGGTCAAGTGGTGTAGGTGTTACGTCAGTGATAGTATAATCAGCTGGTCTTCTCCTGGCGGGTTTTTTGGAATGAGAAGGTGAGGGGGAGAAGTCCTACTTTTGCTGACCGCTGTCACAACGCTTTCATTTGCTTTGATACTTGTACACTCAGACAAGATGCTCTGGAAGTGATCGACCCATTGTTTGTGTTTGAGCTGCAATAAATATGCAAAAGGAAATGTGTTTCAGAGCCCGTGATTCCTCATTATCAGCGCGTCAGGCAGGTAAACGCCTTTCCCTTTCTTAGCCTCTCTGCAGCTAATTTTTGACCCTTTGGATAGTCGCTTAATAACTAGTATCTAGTATCTATACCTCTACTTAAGTAATGAATGTGAATACTTTTGACAACTGTGGTACAAAGTAGGATACGCTTGGTAGCAGAAGGCAAATGGAAATATTTTGTATTTCATCAACAACATAGATTTAGGGTATTTTTCCCCACAGGGATGATTCAGTTGGGCAGATCTGAACCCAGCAATCATACCGGCATGTGGACCAAAACAACTGCACCAAGATCCTTTGAGCATTTTCAAACCTAGTTTGTTCGACGTGGTCTAAATCAGAGGATAAGTTGGTAAAGCTTTTTCACTGAGTTTGGTTTCTTTTTACACAGAAAAAAAAATCAAGTGTCTCACAATGCATCCCTAAAAGCCAAGTGAAAATGTTCTCATGCACAGATATTCTTCGGCAGCTAGTTCCCTTTGCGAATTTTCTCTTAATGAGGTGGTTGGCAGCACATGAATCCCCCTCTGATCGAGTATAAATGCTGCTGGTGGTTAAGCTTAACCTTGGATATGACTTCTGGTGACTAAAGACATTTATTCATGTAGCTGATCATCATCTGTGGAGCCTGATGGATTTGACCTGGACCTGATGAGCTCATTAAGTCGGACCTAGAGTTGTATCATACTCAAGGTTGGCTATTGATTAACACAGGAGCTGCACCAAACTGACATAATGAG
This sequence comes from Euthynnus affinis, assembly GCA_029490765.1. Classification (NCBI taxonomy): domain Eukaryota; kingdom Metazoa; phylum Chordata; class Actinopteri; order Scombriformes; family Scombridae; genus Euthynnus; species Euthynnus affinis. Next base: position 21,395,633 of record CM055854.1, read on the forward strand.
TTGAGTTAGAAAGCACCTTTAAGGAGGGCTGCAATGATTATTTTCCATTATGGATTATTCAATATTTTGATTGTTTTGTCTACAAATTGTCTTGTGTTGTTTCACAGTCCAATCTCCATCACAACAGTACTAGCCATGACAGAAACTAATGTGCAAGAATCAACTCGCTAGGTCAATGTCTACAACAGACACAACTCCAGATTTACACTTGTTCTACAGCAGCAGCAGCGAGAGAGAGACAGGGAGAGCGAAATGAGAGAAACAGATGGGATTTTCTGTGCTGCTGCTGCTGCTGCATACAACCATGTTTTTCAGTTGGAGGAGATGGAGGCAGAGATGTGTGTTGTCTCTTCATCTGCAACAAAATCCACCCAGGCTTAAAGGTTAGCAGTCTCTTTTCTTGTTAGGAAAACTGTAGGCAGGCTGGAGATTGTGCAGCCTACAAGGACACAGTAAATCAGCGGAGAAAAAAAAGCCCACTAATGTGTAACTAAAACTTGCAAAAACTAAAAATGAAGACATACTAACAACTACCAAGACTCATTACTAGAACTCTCAATGAGACATCACCTGACATGATATAAGACAAAGGCTATGTCTCTGAATTTCTGCCCTTAGGTCTTGTAAAACATATAAAAATATTTAGTCCAGCTGAAATTAAACAGCACACATAGGTACCTGCTCTATAAATCACTTGTCCTGTGTTCACCTTTGAGAAAAATTCAGAAACTGAGAAAAGTGAGAATTATATTTATATCTAAATTCTTTGATTTGAACATACTGTCCCCTGGTCGTGCATTAATTCAATGAAATACTACTCCGTCATTTCCTTATGCAGCTGGAGTCCTTATTTTGCTTACTTATTAGTAAGAAATTCAACCTGCAACTGGCTATTTAAGGGGATTATTTGTTATTTGAAAGCATACAGTTGAGCCAAAACTGTTTGGACAGAAAATTGCTGTTCAGGGGTTAGTCAATGAGGACAAAAGAAAAAAAAAATCTATAATAACAGGTTGAGTGGAACTGGGCTCCTGCCTTGTGTTCAGGCAACAGCTCATATTCACAGCTAGGCTGCTGGAAAATTGTCCGTTTACAATAATGAAGGTATGCGGAGGCTCAAAGCCGACAAACTGGAGGTCAGGGTCAAAGGCAGGTAACGACCTTATATCATGAATTTGATGTGTCAGACCTAAAGGTCCAGTATTGGAATTCAGGTCAGTTCAGGTCAGATTTAGATCTCATCAGCGTTCACGGAGAGAAAATTTGTACTGTAGAGGTCAAGAGTGAAAGGGTGAGCAGTCCTAATTGGTGGTGAAGTGCGGAGCCAAGTGCTGTGACTTATAATAAAACATGCCAGATTCAATCAACTCAGCTCTCTTGCAACAGGGCGGCACTTTGTCTTACTTGACTGCTTTTGATTGATCTGCTACCACACACACACACACACACACACACACACACCACTACCCTTCGCCTGTCAATGCTCCTTCAAGCCATGAATTCAGAGAGAGATTACGACTCCCACCAACGTCACCACCAGTATACAATCTGTCTCTGCAGAACATAAAAAAAAAGGCGTGAGAGCTGTATAAAACTTAAACCAAAAATGTAAATTCCAATTTGAGATATTTCTTTTAAATTGATCCTCAATGTTCCTTCACATAAGTACAAAGTCCCCCTGGATAATTCAAAAATGTTATGCCTAATGGTTTTAATAACTTCATCTATCAGCGCTATCCTGCTGAACATCATCCTAGAATCCAAAACGTGAGGCACTGAATGTTTTATCAGGTCTCTAAAAATGTAATCTATAGTCTTAGCTTTCCAAATTTTAGCTTAGTCACAGCATGCACCTTAGCTGACTTATTTCCTTTGAAGGAATAGTTCAACATTCCTCAGTTCAACCTATTCACAATGAAAAAAAAAACCCACACCACTCTCATGTTTGCACAATAAATAGGTAGTTAGATGGTTAGCTTAGCATAGCATAAAGACTGGAAGCAGGGGGAACAAGCTAGCCTGTCTGTTTATTTATGTTAGATTTTTTTTGGCTGCTTCGAATCTTTCGCTGCATTCCAGACAACTCAGAATACAAAACAATCTCAAACTCTTACTTGGGGAAAAAAAGTATGATTGATGTATGATGGAATGACTCTTGAGCCCTGAGTTAAAAACTCGGGCCAATTTCATGCACCCCAGCTTCATCGAGAGACAGATACTCTGATGTCACTCGGCAGTGCGGCAGTGTCTGCAAAAGTTTCAAAAGGGATTAAATGATTACAACTCTCAAAAATGAAGACTATTACTTTTAGTGAATGACTTGGGGTATCAGAAATGTGACGATATTGATACTTGGGAGGCTATTGTGTATAATATTTTGACTAAATCATGTCTGACAAACTTATCTGTCCAATTAAGATCTGCTGACGTTGCAGGTATTTATATGCTGCTTGCGAGAATATGCCTCTCTCTCAGTCAGCCATATTAATTGTTTGCATTTGACGTGAGACATGCTCCAAGCTCAAGGATGGGAATTTTCAACTGGGGAATTTCTGACCTCTGATTTGCATGGAAAGCACCGTAGCTACAGTACTGTAAGTCATAATCTTTTGAATGTGTTCTGTCTTTTAGATATCTTCGTGTTTGGTTTTGTGTATATTCTTGTAAGTCATATTGTAGGTTATATGCTGTATGTATGTCTACTGTTTTATAAAGTGAAACCAAACCAAGCCAAACTCTCTCTTGCTTTTGTGTCCACTCTGCTTGATATCACATCACAAAAGTGTCAAATCAACCATTAAAGCGGACAAAATAAAATAATCTACTCCTCTGCTTTTTGGCTGTCCCTCTACATGTATTGCACCCCTAAAAGTGGAGCTTTTTTGGGAAAATGCTTCTGTAGAAAAGTCTGAAAACACCATAGATTGGGGAAAGAAAAAAGGGAAGCAGTACTAAAATACACATACATAAGTGCACAAACACACACACACACACACACACACTCTGTTGGTGTGTTTGATGTGCTCTCTATAATCCTCCTCTCCAGTAATAGGAGTGGGCTGTTTTTGTTGCCGCTGGGGAAAGCCATCATGTAGAACAGCTGCTTCAGGCTGCAGCTGATCAAATTATTACCTGCCTGATCTGACCTGCCTGCTGCTTTGTAGTTTACCAGCTACCTGAGGTAAACAAATCCCCTGGAAAACAAACTCCTACCCCCAGAGCTCTGAAATGAGTTACACTTTTATGTCCTTTGAAACAATTTTATCATCAAAGAACTTACTCAGTTTTTACCCAGCACACAAGTCCCCACACAAGGCAGGGGAAATATTTAAATATTTATTGGATGGAAATGCAGTGACCCCGAGGTTCATGCTCACAAGTGCTCACAATTTTATGGCTATCCCGCAAGCAAGGTAATTAATGTTTAAAATTGAAGATACCATCACTTAAACATGGCACGACTAACAGCAGCTGTGGCAACATTGCATTAATATTGGCTAACTCCTCTATTATTTGAATTCTACATTCACTAATTCGTACAGCGCAGTTTTAAATGTGCAGTACAAAATATTACATCACTACTGAGCAAACCGACTAAGGTGAGGTGGTGGCACACGGCTTGTGCTAGCAACCAAAAGCTTAATTTAGCCTGGCTCACATGACACAAACATGTTTTAAATCCTATAGGCACATTAATAGTGTTGTAAAACTGTAAAAAAAAATTTTTTTCTGTTGAATTAAATGAAAATATTACTAAGCTTATCAGACTGAATTGCCATTCTGCAAGCAATTTCTTACCCCAGTGCATGCTGGGCCTCTTTGAAGCCTAACACATCTGTTAAATACATTTCCTTCATCATCAAACACTTGAAAACTGATTTTAAGGTATTTCTAAATCTGTATTGTTCATGCATGCTAGCTAGCTAACTTTCTTTTTTGCTGCAACATTGCCACGTTTCTTGTCACGTGCCGGAGGTGTGGAGGAACCGATGGACCCAAATGCAGAGAGCCGAAACAGGCAAAATCTGATGCAGACCGTTTATTCTAACAAATAAATTACAAAACACAAGGACTATGCGCAACACCAGCGATAACAACAGACGACTCGACAAGGACTGACCTGAAAACAGGACTATAAATACACAGGCAGTGATTACAAATGAAACACAGGTGAGGAGAACAAGACACAGGTGAGACACATGAACTAACGAAACACAGGAAGTAAAGTGACCAGACACAAGGTAGCAGGGAATTCAAACTAAAACAGGAAAACAGAGGAACACAGGGGAAACAAAACCCAAAACAAAGCACACATCAGACAGGGCAGGTAAAACAAAAAGACAAACTAACAAAAACCCAAAAAGTCCTGATAGACCATGACATTTCTTGGTGCATTACGCCATCACTTGTAGGTACGCCAAGTGTATTAAGTTGCATATTTGTCCTTGATAAGTCGACTTCTAATATGATGAGCTTCTGACAGTTATTGCAATCCCGACAAAAGCAGTGTAAGTTGGACTTTATGTCATTCTAAATCTTGATGTAATGATCTGATTGTTAAAGGAATCAATGCCTTTTTCTGTTTTAACTTATTGTTCAGGTGTACAAAAAAGCAAGATAGATCACTTCACCTTGTAGTTTGATTACTAGTTTAAAGGTCAGTCAATTCCAAGCCAAGTTAAACAGATGTCTGTTGAAGTGTTTTTTTTTTTTTCCCCTTCCGGCAGTGATGCTGATTACACTCCGAAATGAGCTGCGAGCCTAGCTGCCGATACAACTCATTTAATAGCACACTCTATGATTTCATGGTCCCATTTAGATGATTGATTCTGGGCATCTCAACCAGCTCAGCTATGCATTAGTGATGAATGGCGCTGTGATTTAATGTTCTTTCATGGAGGCACTTGGCAATCAGCTAATTCTGTGAAAAACACAACAACACCTGTAGTCTAGGAACAATGAATGTCATTTTAACAGAATGTTTGTCTGTAAATAAACATTTACAGACAAAAGACATTTTTGTTGTTGTTTGTTGTTGTTTTGCCTTAAAATTTTTACCTACATTTAACAAGCTCTTACTTGGAGATTTGTGTCAGATGAAATATCTTTTAGTTATGCAAAGTATTTGTGGTTGAAGGTTCTATATGTAGGAATCAGAAATTCCTCCTTATTAGTGACATTTATGGCCGTTAAATGAGGTGAGTAGCCAATCAGTAGTGAGTGTTAGTGGCAGATTGATTAGACAATCTACATGCTTAACACCTGGATTTAATTCAGTTTTATCTTGAGTTTGGACAGACATATGTAGATATTTTAGATTTTTCTATTAAATTACGTGATGTGCTTTAAAATATATTAATTTGGTCAGTTAATTAATTTTTTTCTCTACAGCACCTGCTGGGCTGTGTAGAGTCCCATCCTGGCACCATCCATCTCCGGATGGGGAAATCGATATGGTTTCAAAACCTCCTAAAAAAATCATCCATCCACTCCGATCCGTGCCCACACTGTGGCAAATGAAGTCTTATTATCCGGATGCTGTGCTTACAGGTCATCGGATTACCAGTCTGTCTCAAGGCTTTCACATTGGTATCATCACAGACCTACAAGAATCATATGTCTGTAAAAATTTAAGTTGTGTTCACATCAAGCACTCAGTGAATTTCACCTTGCATTACTCGCACAAGTTTGACCACAGGATTATTTGTGTTTATTTGCCACTAACATCCAAAATGCATTACTGTACATTAGCTGTAAGCTAGTGAGCAATGGCAGGCATCAACTGTGTGTGTGTGTGTGTGTGTGTGTTTGTGTTCAGTTCAGCCTCTGACTCTGACTGTATCTGTATATTCATGAAGTAAAGTACCTTTCCCCTCCAGTCAGCAATCATGATGGGTGAAGACAGACTAATTACATTAACACCAGGCAGTGGAGGTTAGCACCTCCGTGGCTCGCTGCTGGAGACAAGTTGAGAAGCAAGAGTGAAGATAAATCCACTTTTTAATCCCAAAAGTTTGAAAAAATAAACTATGAGCTCTCCTCATGCCAAATACCAGTGCGCAGGTCAGTTACATTGCTATCTGAGTCTCTCCTCTGCTCCGCTGTTACGTCTATCTGCAGGTCTCAACGAGGGGAGTCACATCCACCTGCCACATGATGCACATATTCCAATTTCACTCCCAGAGTTGGGGATGTTTGCCAGAGATAAAGCTGAGCTACAGACACATGCAAAGTGCTCCCAAGGGACTCTCCATAACCTGTTTTTCTCCTTCTCCTCTCCTTCCCAGCTTGAATTCACATCTATTTGTGTCTTTGCATTGACTTTGTATGTAATTATGCTGCACACAAAAAAAAAATGTATGAACACGCCATAACAGTCTGCTGTTGAAGAGCCTGAAATTGTTTCCCTGCTTCTGCATAAGGAGTCAAACAAAGGTTATCTCATGAATCCTTTCGCTTCTCCCGTATTCCAGTTGTTCTGCACCAGTCCAAATGGCATTGCAACTCACTAGTATTCTGGCAAGAAAAAGTGTTTTTATTCCTCTTTAGGCATGAAAAACTAACTAAACTAACTATCTAACTCTATATTTGAATCGTGCCAATACACCCATCCCAGTAGCATTTATTTGGTATCAAGTGGGAATCCAAATTTTGCAGTCAGGTTAATTTTCAGATGCAAAAGCAGCGCAGACATATTCAGTTTGGTTTCACTTAGATGGGATGTGTAAGCCATGTTGTGCAGAAAGCCCAACCAACGATTTTTCTTCAATAAACTCAGGCAGTTTAAGGTTTCAAAGGCAGGGATGTGTGATTCTTTATAAAGTATTCTCACATTCTCACATCACAGTGTGGTTTGGAGACTGCTCAGTTGGTGACAGGAAGAAGCTTAATAAGGTAGTGAAAGTAGCATAAAATTTCATTGGTCAATATTTCCGATATTTATAATGCAGACAATGCACAGGATGGATCTGAAAATAATTAAAGACCCCTCTCATCCAGCCAGTGCACTTGTTGTCCCCCTCCCTTCAGGAAAAATGTTACGTACAGCACATATCCTGAGGCAGCGATATCATCAACTCTTCATCATCAGCTCAGTCCATGAACTGAGCTGAATTAAACTCTGTCCCCTCCCTCACAGGTTTGTTAATGCACCAGACACTTGTGTTTTGTTTTATATGTATTTTTGATATGTCTATCACTGCTTGTGCTGACTCTCCTTCCTTTATGTTTTCATGTTAAAATATTTAAAGCTCAGAAAATTCTCCGACCCATCATCTCCTCTCTTTTTTTTTAACACCTGATAGTTATCCCATTTCTCAAATCCTGGTTTATTCATAACCAGGATTGATTATAAATAAATAAATTCATAACCTGAGGCAAGGCTACTCCTTCAGAACAGGAGCTGGATACTTCCACAGCCATGCAGGGGGATTTCATCCTCTCAAATGGGCTGCAGGTCATCTTCAGCTTACGCCACGTACATTCGACCTGACACCAATGTCGTCCTCTTTGCTCAAAAAATCCCTCAAACCTTAAGACTCAAGGGGGTAAGTAATGCATATAACTGGTAGTGGTTGCTCATAACATTAACTTTATTCTTCTTTCATGTCATGTTTCTTCCTCTCTGCTGGCTCTAACATTGTTCTTAATCCTCAGTCCTTTAGCCTCCTATGGCCCTCTAACCTTCACTGCAGGCTAAACTTCTCTCTTCTATGGCCTTTGACAGCCCTTTAGCCTTTATCGCAGGCTAAACTCTCTCTTTTCTTTGGCCTCAGCGTTCAGTCTCCTCTAATTGTCTATCTTTCTCCATCTATCTTAGTTCCTAACCACTGTTCTCCATTTAGGTAATTAATGAATTTTGGGGGATCCTGTCCTATCACGCCCCATACACTAAAATCTGTGTTGCATTTCAAAATAAACATTGTTATTCACTCAAAACGTCTTCGTTTACCATATCTGACCAATGGTCTTTCCACCCGTACGCCTCTAGCCTATCAGATCCCTGGTGCTGCTCTTTAAATAATCTTGCAATTCTGCACTCTATCTTTCAGACCTACTATTGCACAACCCACCTCCTCCCCATCGCCACCACGTCCTCCATGTTTTGTGACCTCTTGTGAAGCGTGAGCTTGCGCAACACTGACTGTAGCTATGTAGTTTATGTATAAAGTTAAATGAGACTATCCTGAGACATACAGCGTTTATATTTCATGTGACAGCGTCCTCTAGTGGCTGTAGCAATGAGGAATGCAGCAAACGAGGGAATTAGGTAAGAGGAGGTCAGGGTGGATGAATGGGTCAACAAATCTCTGCTGCTTGTGTTTCCCATTACCAACCGCAAGTTATTTTTTAGGCAATCCCTGACAAAGTTAAGTATTAACTTCCTGAAAAAAAAAATTTTTTAATGTGGTTCTCATGTGATCATGGCCTTTACACTCGACGAGAACGCTGCGTCTTGTTAAATCAAAACCTTAAAGAGTACAAACTGCATCCTACAGTCATCCAGAACAATAACAAGCAGCACAAGTAAACACATGACAAGCAAAATAACTGCAAATGAGATAATGGGGGGGAGAAAGAGAGGGAGCAGAGAATGCACTGAAAATGTCATTATGGTGAAGGCGAGGGTTTGCTATGGAGCTGCATCTAGAAAACAAATGGGCCTGCGAAGTCTGCACGGCTGAGGAGACTGTTTACACAATTTGCTTATGCGTGGCTAATGTAATAACTCACAGCAAATCTGCAGCCTGAATCAACACTATCATTTCTCACATGTGGGGAATTTGCTGAGATTAAAGCCCCTTTCCAGTGACAAATGGGCCCTGTTTTAATTTTTACAGAATCAATAATTTGTGAGACAGGAGCTAATTTCGTTGCTTTTTTTTCATCTAAATTATCAATAGAGTTTGCCATCTGGTGTTTTATTAGGCTATATAAGACCACTTTGATTGCAATATGTAAGAGATGAAAGAAAACTAAATTAACACATGATCATGTGATGTGTTGATTAGTAAGCAGCTGTTTTCACTGTGGCTCTTCTTCACGAAGGCAATTGATTGGATTTGCCTTGTAGTGTTGCCAAAACAAAGCCGTAAGTTTCCTGGGGACAGACCGTGCTTTTGTACCATGAACTAGTGATATACATGCTTTAATCTTGTTGAACTCCAGAAATGACCAGACAGCCAGTCGACACTCGAGCTTCTCAGACAGTATTTCAAAAATAATCTAAGGTGATGAATATGTGCAGTTGGAAGATACTGGGAGATCTGAGGTCCTCACATGACCTACATATCATATGTTCATTATATATATTTATGTTTAAGATATTAAAACTAAAGGAATAGCCTTCACATGAATGTAAGAGATGTCACAACAAAGAGAAACGTCACTTTTAAAGGATGTTTTTAGATGCTTTCAGCAGTCACTGTAGTGTAATATGGGCCCTTCAACTCTGCTGGTAGACCAAAGGCCAATTATCTTGTAATCACCCAATGATTATTAGATACTGTAATGTTGATACTGAAGTGAACAGCTGTAATTTCCTGTTTATACAAATGTTCTTGTTCTTGTTGAGGACTGGAAGTCTGTTGTAGAACAGTAAACAACTTCAACACACTTTTTTCTCTATATCTTCTGTAGCTTTGTCAAAAGCTTCTGAAAGGGACAAAATATTCAATGCAATACGATTATTATTTGATATTAAACGGTAGCATTTGCATAGCTGTCTGCCATAATGTTCCCTTTATTCTACTGCTAGGAAATGTTCTTTGTCAGCCTTAAACTGCCGCATCATACACAGGAGCACAAAATTCATTAAACAGCTGTAAGTATGTGGACACCTGATCATTACACCCATATGTGATTGTGACTGAACAACTTCCAGTCCTCTGGTTTCAGGCTTTCCACAACAAACCCGTCTGCAGGGATTCTGCAGCCACAAGATTATCCACACCAGTGCAGTGAGGTCGGCCACTGTTGGGCTATGAGGTCAGGCTCGCAGTCGGCTTTCTAGTTCATCACAAAGGTGTGTGACGGGGTTGAGGTCTGAACTCTGTGCAGGCCAGTTAAGTTCTTCTACGCCAAAACTGGGAATGACGTTTCTTTATGGAGTTGGCTTTGTGCATTAGGGAAGAGCCTTCCCAACCTGTTTCCACAAAGTTGGCAGTACATTACTGGCTGAAATATAATTGGATGCTGTAGCATTGAGGTTTATCCTAATTAGCACTAAGATAAACAAAAAGTACATAGATAGTAATCCCTTCACGTTTGACCAAAAGGGATCCTGGGAAATTTTGTTAATCACCAACTGTAATAATAAAAATATTATTATTACTTATACTTATTACTTAGAAAATATCCCGGATTAAATGATCATTACAAATTAAGGATATAAGACAGAGTAAAGAGTCTCTTACATAGGCAGCATCGGTTTAACTTTCAAAGTGTCACCTACACTGTCTCTGCTGCTTTGGAAAAATCTTTACCTACCGGCAAAAATCTCATATGAAGTGCCATTTTTAGCACCTGCACTCATGCAGTTATGAGTCGCACTCCACTGAAATCACTGCTCACATCTCACAGCCAATTTTCACTTCTGCTCTTTTCACTTTCATCCCCCCACATGCACTAAATTTCCTCCTGTCTGTCCGTCTGTCTGTCTGTCTATCTCTCCAAAAGCATCATCATCACCGCAGACTCTGAGCTTCCTCAAAATCCATTGTGACGGAGCACTTTATCATCCCAAACACACTGATGGAGGCAGAGAGAGAGAGAGAAAGAGATAGACAGGGACCAATTAGCATCTCTATGCCAGACTTAAACCCCAGAGAGTCTCGGGTCGCGTCTCAAGGTTTTTCATTATGCAAAAGATCTTGTTCTTTTCATGGAACTTGCTTTAACTCAATTCAAGAAAACTGCCTCTACCTCATAGAAAAATAAAAAAAATCCCCCTAAAAAACCAATGCCAAGTGCTAACAGAAATGCCTTGCAAGAAAACTACTGGAACATGAAAGATATTTTTTCTATATATATATATACGTGATTATTACATCCACTATGTCAGACATGCAGATTTAATTGCACTGTCTTACATGGCACAGCCGCACTGCAAGCTTTGTTCACATGTGATCTTTCAAATCAAAGATCAATTTTCAATAAACCATCAATAAAAACACTTATTCTTTTTAAACATGTCCATCCTCAGGGTTAAAATAGATGACGATGTAGCTCTTATATGCGATGCTTTTCATAAGCTGAGTACTAAATATCAGATGTTGCCGTGTCCTTGAACACACTGCCAAAGAGAGTTTGGCAATTTTCAAAGTCTTGAAAGTTGATTTTCATCCGGAAGACAGTAAATTCAATTGAAAATAGTTGTAAATAACAAACAGTCTTTTCAAATTGGAGATCTCAGGAGTGGAAGTAGTCAGATCCTTCACTTAACCTTCATCCATTATCATTATTATGCTCAGTGTGAGAGCTGCTCCTGCTTATCATAGGCCCTGTACATGATATCCACACTTCATCAGTCCTAACATTGTGCTGTCATGCTATTCGTTGATTTGTTGATCACTGTCATGCTATTGTTGATTTTGTGTGTCCTACCAGCGACCTTTCTTGTCACTCTGTTTGTATCTGCATATTTTTTTCGCTGCTCTTATAGTTGATTGCAATTTCTTTTGCTTTTATTCATAAGATTTGTGCTCCCAGCTATTTGCCTGCCCAGAGTCTTCAAAATAAAATTAGCCTTTATGTCTGACATATTTTCAGAAATGTTATTGAGATGCCTTGTCCCTGTTAAATTCAACATTATTAACATACAAGAAGAAATAACCACCATAGCAAAAATATTGTTAGCTTATTTCTTCCCAAAAACCTTATTATTTATGTAATTTATGTCATCTGAAAGTTAATTTGCATATTGTGTAAAATGAAAATATACACTTTTCTTTAATATACATTACAGGTTTTATCCTATTTATCTTTGCACAAAGCCTTCAGTATAGCTAACCTTGATCGCTAACCTATTAAAACTGCATAGGTGGAACTGGGTGCTTTTTGACTGTGGTCCCACATTGGTATTTTTTTTTTTTTTAAAAAAGCACTAATTAATATAGAAACAGAAAATTATGTGAAGTCATTGGGAACAATTTGATTGACGAAGTCATGAAAAATTGAAATGATAGAATAAAGCACGTGTGAGATATGACAGAATAAAGATAAATCTGAGGGGTCGTGAGATGATTAATGGGAGAGGAAAGAAGAAAAAACAAAGTTCTGATACACAAATCTGTTTTCAGTTTCTGGACTTTTTCTCCTATCTTTGATTTTTGCTGAAATGTGACGTTTCTGAAGGTCTTATCAGTCTGCAGCAGCTGCTCCTCTGAATCCTGCAGGTTGTTGTTATTCAAGATCAACCTGCTGAGATCTAGAAGAAGAGGAAACAACGTTCTGATATTTTCTCTTTTTTGCTGAAATATTGGATCATTTGAACATTTATTGAAATGAAAGCATGTGAGAAGTTTAGAGGGAAAAATCACTATTTGGTGGAGCTGTTAACACCTCATAGACATGTGAAATGTGACCCCGACTACACACTGCTTTTTGTAAGACGTACTTAAGTACAATGTTGAAGTAAATGTTCTTAGTGAGTTAGTTAGGGAGACATATAGCTCTTTGGAAACATAATGAACATACATAATGATCATAAATTGAACTGATCATATAGTCATAGATAAAAAAAAAGGGAAATACACTGTTAAAACAAAACATCGACAGTGCTATTGCTAAAAGTTCTAGTTTGTCCATTTCATTATTTACACATCACAGCAGCGGAGAATAATTTCATAAAAAATACAAAGCATGGAAGGTAAATCATGCTGAGCCACAGCTGCTGATGCTGTTCTGATAGAATTGTTAAAAAGGTTAGAGGGTTGTTTATCAGACACTCACCGACTGAAAAATAACCCACAATCTTCTCTCACTGGTGCAGAAAACAAATTACTTGTGCGGTGTAAAGAGAGACTCAAAAGTCCCCTGAAACCCAGAGACCATGCTCGATAGAGTTGTGAAGTGGAAGTGGAGCTCTCCCGGATAACGTAACGACCCTATAGGTTTATGTTATAACCTCCGGTTTCAATTATTTAAACTTCATTTCAGAGAAATCAAGTTTTTTTTTTACTCCGTCATTTTGGAGTTTTGGCTGCTGTTGCTATGGAGAAGAAACCAGTCGCTAGAATAAATGTGAGTGTGACTTTTACTTGCAGAACCAAGGGCACCCAAAAAAAGTTCATCTTACTTCGCAACTCTATTACTTTCACTGCATTGTATTAAATGTCACCCAACTAAATTTGTCAATTCAAGGTTTCAATGTTGTAATAATCCCTTATTCGTGTTCAAAGTCCTCCTTATTGCTATTCTATTCCTTTTGTACTCTGCACCCCTCCTTGCAATACTAAAGCTGAAAAAAAGCGTGAAGATTTTACAGATGAAGTTTGTTTTGTTGTTGTTTTGCCACAACAAAAAGAAAAGGTATTTATCAAGGTTATTGGGAGTCACCCGAGAATGGTAATTCTTATATCTTACAATTCTGAATCAATTCACAAATGCCAAATATCATTTTTTGTAATAAGTTTAGTTAATAACATGTGTACGGCATGCACTTGCATTTTCAAACACACATTTTGGATCTTAATAACTTAATGAATATATTTGCAAGATGAAGTGTTTTGCGAGATCATCGGCATCAGACCATAAATGCCGGGTAGTTTTCAAAGGTGATGACACTGGACTTTTTTTGTTGAGTTTGGAGGACTTTTTGACACTAAAAAGAAAAAAAAAACAGAGATAATGATTTATATTTATTGCAAAAACAAACTGAAGTACACACCAGCACACACTTTCAGTATATCATCATGCTGATACTGGGTTGATAATATGTGATAATAAGCTTCATTTCGGACATTCTCGATATAAAAAGCGCAGTTTGTTGGCGGTGAAAGGCAGAATTAGCTCTGCAGGTAGAAAAATAACAACTCCAACCTGTTGAACTCTCCGCCACGTACCCTGCATATGAATAATTGGCTGATTGCATCTGTAACAAGATCCAACATCCATCAGAAAAAATAACACCACACGGCAAAACACAGCACTGGAAAGCTTTTTCATTGTGAGAGTCAAAACCATCAAAAAACGGCATCAGAGCTAAAAATGGAACATGACTGATGTGCATATATAGTAAGACAAGATGCAACCTCCACAATGAGGGAAACAGGAATGTAAATGAAAATGAAATGTAGCGGAGAAAACGTTCACACAGGCTCCGTCTCCCTTTTTACTTTGAGAAACATCATCTTCGTCTCAGCTTTTTGTTTCCGTTTTCAGACTTCCTGTCTCCTCTCTTCCACTCCACACACCTTTCCTTCCTTCTCTCGTCGCCTTTTCCTCCTCCTCCTTGTCTTCTTGTCATCTCTCTTCTCTTCCTCACTCGCTGCTTTTGCTCTTTCTCATCAATTCACCCCATGCAAATTAAACTTTCCACGCTTTTATACAGCATTTCTACAAATTACATTACAATAGTTTATTTTATTCTCTTTTTTTGTCTTGCATACATAAGATGCCAGTCAGTTTTATTTTATTTTAATAATTTTTTCAATTTTTTTTAAATAAAAAATATTTGTATTTATACAGATGTAGCCTCCAGAAAGACTCACTGAATAAATAATAAGTAGGTAAGTAAAGATTTACATATTTATACAGCGCACAAAAGTTACAAAGTGCTTACAAGCATCAAACAAGCATGATAATAGGATTAATTTATAGTATCCACAATGCCTGCAACAGTATATTTAGATATTTATTATATACAACTGAATACTATACACATTTCAGAATAAATTTAATTAGTGTAATACCCTGCTGTGGACGGACTGACCACCTGATCCTGTCGTGTGTTGAATGTAAACATGATTTTCTATTTAGTGCAGACAACCCCCCCCAAGATATGTTTCATAACATATATACTTTGAATAATTTGTATTGAATGTATAATATATATATAAAATATTCAATTACCGTGGTTAAAATGATTTAAATGACATCTAATCCTTCTCCCTTTTAAGCAATCCAGAATCTATGAATATGCAAATATTTGTCATTTCAAAGGTTTAGCTGCTGGAGACAAGATGTCTTCTACTTTAACTGCTAAATCCATACTTGATGTGTGTGTGTGTGTGTGTGTGTGTGTGTGTGTGTGTGTGGACTGGAGGCTTCAAGTTTGGATTTGGACAACAACTGGTTTCCACAATCAAGTCGTGATGTCAGAAATCATTTGGCGCTTCTTAAACGCAGATTTAAGGAGAAATAAAATGTGTGGGCACATACGTCATTCTGCACAGTGAAGTAACAATAAATAAATATATTTTATATATTATGAGTGGAGGAGAAACTTTAAAGTTAAACTGAAATTTGAATTGTCCTCACTTTGTCCTCACACACAGGTAATGGTGTACACCTTTACAAGCACAGTTTTGTTTCTGACTCGTAGTTTGTAATCCGCTTGAGAAACCCAGTGTTTCTGAAAGTAGTCCACAGAAGGCAGATGGAAAGTTAACGTAATTTATTTATAGAAAAGCAAAAAAAACCAACAAAAGTCTGGTCCGATACCAGAATAATTAACTCAACACTTTCGCTGCCTATTCTTACATAAATCTGCACGTACGGTCAAAAACTTATATCAATCCACGCTTGTGAATTCCTTTTCGTCCGTTAGCTGCACACGCGGTTGTCCTACCGTTATGCTATACAGTTGCAGTAAACCAAAAAAACACTGTCGTAAAAACAAAACACACTTTACTGCACTCATCATAAAACCTTAAAGTGACATTGCAATATTATTTAACTGTAGCATTGGTTCAAATATAGCTTAAATGTAAACACAAATATACTATATAAACAATAAACACTTTATCAAATATTAATTGTGAAGCTTCTGGATGAGCTTTTGACTTCTCTAGGAGACACACTGTGGATGTGGTGCACTACTGACTGGACCCTGAAGCCTACAGACACTGATGCCGAAGACTTTAATGCTCACTTCGGCTGGTAGTTAATTACTTAATTACAATTAATACTTGAAACAACAAAAGGCTACGTCATCAAACTTCTACACTTTTTTAAAATCAACGTCATCAACACTATCTGACTTTATGAACTCCTAAATGTTTGGCTCTGAAAACAGTGTAAGAACTGAAACAGTCAACAGATTAACAAGTTTCTCCTCAACTCTGATAAAACTGCTTTCAAGCATGATGACGAGGACTTTAAAGCACTAAAAATACTTAAAATACTCTACTTCAATTGATAATTTTGTAGTTGGAAACGTTGAATATTGGACCACGATTAGCTCCAAAATAATTGTGACGTCACACATTATACTTGTAGGTTCACAAGCTCAGATTTTAAGAGGGAGAAACTTTCCTTCCTTCAGCAGATGAATGTGAAACTAAACTCTGCACATACATCATTCAGCACAAACAAGACACTCAAACACACAACTGGAGAGGAACAGGAAGAAATAAAAGACTCTTGACTGGAGTGGGACTCTAAGAATGTTTTTCTTCTCCGGACTCTCTGTCATGCTAAAGCCATTGAAGACAACTCAATTATTTCTATATGTCTCTATATAAGTGTATTTGAAGGCGACTATGGATGGATGTCACACTGTATTACCACTTACTCGCCTTATTGTAGCTTTTAAAAGAAACATATTCTCACAGCTGGAAAAGAGGAAGGGATACATCAAGGATGTTCCAACAAACTGGCTCCGTCGCATGTCGACTCCGCTGATTGTATTTTTCCTGTCAGTGAACGCACATCCACATACGGGTGAACCCAAAGCCCCCCATCCTTCCCGATCTGTAACTCCGGCCCGTTGCTGTTGAGTATGATGCATGCTTGATGAGCTCCAGTGCCCTCTATTTCTCTTCTTCTTCTTCTCTACCCCCCCCCTCCCCCTCCCATGTCCCCCTTCTCCATCTGTTAGTCAGATGAAAAATTGGAGAAACATTGTTCTCACCATTCGCTATAACCCAGAATAGACCTGGCCTACTAAAATGGCCCCTTCTTCACCTTCCTGTCGGGATTGAGCCAAGAATATCTTCTTGGAAAAAAAGGATTTTTTTACTGTTACTTACTGGAAAATATGTTACATTTTGTGATTATTTGTGCTTTAGCAGCAGTCCAGTAATTCAGCCCAGAAGGTAAATAAGTTTCTAAATGTGAGAGCTTAGATTCATACACCCATAAACTGATATTTATTTATAGCATTTACTGTAGCTGTCCATAAAAAATGTCCTGGTTTCCTGTGATTTGAACTCCTTTTCTGAAGAAAGTGGTTTGTTTATTTTGTGATCATATTATAAATAATTCCTTTGTAAGTAATTTGGTTTATTTCGGGGGGGTAATGGAGACACCTACTGTTGAACCCTGGAACTGCTTTGAATGAACAACATGCAGCGTTCACGTAATCACTTAACGAGGGGAAATGCTTGTGCTATCAGAAGCCACACAGCGTTAAGGATTTTGCCAGTGAAGAATATTACTGCAGCATTGAAAGACTGTCACTCTTTGTTTTTACATTCATTTGTACTGAAAATGTTTGTGTTTGTAATATGTATTTTATTTTAAGTTTTTCACAGTGTTTGCTGGTTAAAAGGAAGAAAATAAATACTGGTTAAACATCAGTCGGAGCGTGGCTTATCTGTACCACAAGAAAACCTTTGGGAACAGTTACATTTACTCTTTTTTTTTTTTTTTTTTAACTTGAATCCATTTTCCAGTATAACCACAGCTAGCTTATACTAAGTATTCACACATATAATCTAAAATCCCTCAGATGAAGTCTAAAAGCTCTTGAATTTTGCAACATATTTACCTTCATACAGTAACACTATAATGTTACACCAACGTATTTCAGCATGTTCCAGTAGCATGCAAACAAAAATAATAACTATAGCTGAGGCTGATGGAATATAATTAGTTTTGATAGTATAAATCAGATGACACTAGATGAAAAGTTCACAAACACAGGAAAACAGGAAAAACACATGTCAACAATACACTTGACTGTGACGGTCATGAACTTAAGATAACATAAGAGTACATTTTTATATGCTAGATGCTCCAGATGTTAATGTGCTATACATACAGTGAATCCACTTATCAGCCTTTAACAATCCATTTATTAATCCTGTATGACTATCTGTTGAAGACTTCTCAGTTACATAGTACACTGTATTCTTGCAGCGAACAAGATGTACGCTGCAAAAATACAGATCTCAGGTTTTCTCTGGAAGCATCACATATGATTTTTTTTGTGTCTCTCACTTGTCATATGAACCTGAAGGAGTAAAACAAAGAGGAAGATAAGCAAAAATGCATTTCATTACACGTTACTGAAGATTAAAGATTTCACTTTATGCTTTGTTTTCATGTTTAATGTGATGTTAAAACCGTAAACAGGAAAATGCAGAGAATCAAACTGCCTCCAAACCAAGCATTAACCCTTTCATACTGTTCAGGTCAAAGTTCAAATGTACATTTGAGAGCAGTAAAAAACACTCACACATTTCTTTCAGCCTGAAATTTTAAGATTTTCCTGCAGCTATGATACAGGTGTTCTGGATTAAATTTGGTACATATTTAAAAAAAGTTGTTGCATTATTGAGTTTATTTATTTACCTCATTATTTTATTTGTTTGCACAGGTTAAAATCAAATAAATACATACAAACAACAAGAAAAAAAAGGAAGGAGAGAAAAAAAAGCCTACTGAGCTTATTAATTACCTCTATAATATAACATGCTAGATCTTATAGATGTGTTTTGTCGTTACATTATTTTATATATATACATATATATTTACTCTTCAAAGGATTCAAACTATTTAACAGGTTCATATAGCTCTTAATTAAATTAAATTTGCTGTTTGCCCTTTGGCTCATTTGTACTGATTACTGAGGTCACCGCCTTCATTTGAAGAAGCTACATTGTGATTGTTCATCTGTAGATCCTATTATATAATTATGTATCTGTTTGTTTTAGATCTATAACATACATATATAAATATAAAATAAGAAAAACAAAAGCCAACAACAAGCCTTTTCAAAAATCTGCTGTAAAGGACTTCAGGATGGAGAAATTCAAGTAGATCCATAAATTTGGAGCCTTCTATCTGATTGAAATTTGACCCGTGGTTGTCAGATGTTTTGGGGAAGATGAAGATAAGATGATTGTCTGGTTGAGTGTGTCTGAGAGTTAGTTTTAAAATATGACCTCTGGAATATTTCCCTTCCTCGAATAGTATGCTAAAAGTACATACTTGGACAATATTAATATCACAGATTGTGAGAAGTTGATAGAGGAGCTGATGGGGATTATATTGCAATATGAAAAGTAAGGCTATATTAAAGAATAATAAAGAGTATGAAGACATTGATTGTCAACTACTATATTTATTTGACTATAAACTAAATACTGCTGCATCAGCAAAATCAGTGTGAAAGACATGTTGGATATTAATATATTCCTAGTGTTTATTAACAAATGTTCAATTAAATATTCATAATTATTCAACAAATACCTCTTAAAGGTTGAACAAGGAGGACAAAGGTCTGTGACAACACACACACACACACACACACACATACTGTGCATGTTCACTTTGGCACACACTCATACATATTCACCACCTGCAGTCCTTGTACAGAGGCAGCAGACCTAATCTCTGCCACATAACTGTTGGGTGTAACACGGCATGAAAGATGCATGCACGACATTTTCAAGAGAAGTTACACAAACACAAGGCGATGACTTTCATTCAGTTTTTGTTCCGATTGGTTCGTTGTCTTTAGTGGTGGATTTCTCTCTGCAGGCTAGCAGAGTTAGACTGCAGAGTGAAGGTCGTGCTATTGGTCCAGAACTGATTCTTGTACTGTATTAAAGAAAACAGAGTTCTATTAGCGGAGCTCCAATGGCTTTGACTGTACAGGGAAAGGTCATATAGTGGTTTCTAAATAGGTTTGCTGAGTAATGAAGGTCACTCTGTATCTTCTCTGTGAAAAAGGCATTGAGTTTTATCTCTGAATTGCAAATGAGAACGGCTGTGGAATTAAGGTCACCCTGTGGGTCCATAATAATGTGCTGTAATATTAAAATAAATTGAGCACTTTTCCTCAAGGACCTGAATCTGTTTGATGTTCAAATTGAATTTGATTGATTAACTCAAACTGAAAATTTATAATTCAGCCTGACTACATTTCTGTGCTAATGTCAACAGCTGTAGGGAAGTAAACTGGAGCCAAAGCTGGTTTGAACTGTAGTTTTTGCATCAGAGTTCAGATGGATAGGTCTCTATAGGGATTTTTTTTAATATAATAATGGGAATCATATATAATTTGTGTCAGAAAATTGAAGCTCGTTATTATGTTAAGAGGATATATGTGGATATATTGCAACATAAAGCCTTGGTGTGTTTCAATGATGTCTTCCCCCTGCAGATTTTGATCTTCATCTAATAAATTAAAGATTAGAATTACAGCTGGTAGTTTGGTAATTGTTATATGTTGTAATGTAAGTTGTAATAAGTATGTATTATTTCATTATTTCATCTCATCAGATTCCATCCAATATTTCAAGATCTGATAAATAACATTTCCTCGTTCTAACATGGTTTAGAGAGTGATGTTGAACCTCCCACCATTTCATTATTTATCAGATAACATGTATTATATGATAGCTTTGGTTTTTTTTTTTATGCAAGTCTATCTTAAACCTGGAAATAGTAGTTACCTAGATGTACATGTGTGAGCTAGAGGAGTAATCTCAGGAGTCCAATGAGAACGTCCATGGAAGACATTACGAAGAGATTCAAGGAGTCAAAGTAATTGATGAGGCTCACTGAAGAAAACGCTATCAGTTGTAGTTCAGTGTGAGAAAAACCCCTCTGTAAATCAGCGCAAATGGGCAACATGAACTACAGCACGAGGAAATGCATTCTCGAACCACTCAAGTGCATGCCAGAGAATGGGGGGGTGGGGGGGGACACACAGCGCAGCAATGCAAAGGAAAACTAAGGTGTGTGCGACGTGGGAGCCAACGTGAGTATGGAAAATGTGAATAGAATGCCAAGGTTAAGTGTTGTAATGGCGGAGGTGAGCACAGTGCTGCGTTTGGAGGCTGTGTAGTTACGAGAGAGGCTAGAGAAGCCCAGAGAGTTCAGATAATGAACAAAGTTTAACACGCAGAAACACTACAACAGGAAATCTAATAGAATGGCCCAAAGAAATGCAGTAAAAAAGTGACAATATTCCTTGAAAATGTACAGGTTAAGGGTTAAGACTTTAATTGTGATCATGGGTTTCAGTTCTGTAGGACACAACAGAGCCTACAACCAAAACGGTGGAGGGTGTGCTACTTTTTTCAAAGATGGGTTGGAAGATAATGGAGTGGAAATGACTTGAGGGACACACAGTTAATGGTGAAAATGTCAGCATGAGCGGAGCTTTCAATAGAGCCTAATATGAAGGCTCTAGGACAACTTTGAAAAATTTGACCTTTCCGAGTATGAAAATCAGCGGCCATCTTGGATTTGAGGTCTGAAAATAGGTCAGATCACCAAAATGACATCAATTATGAATTCCTTGACCCAAACAGTACCAGAAACAATGTGCTATGAAGGCCAAACCATTGAAAAGATAATTTTCCAATATGGCCGACGGTAGCCATTTTGGATTTAGGGCTCTCAAACCTGCTAGTAGGTTCAGAAGGCTGTTATCATCTATTCATATTGTTAAATCAGACAAGCTGATGTGCACTTGACTCCCATTAACTAGTTTGCTGATCAGTTGCTCCTGAGATGGATTTATCTTCAGTGAACTTCATTACAAACTTCAGGCACTGTGCACCTTTAATACTTTCGGACAAAAAGTGTTTGTGTGGTTCTGCTACCATAGAAAATAAAAGATTGAAATTAATATTGATTATATGTGAAGTATTGCATACAACACTGCCGCTTTACTCCCCAGAATATAATGGCATTATGCACATAATTTCCATATCATGATACTTTACTGCCTATTTTGATTCAAAACTGATTGAATGAATAGAAAAGGGGCCTATTTTCAGTCTCTAGCTCCAGGATACTGTGTGCCAAACCATTCACTGGTGTCCTTACTCCACTGAAGTTTTAAATTTATAATTGATTGATTGTCTTTTTTCTTGCTTGATGTCATTGTAAATTTGTGCTCAGTGATTTTCATGTTTAAATAAAGACAAATAATAAATAAAGGCAAATAAGTACAATATGAAACAGAACTGGCAGATGGGATAAATGGGCTGCAGTCAACTGAATTCATAAATGAATGAATTAATTTGATCTTACAGTCTCCTGCTTGTGTGAGAATAACAAACTGAGAGCTCCGCTGTGTTCTTATTAACGTCCTGTCTCCAGTAGTGGAGAGCCGCCTCTCTTCTGCTGCACCGTTGGCGACACGAGGCGCTGAGTGGGCGAAAGGTATCTGAGGTGAAACAGACTGAGCCTCAAGTTATTTTCTTCACCTCAGAGTTGTTTTAAGTTGTTTGCGCTGTAGTGTCTGTTGGTCAGTCAGTCTTGTTTGCTACTGCTGAAGTTCACTGATCCAATCTACTAACAGTCTCTGAGTATATAATATATATAATATACTTTAACCCTGGGAAAACCCTGCATCAACTAATACACCCAGTAAATGTAGCTCTAGCCCCGCCAACTAACATGAGCATGAATTATGCATGCTAAATGTAGCATAAACACCCCTAAGTAGGTCTGCGTCCACGGCACCTAATTGTCATTTTCCTTCAGCAAAAACAAACAAAATGGCTGCCATTCCTTTTAGTGGAAAATGAAATATTTTAAGATAGTTTCCACATTAGAATGAATTTTGATAATGTTTCTAATGAAAAATGTGCCATTTAGTTTCATAATATTTGTTCAGTGAATGTATTTATTGTTTAGTTTATTAGATTTTTTGAGGTCTTGCCAGGTTGCTATGGTGATTGCTATGGACACAACCCAAAATCAATGAATATATTTTGGTGGTAAGCCGGAGGCCTTCATTAAAAATGTGGTCTACAGTATGTGTTACCTTTTTTTTTTTTGCTTATTCAACAAAATTTCAATCTCTGTGTTGGAAAAACGATACCTTTTTATCATGATATGTACAAAACATGTATAAAATGTATAAAACTGACCCATAAGACCCGCCTCCTAGTGGCCACATGAACTCAACAGAACTGATTTTGACAAACTTGAAAACTTTTTTCAGTGTCAGTCACGGAAAACCCACTTGAAACAGGCTCACACTGGCAGCTTACCGTGTACTCTACCAATCAGAGACGGACGAAGTACAGGAGAAAACGAGGACACTGACTGCTCAGCAGTACATTGCTTTTGTGTACATCAGTTAAATGAGCCTTTCTATGTCAGCTAACATCAGCCAGAAAATTGCAGCCACTTAAATACTGCAATCTGGTGACTCTGAAAAGATATGCCAGTTCCATTATAGCAATGACCAACGGAAACACACGCTGACTAATGCATCTCACTATGATGGGCCAATTACAGTAATGCTTGCTGGTGAAATGTGCTTCCCTGTTATATTGCAAAATGAACCAATAAAACAAGAATAATGTTTTTTTTTTGTCTCAAACAAACAAATCTTTTTGTTTGGCTCTAAACTGCTTCAGCTCAGCCAAGCCACTTGTTGACTGCCAGTGAATCTGTAGCTTGAAGGCCAATGTAAACATAAACCCTGAATAACAGGACCCAGTGGCTTGTAACATTTACAGGCCAGTACCCTGACTCCAAAAAAAATTTAATGAATAATAAATTTGTGGACAGATGTAGCCTTTGCCCTGCCAAAGCCTTACGTTTTCACTGTAAGCCTGCAGAGATACCAGCTGAACTTTCGCTTCAACCCCTAAAGGGGACTGAAAAAGTCAAGACTGGCCTTCTTTCACAAAGCCATTAAGTTGGTTTGGTAACTACTGAGCTGAAAGACATTAGTTTTTTATATAGTATGTTTGATTTATTGAACTTTATAAACTTTTTTTTTTTATTATTGAAGCTCTTCTGCTAAAACAGCTTGGCTCCAAGTTTTATTTCCCATCGGATCTTTGTGATATTAGCAAACAGTGATTGTAGAGAAAGATGTGCTTTGCTGCAAGAGAAAAACCAAAAGATGAACATTCAAACTCAAGAGTTTCCTTTTTTTCCCCATAAACAACACAATGATGGAAATGATTACAAACCCAAAAATAAGTGCTCCATTCATTTCAGCACCATTGAGTCTTCTATAGTGCCTCATATCTGAACCATCATCTCTGAACCATCTTCAAATGGTCTAAAATGCTGCTGCAAGGCTGATAAGCAGGTTCAGCAGGACGACTCGTATAATACACTCATTTTAAGCTTCCCATCTGTTTTAGGATTTATTTTAAGCTTCTTGTTATCAGTCTATAGAGCCCTGCATGGACAGGTACCAGGTATCCATCCCTATATATCGCCAGTAGGTCACTTATGACTTCCGACCAGGACCTACTGGCTGTTCCTCACTCTCAAACTAAAAGGTGATTGAGCCTTTGCAATTGTGGGACGCTTTTCCTTTACACATATGGTCTGTATCCTCCATAGACGCTTTTAAAAAACAATTGAGGACCCATCTTTTTGAATTGGCTTGAGTTGTGTGTGACGAGAAGTGATTGTTTTTTTTTTGTTTCTTCTTCATGCCTGTGTTTTGATTTCATTTGAACTTTAACTTGTGGCATATGCTTTTATTGTATGTATGTTTTTATGGTCTTAATTTTAACTTTTCTTCCTGTGAAACATTTTTATTTCTGCAAAAAGGTATATATATATTAATGTAGCCAGGTGGGAAAATGCGACTCTAGCTATTAACACCACCACCACCAGAGGGCACTGTTTAAATTTGTGAAACCCCTGTGAAGGCAAAGGATGTTGGGAAATGGTTTAGAGAGAGAGACTGGAAGTAAAAAGCAGTCTTTGTATCAGGGACACCCACTGGTTGTCATGGCTCTCCGCAGCTTATAAATACTGGCTATGACATTATCTCCGTGCCAGTAAGAGAGGATTGAGCCCATGGTAGGTCACTCAACGCGCAGCACTTCACTAAAATGTGAAAATAATGTACTGTAATAACATAACCAAAGTGATGTTATGCTTGAGAAGGCAGAAAATACATCGCACGGAACGAGTGAACGAATGAGTTCAATTGGTTGTGTTTTGTTATTATACGATAGTTAGCAACTTAGCTCAAATGCTAACATCTGCTAACTTCTCTTCCAAAGCTGTGCCGAGTGCTAAATGTGACCGTGACCGACCAGTGTGTGTGTTTCCTCGCTGCTTTACAGAAATAAAGTGCGTTCAGATACGAACGAGTGTTGGCCCTCATCCATAAAAATCACAACACAAGGCAGACAGTGGTTACACATGCAATGTTTTCTGGTTGCTATGGACTGTTTCTGAAGGTAAATATCTGTGACTGTTGATACAAAATATCAAGTGATACACATTTAAGGGTAATCAACACGTGCAGATTGGTGTATAGAGCATGCAGGGAACCTGGTGTAATTGTGTCCTGTCATCAATCTTCTCTGTGCTCCTGGACTGTTGCAAAAGTTAGTATGCATTTTACTTTACACATTCATCATAAAATTTCAATAACTGTGTATGTAACCATTGCCAAGTGTGTATTTTGTGGGCTCTTTTGTGTGTGTAGGGATGAGCCACTATAGTTATCTCTGCACTCTATTGCACTAGCATCCTTGTATCTGCAGTCTTTGTAATAGACACCAGTGGTTCATGGTTACTGATGCTACAACTGCACAGAATACAGTATACCTAGATAGGTTCAAGTGTTACAGTGAATAGAGGAGAGGCCTCTGCTGGTGCTGATTTTGTTTAAATACAAGGACTGCATAAACATCAGAAGATCATATTTCTATGTGCTGTACCGGTTTAATGTTCGCCAGGCTACATGAAATAAACTTACTATTATATGTCCAAGGCCTCCTCTTAGGATTACAACAGAAAGCAAGCCCATTTTGGATGATGGATGTCATGAAATGGGCTGAAAACTTTAATTTGCAGAAGTGCTCTGAAGCACTAATACAAGCTAAATGACTAAAAATAAGAACGGGCAGAATGGAAATTGCAATTCGCAGCAACTCTTTTTTCCACCATAACAGTCATAAAAGAGGAAGAAATCAATACCCAAAGACCTTTGCGATGAATATTTGTGTGTGTGTGTGTGTGTGTGTGTGTCACGTTTGTCCCTGTACCTCATGACGAAGCACACACAGCATATAAAAGAGATATTAAAGTGGCAAACCACATATAAAGCCAGCACTTACATTAATACCACTGTGGTTGACTGTTTGGCAGCTCCTTATTTTTTTTTTTTTACAGTACAGTCAATGTAAAGAAATGCGACAAAGAGCTGGAAATATGTGGATATAGCAGTGAGCGGTATCCATAGCAACAAGAGTCCTCATGTCCCACATCAGCAGGGCACTAATGACCTATCTATACCAGTTTATATCTGTTGGGAAAAGCAGGATGAAATGATGAAGGAAGAAGGGCTGCTGCATTTGTTAACATTAAAAAAAATGTTGAAAGCTAAAACTAAATAAAAAAAATAAAATAATTAAACGCAGGGGCAAAAATATTTAAAGCTCCTCTTATAGAATTTGAAATTTGATGACTGTTTGACCTCTTGAGTCCTGTAGAGTGTCCTGTCGAAGTAAATATATAGTGAAATGGATAAGTCAGTCATTAGCATTCACAGCAACAATATTATTCTGTGTCAAACACAGAAGGTGAAATAATCAAACAAACAAACTGCTGTCATTGCTGTCAAATTCGCTCTGGGAGGAACGTTAAATGAACAGATGGAGGACTATCTTCTTAGCGCCTCATCAGGAAAATAATAATAATAATAATAAAAAAAAATCTACATTAGGCAAGTATATATAAAAAAAAAAAGACTTCTGCTGCTTTCAAATTGAACTCATTTCCATGCACGTGTCACTCAGCAAGGAAGACAATGTAAAGGTGTGTTCAGACTGAAACAAACAGCTTCTGACTGATCTCACAACCTACCAGGAACTCGAGTCCTTTCTGTTATTTGCCTCCAGACCCTCCATCTCCTCACTAAGTCTATGTATATTCTCAGTTGTCCAGGTCATAGTTATTTCTAGGCAGCAATGATTCAAAGGCAACTGGACTTAGATTTGTCTTATGGCTTCATCAGTTCGTAACGCATCGGTCTGACTAGAGGACTAGTCACATCTCCTTACTGCTATCCATAATGAACTGGAGTCAAATAACAAAAGGAAATATATGAAACTGTCTCCTCTAAGGCTGCATTTAGACCAATATCAGGCCTGTGTTAAAGCAATACAAGGGTGCTACGTTCGTGGAGGTGTGTTGTTTAGGGTACTGGTGAGACAATGAAATACGATCCAGGAAGTCGGAGTTAGAGCTTAATTCAAAACCCACAAACAGGATTTTACAACTCTTTTATCTGCTTGCGTTGCAGCAAAAGTTGAACCAGGTTTTTTTTGCTGAATGACCCTGTGGTGTTTTTGCAGGAGCTCTCTGCGGCAGAACTAATTCCTCTTAAGAAATTCTGC
Organism: Euthynnus affinis; assembly: GCA_029490765.1. Taxonomy (NCBI): domain Eukaryota; kingdom Metazoa; phylum Chordata; class Actinopteri; order Scombriformes; family Scombridae; genus Euthynnus; species Euthynnus affinis. The sequence continues at coordinate 21,423,376 of CM055854.1, forward strand.
GTTCCACCCTGCAAACTAATTGTGCTTCCACTTTAGCTGCCAGCTAAAACGGTGCGTATGTGGGTGCATGTGCGCATGTTAGCTAAGCCAGTGAACACTTGCTTACAGTATATAGCGTCAGGGTTCCTTTTTTGTGCTATACTGTGGGATGGTTACAGTCGGTGGTTGCATTTGTAAAGACAAAAGCTTTACCTCTGCCATTTCAAACAGCTTTGAATTATTCGCGGCAGTCTTGAATGAGGCAATGTTGGACATTCTCGCTGCACAGTTGGCAAAAAGCGACTCATAAAACACAGAGTGTGTTGTCTTTTCTTTTTACAGCCGGTGTACTATGCTATCAAAATTGATTAGATAGTGTTGCTTTGACTGCCGTACATGTTGCAGGTCTAAAATGTATAAAAATAAATATTTGCATAAATGCAGGACTGGAGAGAAGCTTCCTATTCACAGCCTCCATATCAATGCATAATTACATACTCACAATGTAGTTTTGCTGATGCAACACTGATGCAACGCCGGCCCGACCGCCGTCTGTCAGTTACCTCTCCACTTTTACTTATTTCTATCTTTGAATGGCTGTAGGTTGCAATTCCTCTCTCCGCTCTTAGAGCCCCTCTGGCTCTCGGTTATCAGATATTTATTCTCTAATCTCTCTGTCCAGGAGCAGGCTTGGTCTGGGTCCATATGGCGGAGAGCTGAGGTAGCAGCTGGCCCTTTATCAAAGCACAGAACTCAACCAGGTTATACACTAACACACACCGGGAGAGGGAAAGAAAGAAAGCACACACATGCAATACTAGATACACAGATACAGTGCAGAGAGCACCATGTGTACTCCTGTAAGCTGTGGCCATAACAAACACACATGCAGTAGACAATGTGCATACACTGGAACAATAACACAGATTGAACAGGGCAAACACAAACATTTGTGCAAAGAGGATGTCGGAGAACTGGCAAAAAAACAGCCACGGGAGAACTTGGACACATGTACGCAACACACAGACAAAAAGGAATTGGAAAACTGTTTGCTAGATTGAGAAATGAACACAGTTTGGAGGCGGAATTTGATTTATTAGTTGTTGACTTATGTGTAAAGAGAGTCCAAAACAAATCCAACTGTGATCAAGATGTAAGTCAGTATAAGATAGCACGCGGGGTTCAGAGTCGAACACCACAAAATCCTGATTTCTAGCACAATTTCAAATCTGCCTACACATTTTTCTGCCGCTCTCTTCCTCCATCAAAGCTTTCCTTATGCGTTTTATTGTGGCGGGTACAGTTGTTGGAAGTGGAGTGCCTGCTTACAGTCAGCCCATCTGTCATTTTGAGCAGCTCCGTAGAAAGTGGTGCTCTTCACGTCTCGGCCAGAGGTCAACTGTCTCGTATCACAAATCATATGTTACACATATGTTGTCATATTTATCATCTGTCATATTTCACACATCTTCCTAACGCAGCTTTAACAGCCCTTGAAGGTATTGGAAACTGATGCTGAAGTAAATTAAGAACTGCCAAAAGTTCCTCCAGTGTCCAGACATGATGTGAAAAAAGAAATGTGTATCACTTTCTGCTCTATATGAGGCTTATAAACCTTAAAAACTACCATAAAGGTCGTTTTAGCGGAGCGGTTATGAGAATATCTATGTTTTTCGAATATATATCACAGTCACTTGGTTTTCATTTTCTAACTGACTGAATGCTGAATATTAGGAGGGCGAGTTTTATCAAATCCACAAGAATGGTGGGTGCTGCAAAGTAAAAGAAAAACATTTGATGGAAAATAACGTATCGTTTTGTGTAAATGTTAACTGAATTTGAGGAAAAGCCAAATTTAGCAGCATTCTTTCTTCAGTGAAAACACATTTTCTCTTTCCAGTTAAAACCTTGTGTCTAGATGATTTTTACATTTTCAGGTCAGATTACCAGACTTGCAAACTCTTTTTTAAAATCTCCGTTTCCTGACTGACTCATAAAATATTTTCACAAATCTAGTGAATTGTGACCTTTTTTTTTTAATATTTTGCCAATATGATATTTTCATCTGATATAAGCTTTAGGATTGTGTCTAAACAACTAATTTTATAACACACACACACACACACACACATATAATAATGTTTAATTAGTTTATTAAAACTCTAAGCTCTGAGTGACACATTTGTATCATATTTTAAACTGTTAACAGTTGCAATAACACATTACCGAGCACTACTGTAACCGCATACTGTGACTCGGCATGACATCTTTTAACTCTGAAGCTCTGAAGTCACGTATATGTGGATGAACTTGCAGCTAATATTTATGCTATTCATCAGTTGCGTTACTAAATTTCTGAATGTAACTGCTGCGTAATGTTTTTTGTTAATGATCCAGAACTCATTGACACATGTGCTGACACACCTCCTGATGAGCAGGTAAAAAACATCAAATCTCCCCCTTGTTGTATAATACCAGGATATTGACATATTTTCTTCAAGGCATCAGGCTGTATTTACAATCAATCCAGTCCAGTTCTGTCAAACTGACTGCTGTTTAATGAATGGAGCAGAAGATGAATCATCCAGCCAGTCTAATGCATCATCAATTACTTGATTTCTGCCCGGTCTCGGTCAGATGGATTGATACAGTGTGGGCTGACAGTGAAACCATTGTCCAGCCTGTCAATACGGGCACAGCTAGAGGCATCACTAATCTTTTTAATGTATGTGGTGAATTAGGACTCTGTATATGGGCAGCTCATTAATCAGGTCCAATACTGTATTATCAATACGCTGATCAATGGCAGGCCTGAGCCAAATCTGGTACGGCAGTGAGTTCTTTAATGTGTAATGAATGGGGAGTGTTTGTGTGTGTGAGTGTGTGTGTGAGAGAGAGAGAGAAGTACAGGATAACATGTAGTGAAGTCCATAATGGCTAACTGTGTGCAGGTAGTGTCCTGTGGGTTTTCATGGCTGCCTGCTACAGCTGAAAATAAAGCAATGAGAGCCGTAAGAATGAACCAAAACAGTAAAGTTGCAGGCGTACAGCTAAAACAATGAGCTGAAATTTGTTATAAAGTTCCATAAAGTCAAGGGAAGCTGCAGAGTCGCTGATTATTCTATGCAGCTTCATCACTACGAGCGCCATTTAATACACTGTTATTGTATAAATGTTGATTATAGCCTCTTTAAAAAGGTATTCAGTATATAATTTCCTGCTGCTGTGTGTATTATCTGTAAAAAACCTCAACTGAAAAAGTGTGTAATTTGTTAATTGTGGCCACTTGGAGACAGTGAATAAAGTAAAACATATAATGATTTTCTTCACCAGCTAGCCGTTAGCTTTTTGTGCTTTGTAAGTAGTGTGCAGTGGTTTAATCAGAGCTTTTAAACTGAAAAAATCATGCTGGAAACAAGAGTGGCGAGAGCCAAAAACAACCAAAACAATGATCTGAAAGTGTGAGATGTGAGAGGAACTGCAGAGTTAAGTGATAATTCTTTATACGGGTTCATCACTATATGCAATTCTCACACACAGTCAAGTGAACAGTCGTTAACATAACGGTTGACATAATTAGTGCTTTGAAGGTTTAAAAAAAGAAACGTATATTTTCTAGGGAGAAGAAAGCGATTCAGAAGCTGCTCATCACCATGAGATTAAAAGTCACTCTGATCTTGTTTCCATTTGAATTTCATTTACTCTGGTACACATTTTTGTCACAATAGCGATGGAGGCCTCTTGTGGAACCATCTCCCAGTTTCGGTCCGAGGGGCAGACACCCTCTCTATGTTTAAGAGTAGGCTTAAAAGTTTCCTTTTTGACAAAGCTTATAGTTAGGTCTGATCTGACTCGCCTTGGATCAGCCCTTAGTTATGCTGCTGTAGGCCTAGACTGCCGGGGGACTTCCCATGATGCACTGAGCTCCTCTCTCCTCTCCTCCATCTCTATGTATTTGTATTTTTATTACTATTAATGCATGTTACTACCTTTACTTCTTCCCTGGAGTTCTTTGTGCTTTCTGATCCACAGGAAGCTCCATAAACCATAAACCATGCTGATGTGCTGACATCCTTCTTCTGCCCTCGGCTAGCTGTTCTTGCTATCGCTGCTGCTTGTTGCTTACTATTGTTGTTGTTGTTGCTGTTTTCTTTTCATAGTGTCAAGGCCAAAATCCCTAACTACTGTATACTAGATCATGTGTTCCAGTTTAAATTATTCCTTAAGACGCAATTTGATAAAAAAAATATGATGATGCTGCAGAAAAGTTTGATAATTAGACCATTTTCTAATTATTCCCATTGCATTCATTAACACAGACAGTAATGTTTTATCAGTTAAGACTGATACTAGAAACAAGATGTTTGTCTTTTTTCTCCTCTCAACACGTGAACATTGTTGTTCGCATCATTGTTCAAAGTGCTGCTGTCCTTCAAATGTCACTGCACAAATGGCAGCAACTGAAGCGAGTAACTCACTTCAGTATGCACGCGCCATTATAGACACACATTCGATGTAAATACAGTGGATTTTAAAACATATAGAAGGCACTCAAAAGTGAAAATGCTTACACTGACAATATCTCTTTAAGCTGTGCGGGTTCTTATATCTCCGTTTCAGCCTGTTCTCTACATATAAGCCACTGGAATAAGTAGTTAAAGCAGTGATCTGATCTCTGTATCATTCTCCGTCAATCAATATGGAAATGATCACTTTGCTCAGCTTTCATGGTGGGAAAAATCACAAGAGAAATAAACGCATAAAGAGAGAGAGAGATGGTATGGGAAAGAAAATACCTCATTTATGAATTTGTTCGGACCATATCTCCCCCATGCGCCTGAGTAGCTCATATCTCTGCTTAATGTGGTTTCATGCAGATGAGGATCTGAAGCTGCGGCAAATACCATGAGAGTCATTCCCAGCCTCAGTAAGGAAGAAAAAAAAAAAAAAGAAATAAATGTGTGTGAAGTTTTACCAAAGTGAAATAATACGCGTCATCAAATTTTGATCCTTACTTGGTCTTTTTTTTTTTACAAACGCAGAGTAAATTGCTGGGTAACTATAATGTTTGCATGTGTTTAGCCAACCACCAGAATCTTAGTGCCATTAATACTGCTGTATAACACTGACATTTCTCTGAAAACCCCATTTTTTGAGGCAAATACATATGTCAAGGCGAAAGAAAAGTGATTGAAATGCATTAGCCAAATAACAAGTGTGAGATTCAAAAGCCGCGGCTGAGTCAAATAGCCTGTCTGAAGCCGAGAGGCAATCGCAGCCGAATCTCATATTTATTTTACTTCCTTAGTAGAAAATTGTCATTTAATCTGTTTGTGTTTCTTTCTCTCTCTCTGAGCCTGCAAGCTTGTCTCTGTCAGTTCCATCCACCCAGTGAGGGTTCACATCATGTTTACAACCACTTGTCATTTTTTAAAGAAAGAAAGGAAGAAAGGAAGAAAGAAAGAAGAAAGCTCTGTTGCCTAATGTCCCAGTCGATTTGTCAAAAAACGTTGACAGCTGGAGAGCAAACATAACCAAACGCTCCAAACACCTGTGATGTAAATCGAAATCACTTTTGGGGATTTCAAAATGAAGTTGGAACTCTTCAAAGTGTGACGATGTGAAAAACTTTCTGAGCGGCGCTAGAAGTGGGGGCACCAATCTATTATATATATCATACATTAGATATTGGAGACTCACTGTGGGAGAGATACTCTTTTTGACCTTTTCTTTTTTTAAAATATGCAGTTTCTCTGCTTCCTCTCAACCTACTAAGGGGTGCTCCATCTATTTTAAACATGACAACCACAAGGAGTGTCACCGTGGCTCCGGAGGGAGCTATTTTTAAAATCTGAGACCCTGATGATGTCATTAGGGTTAAGTCGTTACATATTTAGGGACATCGGGTTTGAAAGATCTGGGCATTTACCAACCATAGATTGTATATGAAGATGGATGGAGCGAAGATGCGATGTCTCTCTTTGGTGTGCATCGGAGCCGGTTTGATTATGCTTGGTGCTGTCTTTTTTTTTTTTTTTTTTCGCTTGAAGGCAGGACGACCAAAGCGAAGACCAGCTTTGTGTTTCCTCAGACAGTGTTGAGCTGCAGTGGAAGTGGAAGTATAACAACACAAAAAAAGAAGGACTTTGGCGAGAGTGAAAGACATGATTTCACTCATTTGTACTGTCGAATCCTGTCAGTCGGATGGGAACGTAGCTGTTGTCCCAGCGTTTGGCCCCCCCCGCGGGCGTTCAGGGCCTTGGATGAGATCATGCATTATTTGACTTTAATGAATAATAGATAGAGGGTCAAGCTGAAAATCCTCCGTTCTCTTTGACTTGACGTTTTCTAGTATGTCTGTTCGATTAAAAAGACGAGGCACTTGTAGGACTGGAGCAAGAAGGCACTGAAGTAGCTGTGTGATCTTAATCCTCATCTTTTTTATTCCCTCAGTCAGCTCTGTCTCTTTCATTCAGACTTTATAAATATATAGCACACTCGTTTCCTCTACGTGCCTCGCTGTCAGGAATAACAAGGCCACCGCCACTGGTGTTCACATATTTTAATAGCGGGAACGCATGGACATGTCTCAGGTTATAGTAACTCATATTCACTGCCTCAATCAGCACACAGGATATAATATAACTAGGCTTTTAAAGTATGTCTGCATTCTGTAGCTGATATGCTTGACCAAGGTGATTTATTGATGTCTATTAAATGTAAGAATTTCAAGTTTACCTTCAGTTTCAGTAGCTTGGCAGGCTGGATGGTAAGAAACTGACCTTTTTGCTGGACTTTTCCTCTAAACAAGCCTGTTGTCAATCCTTAGCGATCATATACTGAAGAAGTATGGATGACCAGCCAGTGAGAGAGAGATACTTGCATTTAAAGAATTTGAAGAATTTGTATTTGTTTAAGAAAAAAAGTCTTGGGAATATCTTATAAACGTTAGCATGTCTGGCTATCTAGCCTACTACAGCTTCCTACAGTAATAACTCAACCTAGCGTTGCTTCCAAGGCCAAGGAGTGTTTTATTAGCTAACTACATTTTAAAACTTAAAACAGGATGGGACATTGGTCAGTAGCATTTCTTCTTTATGTCAGCTACAGTACATAGTACTGTCATACTAATGATTTATCTTTCTATACTAAATGTCCACTTGCAATGTTTGTCCACAACTTATTAAAGGGAGTAGCAAAAGCACAAATCAATGCATGCAATCATATAGTAACATACTGTACACAGTATGTGACCATTATAAGAGGGGAAAAACATCTGTCCTGCTCTTAAATGGATTTGGATAAGTTTACAATCCAGCAACACCAGAAAAACTCATTACCTGCGATAACGTCATGTTTGCCAAAGTCTTGTTAACTTTAAAAAGTGAAACATTGTGGTCGAAAAACACCAACAACAAAGCGTAAATCATAGGGCTGTAGTCTCCTGGTCGACTGGTCAATCAGTTGGTCAATATGCTCTCGTCCGACCAAATTCTCATTGGTTGAATAAGTGGCATGTTACTTTCCTAGAAAAAATAGAAAAGTGCTACATCAGTAGCTTAACAGGATTAATCCATTATCTCCAGCGGTGGCAGGAACACACTAACAAATTACCTGTGTATTGAAAACCCCCCCGTTCTTTTCACAACTTTGAGCTCACCCAACCCAACCCAATGGAGACGGCTAGGTCCAACTGTACTGAACGTTTACTGAATCAATGTTTCTCTTACAATTATAAAAGGCCAAAAAAAAAATTTAATGCCAAAAGTAACACCAAATATCCATTTATTTGGACATCAATAGCATTTGGGAGCCTTTGTGTAGCGCTGTGTCCTTGCCTGGGAAACGCTTGTTAGCGTAGCTCAGTTTAGGGAATAGGGCAGTGCATAATATATTTGCGTAGCAGATGGGAACGTGCGAGTGGCAGAGAAATGAAGGTGAATGCGAGTGGAGCGGAGGAAAAGGTTAGCATGTTAGCATTAAGTTGTCAGTCTGGCAACAAATGTACATAATAGATTAAAGTGTAACAGATAATAAATGCTGCAGCAACAATGGGTTAGTCTAACCTGAAGATGCTAAACAGAGAGATAGAGAATGGAGAAATGCGTGGATACTGAGTCGAGAAGACAAACAAACAAACAAACAAACATTTGTGCTTTATTCTAGAAAAATGGTTGGTACAATTCCATACCACCTGTATTGTCCTTTAACTCTTTAATTCAAGGTCAGCTCGCTATAAACAATCGTTTCTGCTTTCATCTCAGAGGAATTCACGATCCTCACGATACATTTGCAGCACCATCTGCCAAAGTCATGAAGGCTGTTGATTGTTTAGAGGCTGATGAAGGTATTAAGGCAGCAGTGGGGAGATAATAAGTCAGAAAATGAGCATGGGAATGGGGTGGGATGGCTATGTTTATTGAAGAGAGGCGAAGCTTTATGAAGGTGTTTGGATTGCAATGCAATGAATAGATTTGGTAGAATGATGGATGGAGGAGACAGGGATGGACAAACACTGGTAGAGAGAGAGAGAGAGATGAAAGGGTTGCAGGAAGGAGGAAATGATGTCATTTTTTTTGTATGGTTATAATTTTGAAAATGGGAGGAGGTGGAGCAGCAATCAGAGGAGACACAGGGGAGCAAAGTAGACTTGAAGAACCATGTTGTTGGCAGCAAGATCCAGATCGTGGTCCACCATTGTTTAAGGTGACACACAGCCATGCGAGTATATATGATTGACACATGGCGGTATTTCAAAGCGGGCAAGTCTCTAAGTGTTACTGAGAACATGCAGTTTGCAGCATGCAGCAAATCTCAACACGTCCATAGGAGCGTTTTCTGATACACTGCTTTCCGAAAGCGTTGCGAATCACCGTTAAAAAATAATTACGCTGATGTGATACGATGTGACAACGCTGTGGTTCTGGTCTGGTTAGCACTAAAACCACTTGGATAGGGTTTGAGTTAAAATGATCAGTTAAAACGTAGAGTGGGTTAAAGTTACTACTTCCAACGGTCATTGGAAAATCTCCGTTACGCCACTGAGAGAGAAACCCTGTTTGATGGTTGGTGCACTGATGCTCTTATCTCCGTTCCCATACTGTTAGGTGTGGAGCAGATCTGAGACATAATTTAAGAACAATGGGTTTTTTTTTTTTGAAGATGAGTTGTGTTTTAAGCCCCCCTTTATCTTGAAATCACAAATACATTGTCTAATTATTGCTCGAGTTTAGATTTTTATTATAACACCTTAACATATCAAACATTGTTTTCGCGTGTTAAATGTTTTTATTATCTTATGATAATTTTGATCTTTTGAAGTATCTTTCATCATGGAACTTTCTCTCTTAAGCCTCGAGAGAGAGAGAGAGAAAGTGTCCCAGAAGCAAGAAAATAAATAAATAAATACAAGCACACCAGAAACATGATTCCTTATCTAATGAAAGTAATGAATATTAGGATTATAACATGATGTTATATCACCATACTGTTAAGAGAAAATTATATTAGCAATGGCCTCAACAGCAAACACTGGCTTCTGCAACCAGGTCAGTTGAGACAGTTAAATATCTGCTTGTATTGTGTTCAAATGTTTATACTGTGTGCATACTGTTTTATGGAATGGCTCGACTAAATCCAGAATTATTTTGGTGCTCAGACGAGGAAAAACTGGAATGGCTGTTTAATTTTGAGGTATTTAAGTTAGCTAATTTTATATCAAAAGCCTGGAATAGATGATAAAATAGTTTGTTTATTTAGTGTTTCTCTAGGTTTTCAACTCTGAATCGAAATGTCTGTAATGTTCCACGGGTGTAGTTGGGTCTAAGGGTAGAAGACTCCCTTTCTCTTTGTGTTTGTGGTTGATGAATTGCACTCTGGCCCTGGTTTTGTGGAATTTCTTGGTGTCTTGTAAGCCCATGCGGGCTGGGCATACAGAAAGTATGTATGACACAATTATAAAATTTCATTCATTCATTCATTCATTCATATTATGCACAATACTGCATAACATTGCTCCGTACATTTCAGCAAGTAGAATACTCTACACATTATATAAATTGCTTACTAAGTGTGAACAAACAGCTACATCTATAATAAGCAGAGGTGATATTTTTACTGTGTGATCTAGCTCTTAGACTAAGGATATGTTCCTGGCCAATAACTCAATATTTTCCCAAATTTTCTAAGACAAACTGTAGGTATGTACGTGTGTGCTGAGATGAAAAGGAGAGCGTTAACCAATGAAGCCTTACATAGATGTTACCTTTAGTTAATGTGGTTTTCAAAGTTTTTGAATTATTATTATATTTTCCCTTTTAAGAGTTGTTTTACTCATTTTCTGATCTTTATATTTGAATTTTTGCTTTTTCTTCTTTTATTGATCAATGTGGATTTTAAATTTAAATAGGTCTGGTTTATTGTTGCTGTTGTTGTTATGTGGCCCCCCAGGAAGACTTGCAACCACTTTGTGGAAACTGAAGAGGATCCAAATAAAGATTAAAGAATAAAGAGCTGCATTGCCTGCAGTCCTAAAGCCTTTGCAGGCATGGTCACTCATTCTTGAATACGCAGGGTCAATGAAAACACACACAAAAAAAAAACACCCTGCAATGAAATAGATCAAACGTGTACATCCTAAGGAAAAGACAGATAATCAGAAGACATTATTTAGAATACTTCTGTGCATCTTGTGCAGAAAAAACATGCACAAGATGTCTTTGGCGCACAGAAACATAAAAGAGAGAGCAAAAGGTGACTTCAGAAACACAAACTTATCCGAGCAAACAAAAAGTCTGCCAAGAAATCTAGAAGTTGGCAATTTGTCATGACTCCAAGAGAGAGAGAAGCACATTATAAAGTGCTCGGGGGGCCAGAACTGACACATACGAGAGCAATAAAAACCAACAAGATGCAACAGAAGTCAACACAAATGGGCACAGCGGACAATAAACTGGGATGGTGGGGGCCTATCTGTTGTCCCAAAGCTGGAATATCCTAGACAACAATATTCTAGGCAACAATAGAAGTCGCTTCAAGAAAAAAATAGGTGACGTTTCTATATATAGGAAGGGAGCAGAACTACAGCCAAAGCTGTCAGAGAGAAAACAAACAGATGCAGAGACAGTTAATGTGATGTATAAGGGAGGGGATGTAGAAAGTACTGTGGGACCACAGGAGACAGATTTACAGAGGGCACTGGTCCGGGAACAGCTCTGGGAATGTAACTGCCTAATCTCTCTTTCTCTGCCAGTTACAACATGAGTCTGAGAGAATACTGATGAAGCATAATTAATTTATACACAAAGACAGCAGACTCCATTATTGTCGGCACAGAAGGATTCCTGCTTGGAGCATGTTTGATTTGGCTGCTGGCACACACACACACACACACACACACACACACACCACCGAACTGATGATGTGTCCATATTTAAGTCCAGCTGGAAGACCTTTAGTGCATAAAATGAATAAATAAATGAAAGAATTCAAATTACAATTTCAGTCTGTGACTATCAGTGCATTCCACGAGTTATCACATGATGTAATGTTAATTGACTTGATTTTTTTTTTTTCATTTCCCACAATGCCTCCTGACAGCTCTCAGAGAGAAGAAATGAACTTTTATCATCTCAACCAGTAAAAAACTGCATTTTAACTCCATATGCAGCGTATATAAGAAACACTACCACATAATATAATGTATCATAAGCTGATAAGAATTACTTAAGTGTTTATCAGTGTATTTTTCAGCAAATGACTCATGAAGCTTTTATAACTGATGTATTAACATTTAATGAATAACTGGGTTATAATATAACAGCACTGTTGTAATCATATAAAATGTCTCTTCATGTTTATATGAATATAAAATACAAGGTAGATGTTGGTGTGATTATTACATAATGGTTATATTATTGGTTGTTTAATTTACAAATACGTCTTTGTTCTTTGTTGTTTTAGAATATGAACAGTATTATGCATGCACACATATGTACACACACACATATTGATATACATATGGTTACTGGTACTTTGCAGCAAAACATCATATCAACAATTATATAAAACAAGTATCTTAGATTTGTCTGTTGCATTAGTTTTAAATAGTAACTTGAATTGTACTTGCACATTTTTACTTCGTCTTTGTTTCACAAGACACACACTTTCACGGACATAACATGTATTATAAGCAATGATAACAATTTAAAAGCATTTATAATCTCTATTTTTCACAACAATGCATAGAAGGACGATGTACAATGTGTTGGTTGTAGCTCGTAGTGAATGAACTTAGAGAATTATCAGCGACACTGCAACTCACCGCGGCTTTATGGAGCTTTATGGTGAATTTTGAATTTCAGCCACAGACACAGTTAGCTGTACGCTATCCGGTGAACATAGTGGAGCATTTAGCAGAGAGCCAGATGTTTCCCTCAGGAGTTGTTAGAGAGCAAAAACAAACAGAGCTAAAACAGAGAATATTGGGACTTATGTTCAGCAGGTGGACAGAAACACGACTCCAAATGAATGATGATGTTGCTCCGTGACTGCTGGATGTGGAAATAAGTGACTGTTTGCAACATATCAACTTAAAAGTTGATGATATGTCATTTCTGCTGTCCACAAGTAGCCAAAAAAATCTGTTAGTGCAAGTCTAAAGTGTTTAGATACTGCTTATGAATGCATTTTTTCCATTGTTTAGCCGACAAAGTGGCCTCATAATATGGGAAATATGTTTGATATGCTTCATCTTCAGTCCAGAATAGTTATGAACAGACAGCCAGTTTCACACAAAGTAGTCTGTGTGAAGCATGCAGAGTTATCTGGCTTCCTCTGCGGGTTGAATATCTCTGTTAAAGTAGAGCAATTACATAGAAATAAGATGAATATAGTGAAAGTAGAACCGTAAAGCAAACCAGGCCCATGCCTTCAAAACAGCATACCAGTCATGCCTGATATTACTTCACTCGGTCTCGCTATGTGCAACAGTCATTTCTCTGGTGAATTACCACTTCTTGACCTTTCATGGCATTAAGAAAGGGCACATTCACATAAATTGTGTATGGGGTGTTCCCCCCAGCTGCTTTATCATGAACGGAAAGAAAGCCAGTTTAATTACGGGAGATTTTTTTTCTTCTTCTTCTTCTTTTTAATAGCCAGCCTATATTAGTGGTTGAATGCAATTTCCCCCTTCTGTCTTGAACGTGCTTACCGCTAACTAGTAATACAGCAGGTATTTGAATAACGCTGTCAGTGACATTCAAGTGTGCTGAAAGACATACACAAGTCCCAGGCTTCAAGTGAAGATCCTGTTTCACATTATGCTGACTCAGTGAATGTTGTTGCATGTCAGGATTATTTTTTTTTTCTCCTTATGCTTTATTGACTTGAGTCCCACAAATGTGCCAGATTTGTCATAAGATTTAAAAAAACAGGGTGTATTTTGGCCAGAAATGGTAAATGCTGTGTTACACTTACAGGCTGCACCTTCTCCAAAGAACTACATTAACTTGCTATAACTGCAGACATCTAACAAACATGCTTAATTAATACTACCACTGATTTTAGGGCTGCAAGTTTTCATTATTGATTAATTTGCAGACTTTTTAATCCCAAGGTTAATTCTTATTTGACAGACAAACAAAACCGAAAGACACTCAGTTTTCTAGCGTTGCAAGAAACCTTTCTCTTTATAATAAGAAAGTATTATATTTATTACAGAAAGGTTTTCTCATTATAATGAAACATGCATGCAAACACACACACACACACAAATACATACTTCATATACAATGGAGTGCGTGACCCCTAAGAAAACACACTCTGCATCAGCATTACAGCCAACATAAAAGATAAAAACATATTGCACAATACAAGTGTTGCACAAGGACTAACAATGCATATAGCCCTGACCAAAATACCATCCCATCGTCTGTTCTTTTATACTCTCCCTCTCATTGAGCAGGCTAATTGCTGCAGGAACAAAAAGACGAAACCCGGTTGTTCTTATTATCCTTCGCAGAATCCTTCATTTGTCCCGACAGCTTACTCGGAGCCTGTTGTGTAAGGGGGTGAGTAGGGTCACTGAGGATGTGCTCAGCCAGAATGAGGTCTTTGCACAAACCGAGCAGCTCACATCTGGTCGCAGCCGATGACTACTTGCCATCTTGATCATGCGCAACAGCTTATCTTGGTCTTGGTACACAAATCAGGTCAAAGGAGCAAATTCTCTGAAGGATAATATTCACTGTTGCAGTTTTTTTGACCTTCACATCAATTTCTATCCTTAAGTATTCACTCTTTTCCTCCACTATGTCTAAAATCTTTGACCATTTCCTTTGTTTTAATCATGTTTACCTCAAGGAAACTGTCAGAACACTATTTAATTAAGTTCCCTACCTCTTCCTAGGATGAGTTGTCAGGCTTTAGGAACCCCACCGAGGCTGCGTCATCTACATACTTAAAAAAGGAACGGGTGGAGACTGAAGCTCGACACTCATTGGTGTAGAGTGTATACAGTATCAGAGACAAAATGCAGCCCCTGAATTTATAAACTTAGGGGAGGAAACAGCTGTGTTGAATCTGACTTTCTTGGTACGATTCAGATTATGAACCTTGGATTAACCCCAAGATCCATCAGTTTGCCTACCAGCAGGTGGAGTTGGATGGTATTTAATGCACCGCTAAAATCACATGTTCATATGTACTGTTGGTCATTGTCAGCAGCATGTCCTCACCTAGATAGTAAAACTGCTGTGGCCAAGATCTGGCCCACGACCTTGATCGTCACTGATCGATGGTACTTGGGCGGTACGCTCCTGTTTCCCAGATATGCACCACAAGCAAGCCATAGCAACGCAGCATGTCAACTACAAACAAACTAGATAAACCAGAACTGGCCCACATCCAGAAATCACATACCTGAAAGCACCACATCTTTACCAAAAGAGACCCACGTTTCATTTGGGCCATTTGGGCCATATATGCCATTTTACATGTGGGTCATTTCAGGCTCACATCCATTTTGTCCGGGCCAGAAGAAGCCCACTAGTGCCTGAAGTGGCCCGCTTTCCCATGCCATCTGGGCAACCCCTCATTCTGGCCGGTATGCAAACTGATAAGGATCCAAGCATGTAAAAGACTTCAGTGTTGAGATGTTTTAACACCATCTTGACCACTGAGGTAGATGTGTTTATGCCTGCTGCATATCTTTTCAGGGCGGCAGTTCTGTGCTGCTGTAGTTTTCTATCATGACACAAAGAAATACAACCAATCTTCAAATCTAAGAAGCTTGAAAGGAAAAAAAAAATCAATCAAAATTGAAATAGTTGCCCTAAAAATGTTCCTGTCAGTCGACTCAGTGACTTGCTGAAGGTGGAAAGCAGATGAATCATCACCCGCAGGAGGCAGTTTTGTAGTCGCCGGTATCAAATCCCCCACATACAGTGTATATTATGGTCATTTATGCCACAAGGCAGAAAGAATCTTCCATAATTCTCCTCAGGGACAATTTCAGCTTCACATTTATAGGAGAGGGTGAGATGGTAGTTAGCCGTAGCTGCAGGAGCAGAAATAATTGCCCATAGATCTGTTTTGTCTTCAGGGGAACAGCGCCAGCGGTAATATTCCTCTAATCACAATTCAGCTCAACGTACCTAAAAAACCGGCATTGTTACATTAATCATACACAGAAATAGTATACACATGCTGCAGATTATGGGGTAATATTTTATTATTGGACAATGGTTCAATAGGTGCTGTGTATGCATCTGCTCTGATGATGATAGACATCCAGTATCTTTACATACTTTTTCTATTTTTGATGTTTTTTTTTAACCCAACGGGAGGCCGCTGTTTGTTTCCTTCTCCAACCACCAGTCGGAAGAGTTATTTAGAAAGTGTAACTAAGATCGTCCCCCAACCTTAACTCTGTGGTTATGTTATTTTAACCATGACAAAGAAGATGGTCTAACTTTAAGGAAGTAGCAACTTTCACCCACACTACATGTTTCTCAAACCTTAATAACATAATCATTTTTAACCCAAACCATGATTTTTCCCTTTCCCTAGTGGTTTTTGTGCCTAAACCTAAACCAGACTTTAACCACAGCACCTGAGGGGTTTCACTACGAAGCCGGTTCAACATACCCAGGCTTTCTTTGTGTGAGCTGGCTCAACAAACCCTAAACTGAAGATCAGAGATAAGTGGTATCACGACGGTGGATATCAACTTTATTTGTTAACTCAGGCTTTCTGCTTCAGTCTCTGTGTGTCTCTGAGAGCTACCTTCGTGACATCGAAAACCCTGGCTTTAGTCTCATCATACCTCGCTAACCCACTAATCTCGCTTCGTAGTACACCCCTCTGGTCATTACTGCTGATGGCGACACCAGATTAGACAACGTGTCTATATTCTGGAGTCACATGGTCAAATGGCCTAATTGGTTGTTTATTTTAGAGGACTTTTATTTTCATTGAGGCATATTGCTGTAATTTCTACATACAGAGTTCTTTCACACTGTTTTCCCTTTTTTCTAAGTCTGCACAAGCACTTTATTTATTTATTTATTATTTTTTTTTACATGCGATTGTCCTTCCAGCACCTAACAGAGCTTCTCTGCTCAGCTGGAAGCGGGGAGTGTTAGCTCTGCGGGTTAACAAGACACAAAGCATCGGCCCATTCTGGCCTGCTATTTGAGCTCCAAAGTGAAAGTTTATGCATTCAATTAACATAAATAAAAGTTTTGCAAAAAGTAGTTTCCACTCACTTTCGTGATTTATACGGATGCTGAACTCCTCTTCTTGCCCTCAAACTGCCCCGTGATCTGTTATTGTTTCAAGTGGCAGCTTGATCTGCCTCTTCCCTGTAGCCTCTGACTCACACGCTATGAACAAATCCTCATTTCTAAACCGGTCAAGCGTCCCGCTAATTCTCCCCTAACACTTGCATTTGACAGGCGTGCATATACAGAGCAGAAAGAAGGAGTGCGGGTTAACTGGAGATTAGCCACATTGTTTAACGGAGTGGACTTGAAACCAGGATGTATCGGAGTCTCTTGCCCCTTGCTAATCCTGCTTTTTCTATTCCTGCTCTGGACACTTCGGAGAGAGAGAGAGAGAACAGCTCATTCCTCCCTCGTTCTCTCCATCTGTACCAGCCCGAGTTGTGACAATTCAATCTGTTCAATGTCTTCCGGCATGAATTATGGATGAACCCTGCAACCTCTGAATGTGGTGGGGATTTACGTCTTTTTTTTTTCCCCCTTCTGCTCATGTCACAGACTGGATTTGAAAGAGGTTTGGTGCAAAAAAAAATCAAGGTAATTCGCAGGGCATTAAAGCAGAAGAAATGCTGGTATTATTATCCTCTGATGTCAGACCACTGATTGACTCTTGTGCGCTACAAGCCATTAGCAGAGCTCATTCAGGAAGGGCTGGGCCATGACTTCCCCTGATAAGCCATTACTAAAGTATCACCCTGTCCCAACGAGCTGAGCTGTAAAATCTGTTCCTGCAGGTCAAATAAAACCCAGATTTAATCAAGACGGAGAAGACAGAGAAGGCAGAGAAGCAACAAATAGACACACATAAATATTAAGTCTGGGAACACATTTTGTAAGGTACATCATATTCTGTATGTGTGTGTGTGTGATTATAAGTGAATATAACACTTTCTTACCAGGTGTCCATTACGTAATTAATACATTAATCAATGAATAATTGTGAAATAATCCAATAAATCAGAAAAAAAAAACTTTTAAATGTCATGTCTGTCTATAAGGAGGAATAAAGGGAACTAGCATCAGTTAAAAAAGAAAGCAAAATACTTCATATAGTTAGATAACTATAAGAGAAAGTGACAACAGAGACATTTTCCTTCTTTTTTTTTGTTCTTCTCCACACTGCAGTTCAGTAGGTGGCAGTAATGGTGAATTTACACTATCAGTGCATTATCTTATGTTCTCTTTTGGTAAAAAAAAATGCAGCAAATGAATAGATTTTAACACACAAAATACTAAATCTGTGTAATTTATATAAATGCAATTCATACATACATGTTTTCACACATGCCGGTCTATCTGTTCGATCACCTGTAATCCTTAAAACTGTAAAAAAACAAAACAAATAAAAAGTATAAAATCATCACTCAACACAACAGTGAAGATGGTTGTGCAACTATTCATTTGGTGAATGATGTATGATGTCATAACTAATAGAAAACACGACTTATTGAGACCCAGGTTGCAAGAAAAAAAGCTTGCCAATTAAAACAATAAGATTTCTACTGACTTGTAAATGGACTGCATTAAATTCTAGTCGTCTGATCACTCAGCATTGACCCATTCACACACACACACACACACACACACACACACACACACACACACACACACACACATTCATACACTGATGGCAGAGGCTTCCATGCGAGGTGCCAACCTGCTCATCAGGATCTAATCTAATTCACATTTACACACCCACTCACACACCGCTCTGGCGCAGCTATCAGGAGCAATTTGGGGTTCGGTATCTTGTCCAAGGACACTTTAACATGCAGACTGGAGGAGCTGGAGATTGAACCGCCGATCTTCCAATTAGTGGACGACCTGCTCCAACACCTGAGCCACGGCCACCCCTGATGATGTCCCTGATGAGACAATGAAGGTCTATTGTAGTCTATATTAATGACCTTATAATGCACCATCGACACAGTGAAGCTTTAAATGCATGGGTGTCATAGAGGGGGGATAGTGGAACAAACCTTCCCAAGGCATCCAACATCAAAATCAAGAGACCTGGAAGTTGGTATTATATACAAATTTTAAATAAAAATGCTGTTACGAGGTCACTGCTGTTGGCTGAACTAATAATTTGCTTTGTGCCAAAACAATTTTGAAGCCTTTTGAAGGCCCCTCCCTTCTCTGAAAGGGACCCTTGCACATGGTTTTGTTTGCTCGCTGTAAACGGACAGGACAAAAAAACTGTTCATTTCCAAATGTGGCGATAATACAGCATATTCAGTGCTGCTGAGATTTCAGACCATGCAGACCAAAGCGCTACAATAATACATTTTTACTAGCATTTGCTCATAAACTGTCATTACTGATGGCTCCACTAACCATTACATATGCATGTGTTTCATTCAATTATTTGTGAATGTGTGGGAGAATGGATGTATCTGGAAGGGAAGGGGGCCCAGATTTTTTTTAATGCCACAACCCTGCGTACGTGATTTGGGACCACATTAGGTTACAGAACATTCCCCTTTGTTTTCCCCCCAGCAGACATCTACTCTTCCTGCAACCCTGTTTCTGCCTGGAATAATATTTAGCAACAGCTCTCATTCATATTCTAGAGTCAAGCATCAGTAGTGTTAATTAAGTAAGAAGTGGAGAGCACAGTGACAATGGACAGCAGTAATTATATCCAAGTCTGCAAGTGTAGCTTTGAGAAAAAATTGCATAAGAGCATCAGGGAGGGAGGCAGTGAGAGGAGGGGGGGGGGGGGACTTTCCACATGGAAGCACAAACGTTTATCTGAGAAAGTTTACAGCTGCGTTTGGCTTTCTATTAAGACAATGAAGGAAGAAGTGAATACAGAGAAAGACTCTGGGATGAGGGCACATAGTGGGAAGAAGCAGTAACAGAATGAGACAAAAGAATTGGAGTTGAAAGCAGAGTTTTCTCCAACCCAGTCGCCAGAAGAAAACGTTGGCATTGAATGTTTCTGCAAACCACAGAAACACTGACTATATATGTATGTTTCAACATGTGAAATACGTATCATATCAACATTTCTACCCGTTGAATAATGATGTTTTATGGTGTGACAACGCTGTGGTTAAGGTCTGGTTAGGTTTAGGCACAAAGACCACTTGGTTTGGTTTAAAATAAAAATAAAACATAAAATAAAAATGGCCGATGTGTCATTAAAAACACCAGAAAAACGGCTGCAAATGTTCTGATGTCTTGCTAAAAAACACTCGCCTTTGTTGGTTGAAAGGGGAAGCGGACATTGCTGCCAACAAACTTACAAGCCATCCACCAACCCCTCCTCAGTTCATATAGATCGCTTGTGAACTACGTCACTTTACAAATGTTGACATGATACGTATTTTTGTTGAAATGTTAATATGCTACGTATTTAACATGTTGAAACGTACATATTCAACGTTTCTGTGGTTTGCAGAAAACGTACAATGCCAACGTTTTATTCTGGCGACCAGGTTGGTTTTCTCACCCTCTGCAGTTGAAAGTGTCTGTTGTACCTGTAATCACACAGATGCAACAGCACAGACTGTGATGTCACTGCACTGGCAGACCTTGTAGTGCATCTATAGTTCATTGCAGCACGGCACAATGCCTTTGTTAAACCACTGGAGATCAGCAAATAGAAGATTTTCAATACTCAACTGTTTTTTTTTATCGTTTTTTTACCCAAACAAATTTTGCTGTATGTAAATGATTCATCATGTTTTAAACCTTTCAATGAAATTTGTGGCTTTGATTAGTTTAAAACCCTGAAACTTGTTTGCGTTTAGTTATCTATGACTAGTTTCACTGTTGTAGAATTGACCTCATTGTTGAGTGCAGGAGTCGAGACTGAAAAGCAGACAGGATGTTCACTGAGATGGATCAGCCCACTGAAACAATTTCAGCATGTATTCAAATGGATTTCTGCACCACACAGGGATGAATGGAAAACAGTGGCTACATGGTTGGTATGAAAAAAATGACACCATGTTTTGGAAAACGGTCCTCAGCCTGAAGGAGACGAGATGTGTTTCCACCTCCTCTGTTTTGTTTAGATGACCAAATACACACCTCTCCAAAGCGGAGTACCACTTGAGCGCTCAAGCTGGTCATGTGATTGAATTTAATGCCACTAATCTGTGCTGTTGTTTCAGTCTCATCTACTGCACTGACGATGAATGGACTGAATGATGGTGATAATGATGGTGATTATTATCATTATTATGTTTATTACTTGTTGTATACCTTGATCTTAATGTATATCTAAACATGTTTGCATTTCTGCTTTCGCTCACATGGCAGATTTTTTCATTTTAAGCAAACGCTAAATCAATAAAACAAAGTGTGATCCACTGGATTATCCTCATTAGTCTTCTTTTAAAACGATCTCTTAACTGCGTCGCGTTTGTTAGAGAGAACGAGAAAGCCACCGGAAGATAGCTGACAAAACAAAAGTGTCAAAGCGGCCATTTTCAGAGGAAGGGAAGAAGCGGAAGTGAGAGTGCAGAACAAAATAAATCAAAAAGGACTCAGTGGAATCATTACATTAACTGCGGAATAACACCGAAGTAGCAATAAAATGCTAATTTGTTACAATCAGAATCATTTACTGGTGCCAAACTTTCTTCTGGCCCATAAAACGTAACATTTGATAACTTAATGAAGCAAACAGGAAAAAAAAAGAACATCTCAGTTTCATTGCAGAGGCATAAATTGCAGAATCTGAACTAACACAGTGAACTAAATCAGCTTTAATCATAAGATTAAACTTGCATTGGAGTAAAGATTACATTTATTAATGCATATGGAGGATAACCTAAGACAGTCAGTCTGATATTTAGGGACATTTTAGTTTCTTTCAGATATTTTATATGTATTTTATTGCTTTTATTTCATGTTGATTTGTGGATTTTGGGTGTCTAGGGTTAGTTCTACCTTTCATAAAAAATTGTGTTGATTAAATTTTACGTTATTAAGTCAGACATTGAATTATTGTCTCCATAACCCTGTCTGGATCATTATCTTTGCATACTGCCAATAAAAACTCAAATTACCGCGATTCACCTGGCTTTATTCTTGTATTTTGTGACACTGACTTTATTTTTTTTTTTTATCCGCACAGTAGAACGCAACGGTATCTTATTTTGAAAGTCACCACAGGACGTCGCGTCTGTTAGTATAGATCATAAGTAGCTTGAAAGCAGTCCGTCCCGTCAGTCAGAGTGAAAGTTGTCTCCGCTTGGTAGAGCAGGGGAGTCGGGACTCGCTACTTTCCACCACCACCACCTCCGCTGCTTCACACACACACACACACGCTTGTTCCTCCCCGGAGAGATGAGGCGAAAAGAGAAGAGGCTCCTGCAGTTCGCCGGGTTGCTCATAGTGGCTCTTCTTTTCCTCCCCAACGTCGGACTGTGGTCTTTATACAGGGACCGAGTCTTCGTCAACTCGCCCAACACAGTGGACGGTCCGGGCGGTATCCCCTCGATACAGGTAAGGGGGAAAAGCTCGGTTGCTATTTCTGGTGGCCCCTCTCATATAAATCCTTCTCCAAAATGGAGTCCCGGGACCTTCAGGGAGGATTGGGAACATGCAGGTGCGGCGTATCATGCAGCCATAATGTTCCTCCTCTGTTTTCTTCTCAATTCAAGCGACTCCTGAGGTGGAGTTGCTTCAAGGCTTTGCTTGGGACTCGGTAACCGGAAACAAAGAGCACACTCATAAGTGAAAATAATCCCAACATAAATGCTCTCAGACATGTTGAGCATCTCTAATAAGGCAGAATATCCCACCTATGGAGTGTGCAAGTATGTTTTTTTTTTTTTTTGGGGGGGGGGGGGGGGGTAGAGAATCAGGACCATGGAGAGCGCAGCCCAGGTTTCAGCACCACGGAGAGCGCCCAAACACTCAACAAAACAGCTCTTCTCCTTTTCGTATAAACTGCAACGATAAAAAAAAAAAAAGCATGAAAGTCTAGTTTGTGCTGGGTGCAGTGCTGCAAAAAAACTGAACAATTGAATTAGTGATTGTGAGAGATTTCCAGCAGCCCCCCTGAAGCCGGCTATAGAGGCATGAAATTGCAGGCGGTTAGGCGTTCAAGATCATTGTTCCGCCGCTCTGAAGTAATTTGTGCTGTTAGTTTTGCTTGCCTGTTGCTGTTATTCATCTCTGTGACAAACTTGGTGAACTGCTGCTGCTGCTGCTGCTGCTGGTGCTGGTGCGTGTACTGTATTTAGCAAAACCATGTCTGGTTTGTGTTTTACAACAAAAAAAAGCAACCATAAACCGTTTTATGTGTGCTCTTATCGATGTTGCAGTCCTTCATTATCTGCTTTGTAGCAGTTGCCATGGGGAATAAGTAAGGCTGCCACTGTTTTTTTTTGCATTAGTGTCTAATGTAAATATTAGTTGATCATATAGTGGATGAAATGTCAAGAAAGGGAATCACCCACCACTATTTATCAGATCGTTTTAGTGTTTGAAATGTCAAGAATAATGTGGGATTCGCTCACCGCAGGCTGCCAGAACCTCAAGTGATGCCTTCAAACTGCTTATTAGAAAATAATCTTATGATATGATAAGAATATGTATAATAGCAGCAAATCTTTATGTATAGAAAGCTGCAGTCATCAAGCTTTTTATACTAGACGACATTTTCTATTATCGTTTTTGCAATGAGTATATTTTACGTTTATAACTGATCCTTCAATTAAGAAATGACAAACTATTATATCAATGCTGAAGTACTTTTTTTAAAGTCTTTGTCTCTGGTATTTGCATTTCCGTACAGCAGTAAAAATGCTCTGATGAAACCGCTGATGATAATTATTCATCTCAGCTGGTCACATCCACAGGATCGTTGATGTCACACCAAGCTGTCACCACATTTCTTCCCATACATTTCTATATATATATATATATATATATAAAAATATAAATATATTCACATGTCTACTGTGTGTGTGAGAAGAAAGCCACCCTGAGCTCCAAATCCGATTCACAATCAAAGCATGAAACAACAATTTCCACTCAAAATTACCTCAAAAATCATAGAGAGGTGTTCCGTTTCAGGTTTTTTTTTTCCAGGGATAAAATGCAGAATCAGTAGCCTAAAACAAAACGACAGCTATAAAATGTGGGTAAATTAACATGATTTATGTGCCATAATGTGACACTATTCTGTTTAGTCACTGATTCAACGTTGTAAAATGTGACAAACGGCGGCGTGTGCAGACATGAGCTGCCGTGAAGATTTCCCACCATGAGTTTCTTCACTCACTGACACCTGCATTGATTTCTCATTTCCCTTCCCACTGTTTCAGCAGAGCAGATCAGACAAGATGATTAGAGTTCATCATATGGTCTACAGACTGACTGACGCACTGACCGGCTAATTTCCTGAATTTGCATCATTGCATAAGGACGCATGGCGCAATTTTAATGCAACAACTCCTGAAATCCATACTTCCTGGATTTGTTTTGGCTTTTTATTCCATTTTTCACACATATGAGGGTCCTCAGATGGTTGTTGCTAACCACCCCTTCATGGCATAATGTCAAATTTTGTAAACATTGAAATCCACTACAGTTGGAAAATAGCTCTTAGGTGCTTTGTGATGTGGCGCAAATGCCATCGACTTCTTCAGAGAACATTTTGCATAGATTGGCTTTAATATCCCTCATGAGTTTAAAAATATAAAAAGGCTAATTATGTTACATAATTACTGTATATCTCTTTTACTAAGCTGGATTTACTCAGTGCTCATTTGGCAAAACCAGCCGTGTTTTATGCTAAATATTCTGTGAGCATCATTCTCCCGTGTCAAAGTCCGTCCAACCACCCGACCTCCTCTCTCTGCAGACTTTGGAGGTATAAAACCTGAGAACAGCAAGACCCAAGTGGCAAAAAAAACAACATTAAAGTCCCTTTAGTTGGACTCACTCAGGGATTTCAAATTGTGAAATAAACACCGAATTTCTCACCATTCTTGCTTATTTGCTTCTTCACGTCATGTCACGTGGGATGGAAAAGATTAAGACTTACAACCTGCAAGTTTTTATATCATAAGATGTATGATTGCAGGTTGGCTTCAGTTGTGGTCACGATAGCACTCCATCTATTGATTTAGCATTTAATTACATCATTTTGGCTGATGTGAGGCATCCAAGATTGTTTGCATTTTCAGGCTGTTCCATATTTATTTGTGCTGAGTTGCAAAGCTGGATATATTGATGTAGAAAACTGGTAGTTTAGTTGTAGTGGTAGTCTCACATGATGCCATTGTTTCAGTTTCATGTGGCTACTGAACCCTATCCCCTCATACACTGGGTGAAAAGCAGTAAAAACATCCCGACTACCAGCTTATTGCAGCACCAACAATTCTTATTTTTAAACCTCTAATATAACACAAAACCTGTTTTTTTTTCACTGCAGGACTCCGGCTGAGAGCATTTATTTCTTGTTCTTGTTCCTTTTCTTGTAAACTTTTAATAGCGAAAGACAAAATGTAACACGGGACAAACGAGGAGAAAAGGAAGGAACAATATGTGTGTCTGTGATCTGTGTTTGAGTGCTCCCAGTGGGCTGTTATGGCTTCACTGAAGTAGATAAAAATCAATACCCTAATCCCATTGAGCCTTTTCCCACATAAGTCTTGTTAGAGACATTTGTAGTGGATATTTCCTTACCCTTGTTGGTTTCTGTCTGTGTTCTGCTTCAACTTAAAGGCGACACAGCGCTTAAAACCGTCAGAATAAAAATCGCAGAGGATTAAATACAAACAGAATGAGCTGCAGCCTCATTCATATACAATCTACTCTTCCACTGATGTGTTGGATATAAAATGGAATATAAATGAGCAACATTCATTCACATTGTTTTTTTTTTTTTAAAGATTTGTTAACTCTGAGAGGAGGGCAAGAAGCGTCCTTATTTACATGCATTTAATATCACTTTTTCACAACCAATGGAAAATGTGTTTAACATACAGTAAATGCCTTGCTAAAGGGCAGCCTGGCAGCATGAAGCTATATCAGTCTTTGGCCACACAGAGACAGCAATACCTCTCTGCCAATGGTTTTTTATAGGACTATTTCTTTTGTTTTTTTAAGTGCAATAAAACTGAATTCAGGTTCTTTAAATTTAGATGGCAGACTAATTTCCAGGCATGGATTTTGTGTACCAAAGAAAAAAAAAGACAAGGCAATAAAACTAAATGTACACTATGTGCATGGCTAGATACCATTGGAGGTGAGTGGAAACATCTCCATTCATCATTTAGTTTCTTTCAACCTGATTTATTTTCCATAAATGTGGCCACTGTGGCTCTATGGGTCATGCTAACTTTGCACTCACCAGCTCTGAGTCTGTGACAACATTGAACTTGGCCACGCCCCTACTCCGTGATGTCAAAACAGGTGTTTTCATATATTTATTTGAACTCCCATTTTAATATTAGATGATAAATTTTGGACTTTTACCAAACAGCGTAGACCACAGTGTGGCTAAATGCTTCCCAGCCAGCAGCAGAGTGGAAACTCTTTGCGTTAACTCAATTGATTTGCTCCTCTTAGCCATCCTGAGCATTGATTGCTGCAGTAGAAGGAAGGAGCGAACCTGGTCCTCCCCCCCTCCCCTACTCGCCCCCGGCTCAGCAAAACACAGCACGACTCAGGCCCAGCAGAGCAGGATAAGTCCGCTTTAGATCAGGAGGTGTACAGTATATGTATGGATGCTGGGAGGAGGATTGTGTGAGCCGGCGAGACGATGATGTAAGTCACATCTGTCCTTTTGTAGCCCCGCGTTGAGCGGAGCCAAGCTCAGAGGCTACAAGGAGAGACAAGTCACTCATCTGTAGTCTGCGTTCTGCTGACAGAGACTTTCATTCACACAGAGGGGGAGAGAGAGAGAGAACTGCAGGGGCTGCCACTGCTGCTACCGGTCATGTGACTGAGAGTTTTATCTATAGCTCTCAAAAACCAGAACTGTGACAGAGAGATACAATTTTGGAGGCAGTAGAACAAGCTGTAAATGCAACACTGACACATTATCGCCTTATAAAAGTGGATACGACAAAATGCATTAGAAAAAACAAGCGGTTTATTCACACATCAAGCAGACACTGAACAACTTTAGCATTCATGTAGAGTCATGTTGTCGTCCACCAGAGCGATATAAGTCACTCTTCTTTTAGCTTTATTTTGCTCTCCACCAAACGATCCTACCGTTTTAACTTCACATAGTGTTAACGGTACAGTCTGTAAAGAGTTGTCAGGTTTATGTGTGTTTTTTGTGACAAAGAACATTGGTTTTGTTTTAATTTCATCAGAAAGTCTATTCATTGGCCTCATCTAAATATCACTGGCACTTCACTTAAAAAGGGAAACTTTGGTATTTTTCCCAACCTGGGTCTTATTTTCACCATCTTTTTTGCATCTAAGTGACTAACAGGGACAATACTTTTTGAAATTGGTCCAGTATTCAGTGACAGTTCCCCCTTAATACGCATTGGAGGTAAAAAAAAATGTCAATTTTTCTTACACGGAGGTAAAACTGCTCCCCATTTTCTCAGCTTCATCTTAAAGTTTAGCGTATTACTGAAGCTTTGGAGCCGCTTTTGCCGAGCAGGGGGAGTCTCAGGGGCTGATAACTTTGCCTGTCTTGTCTGTCAGCTTCACCTCTAGCAGGAACGGGACAAGAAGATTCTCCTTAAGCTGGCAGCACCCCGGCTCAGCACTTAATGGCCACCGTACAGTATTTCTGTGCTGTTATTCCCCCTGCCTTCCCTTTCCCTCAGACATGATAATAAGGAGTTTATTTGAACAGCTCAGATGGGTTTGGACTGGA